>CM030842.1:5221732-5334232 GCA_018105865.1 Metaphire vulgaris
ACGTAAGTTTTTTGAGAAAAGGCTGATTTTAAATTTTAAAATTATAAGAATTTTAAAATCGTGGTTTTCGAGAGTTATCTGAGTTATGGGTATTCAGGTTAGGCAAGAATCTTATGTGACCGCCATAACAGATGTAATATGCACTGCTGGCTCACTTAACTACATGGATTTTGAAAATTAGTATAATTAGGCATGTCCAGACATGCCCAGACGCGCCCAAACCTGTCTTCAAGACTACATGCCTAGCATGTATTGTTGCTATGGTTACGCAGTCCTATATAAATACCAAGCAGCACTAGGAAGCAGCTGCAGTCTTTCTATTTGTTGAGATATAACTGTTTAGTTAAAGGCTGTGAATTGAATATATTAACTAATTTTATTAAAGTTTCTGAAATGTCGCGTCGATGTCGCAATAGCAGTGACACGTTCTGCTACATCTGTGGAGAGTTTACGTTGAAATCACAGAAGCGGAGTATGACAGCAATCATAAAGAAAGAATATGAGTTAATCTTTGGATGCAAAATTGGCGACCAGGGCAAAGTATGGGCACCTCATATATGTTCATCTTGTGTTACCATTCTGCGAGCTTGGCTTGCAGGTAAGCGTCCATCCATGCCATTCGCCATACCAATGATATGGAGGGAGCAGAATAATCATGTAACGGATTGCTATTTCTGCATGACGAATGTTACAGGATTTTCTTCAAAGAATAGGAATCTATTGAGTATCCTATCCTATTGAGTAACAGAATTAGCACGAGTCGCAGATCAGGCAGGTCGGCGTCGCCTGAGATCTGCTAGAACCGCTTCTCTGGTCGTTCCATTGACGCGCCTTCGTACTGTAGGCGATCGTGCCTTTCCCGTGACTGCTGCAAGGGCATGGAACCGCCTGCCTTCTTCAGTTCAACTCTCCCTAACGCCAGACACCTTCAAGAAGAATCTTAAAACTTGGCTATTTCGCACGAGCTATTGTAATTTATAATTTGTAATGTGTCCACGCAGTCACTGTATTAGTTGCCACATAAATCTCTACGTTGTATAATATAATAATAATAACCTTGCCTCGGCAATGAGACCAGTTCCACACGACGAGAGTCTTCCTGTTCCAAACCCCCCAAGTTTTGTACATTGGAGGACGAGGACGAGCATGCAGAGACAGATGAAATGCTGCAGATAGTTGATGATTCAGCTACGAAAGACCCAGAGTTTGAGCCATCGACATCCAGCAATCCTCATTTGATTTCTCAGGCAGAGCTCAATGATCTGGTCAGAGACTTAGATTTGTCAAAAAATCAAGCAGAATTGCTTGGATCTAGGTTGCAAGGATGGAATCTGCTCTCTCCAGGTACAAAAATTTCAGTATTTCGTAAACGGCATGAAGACTTGACTCGATTTTTCAAAAAAATCGACAGTCTTACTTTTTGCATTGACATTGATGGATTGCTTTCTGCTTTCGGCTGTAAGCACAAGCCATCCGAATGGCGACTTTTTGTTGACTCTTCGCTGTTAAGTTTAAAGGCTGTTTTGCTGCACAATGGCAATTCATACCCTTCAGTACCCATTGGACATGCTGCTTATTACATGAAGGAAACATAAGAACATGCAGCTGCTATTGAAACACATAGAATACTCGAGATACAACTGGAATATATGTGGATATCTGAAAGTTGTTGCAATTCTACTCGGTCTGCAGCTAGGCTACACCAAGTACTGCTGCTTTCTTTGCGAACAGGACAGCCGAGCTTGAGATTCACATTATGTGAGAAAGGTCTGGTCACCTCGCAGGGACTTGGTTCCAGGACAGAAGAACGTTAAACATGATCCTCTCGTTGATCCGAAGAACATTTATCTTTGCACATCAAACTTGGGTTAATGAAAAACTTTGTCAAAGCAATGAACAAAGAAAGTGAAGCCTTTACATACTTACGACAGAGGTTTCCACGCACCAGTGATGCTAAAATAAAAGAAGGCGTTTTTGTTGGCCCACAGATTCGATAGATGCTCAAGGACAGTCACTTTGAGGGCCTTCTGCAGGGTGCCGAGCATGTTGCCTGGACAGCCTTCAAGGATGTTGTTGCTAACTTTCTGGGCAACTACAAGGCGCCAAACTATGTTGAACAAGTTGGAAATCTGCTACAAGCTTACAAGGCAATGAAATGCAACATGTCACTGAAAATACACTTCATTCATTCTCACTTGGACTTCTTCCCGGACAATCTCGGCGCCGTCAGTGATTAACATGGTGAAAGATTTCACAAAGACATTGCCAGTATCGAGAAACGCTACCAGGGAAAGTGGAGTCTGTCTATGCTCGGAGACTACTGTTGATCACTGATACGTGAAGCACAGGACAGTGACAACAAACGAAAATCTCCAGCAAAACATTTCTAATTTTCTCATGTTTTGTCATTATTGCCTAGATCCTTCAGTAGGATTATGTTGCAGAAGACGTTACAATACTAAATGCTAAATTGTCGATTTCTTAAAAACCTTACGTGATACAGAAATTCTAATTACATATTTGTGTTCAGCAAGTCAAAATCTACTAGTTTCACCAAACTATGTAGAGGAAACAAAAACTTGCATAAAATTTGTTGACCAGTGTTATTACATTAAAACTAACTTAACCAAGCAAAATAATAGGTGACGACCTTTTTTGCTTGTCAGGATTTTCGAAATCGGTAATGGCTGGCCGCAGTGTTTTATCCAGACTCCAGGCCTTTGGGGGGAGGGAAATTGAGGCTTTGGGTGGAATCGACTTGGTTGGAGAGGAAAAGACACAATTCAATGCAAAATTTGTGTAAGTGCTGGGATTTTGGGGGGATTTTGAGGGGTTTTTCTGGGGGGGGGGGAATCTCCCCTCCTAACAGGCCTGGATAAAACACTGGCTGGTCGTAACCACCCTTCGGAAAATCCTGGATGCTCCACTGTTAGGACGTATACGGCCCATAAATTCGTATTTCCAATATTTCATGAAGACTGTTCTGGATTTGAGGGATTGACGCCACTATTCTAATGAAATCAATTCTGCAAATCTCCTCGGACGCAGGGAGACGGAAAGGAGGATTCGCCACAGACAACCGCTGCTTGCATAATATATTTGAACGTTGTCCGCCGTATACGAGGGGCGATGTTGGCCCAGAGGGCGCCAGTGTCATCGGTCGGGCGACATCTGTTGTCATATTTTATGAAATTGATCCGAGGGTGACGTCACGAGAGGTCGTCGTTTAATGGAAAGCTGCCAGTGGAGCCGGTCGGGGACAATTCCAGAGTTCCGTTTCAACTGACCGACAATAGGGTAGAAAAGAGTGATGGATCGAAGAAGGAATGAAAGAAGGAAGAAATAAGAGAGGATCTGGATGGATTCGCCAGAATTTCTCCCACGCAGAACAGAATAAGAACTTGGAATTAGGGGATGTATTAACTCCCGCTAACTCCGCACTATGTCTTCAGTGGAAAATTTCCCTCAAACCTGACAGAAACATCGGCACAACTAAAGAGCTAGTAAAGACATCCCTTATTCCGCTCCATTCGTTTCTTTAAACCTGGCTCATTGAATGAGTGATTGGATAACTTATTTATTCGTTCATTCATTCATTCACTCATTCACTATCTAATTGGATTCCTGGTTCACTGTTTCATTCCTTTGCTCGTATGATTTCTGTCGACGTTTATTCTGCGCCACTATGTTATTAAGCATTCACAAATTCTACTTCTGCAATGCTCATTACGCCACTCGAGTAACTTCGAGCAACTTTCGAGTACTCGATTTCGAGAACAAGAACGAGTTTCGATTACTGAAAGCCGAAGAAAATAATCATATATATATATATATATAGAGAGAGAGAGAGAGAGAGAGAGAGAGAGAGAGAAAGAAAGAGAGAGAGAGAGAGTTATAATGCAGTGATATGTACACTATAAATGACTATAATTATAAGCGTGCAGCAAAAGTAATTTAGAACGTTGAGTTTTGTTAGAACTCTTGCGTACTGTCTTTGACGCTGTTACTGTATACAGCCGTATATTGCAGCAGTGCTTAGGAAAAGGAAGGGGGCGTGATCAGTGGCGGATCCAGGATTTTGGACCAGGGGGGGTCAAATTTCAGAAATTCAGGCCAAAGCCACCAATACTTAACAATGTTACAGTAGGCCTATAGCTTACATCTATCATATTAAAATCGTTATTCTGTATGTCTGTTACCTTCAAGCGTTCTGATTGGTTGACTATTGGTAGACGGTTTAGACCGTTTAGTCCTTACGTCGCGATGCGTTGGTGGACGATGTTCGAAGACGACGTTGCTATTGGTAATGTTCGTAGAACCGGTTTAGTCGAGTCATTGCAGCGTCAGAGGGCTGGGCGTGCGACGACGTTGCTATTGGTAACAATTGTTCGCAGCCTGAGGTAGTTGCGCAATTTTAACGTACATTTTAACGTACACAAAAAATACGTGTACAGCGTCACAAATGGTCACAGTTGCGTGATTTTAACGTACATAGGCCTAATTATTACGTGGCGCAGAGCTTGGCTAGGTGGCGATCATTGAAATGTTGTTCAGCATGAATTCAATGATTGGGTATTAGGTATAGGTATTGGATTAGCATTATCCTGCACTGCGAGCGAAGCGAGCATCTTTCTAGTAAAAAATTAAAATCACTATGAACTCTGTAATTTGTGAAAGTAGAACTCTATGAACATTTTAAATGATTTAATTTTAAGTAAATTTATACTTTTTAAACACTTATATACAGAACATTGACTTGGCGTTTAGATTAATCCCGCGTTGATTATTTAAGAAATCATATTACATTATTTTCGGAAAACAGGCCACTTTACTTAAAAATTCAGGCCAGGGGTTCAGCTGAGCCCTCTGCTGACCCCCCCCCCCGTTAGATCCGCTTCTGGGCGTGATTTTGACATCGTGACCGAACCACAGTCAAGTGTTAATGTCGTCCAATATAGGCCTACACTGTTCATTGCAGCTCCTGTTATAGGCAGGGCAGCAGACGCATAGAGAGAGAAATGGACGGCGTAGATTAGAGCATCTCGCCAGCACCTGCATCTATATTCAACGACGCCGACTACCATTAGAGAGATCTATGAAACGGCCTTTCACGTCCGTTTGCTAATATCTTCCTTCGCTAGATGAAACATTCGGAGATGGAAAGGAAAGGAGAGAGAGAGAGAGAGAGAGAGAGAGAGAGAGAAAGAGAAAGAGAGAGAGACAGAGAGAGACAGAGAGAGACAGAGACAGAGAGAGAGACAGACAGACAGAGAGAGACAGAGACAGAGAGACAGAGAGGGAGAGAGGGAGAGAGGGAGAGGAGAGAGGGAGAGAGGGAGAGAGATGGAGAGAGGGAGAGAAGGAGAGAGGAGAGGATTATCTCTCGCTGATGGAACAGCGGGAGCCGAGAATTAAAGATGAAAAGCCGAAAAACGCACTGTCTTAGAATAGAATAGAAGACTGAATGGAGCTTCTCTCTCGCTGTGGCTTCCATAAATATAAGCCCCATCTAGGTACAGAGGCGTAAACTTCTATTACGTCGCTGGGTTCGGCGCCCCCCCCCCAACTTTTTGAGACGTTAGGAATCCAGGGAACAGTGGCGGCTCCACATGGGGGAGCGCCAGGAGACCCGTGCCCCTATCGATTGCCTGCTTCCCTCCCCAGTGGCCCCATGTTGGGATCCTATACTTACTACCGCATACCTTTACCTATCAACAAATGGTTGGCCCCATGCTTAGAAGTTGCCACCCCAACGGCCCCACACTTGCTAAATCTTGGAGCCGCCACTGATAAGGAAGGGAATGGCATAGAGTTGTCCCCACACTTTTTTCATCCCAGTTGACGCCTATGACTATGTACAGTATACCACGTAGATGATTATCCAGGTTATCTGATACTTTCCGCGTTCCTCTTTGATTTCGAGAAGTTTATTTGCACATCATCTCGAATTCTGCCGTCTCATCCAGACATGGACATGAGTTGGTTGGGTCAGAAATTTCCATTTTATGGTGGGTTTGGGTTGGGTTACCAGGTTGTTATGTTATATTGTACCAAAGTGCACATGTTAATGATTTTTTTAAAAATTACAACAAATTACCCTTAATCTGTTTCGATGCCTTTCACAGGAGCAACCGCAAAATACAAGTAAAAGGCATCCAGAAACATGAAATCTGCCAAATGGAATACATTCCCGTTGGTCTGTGAAATTAAGGAGGTTTTAAGAAATTTTTATGAATGAGTTGGGTTGGGTTGGGTCAAGTAACCTAGCTGTTTCTGGTGGGTTGGGTTGGGTTTGAATAGTGATGGGTTGGATTGGGTTTTAAAAATAGACCCATGTCCATATCTAGTCTCATCTGCTTACAATCCCCTAAGATTCAAGGACGTAACACTTTTAATTAAGAAATCATAATCAAAAGTCCTGTCTCTGTAACGTCAAAAGCAAATTTTAGAAGTATTTCAGAAAAATTTATTAATTTAGAAATTTTTCTAGTGCCGGGCAAGGGCAATTTGGCAAACGTTGACAGTCGAGTCCATTTAAGGCTTAATTCTTGCCTTTTATGAGACCCCAACACAAAATCATCAACTTTTTGGAATGATTATTACGAACAGCTTAGAAATTCAACAAGGCAATCGTTTTGTAGTTCAGTTGCGTCTAATCCGGCTTTTCTTTTAGTCTGACACACAATGGAAAAATATTGTGTGGAAATCGCCTGTACAGTGATATCTCTAAAAAAATAAAATTCCAGGGAGGGTGCCTTCAAAATGGACGAATAGGTGTGCAAAGGTATGCTCTACTACCCAGCTTAGGAGAAATTCCGATGTGCCTAACGGTGCTAATCGTTTAGACCAGGGGTGTCAAACTCATTTCACGCCTTGAATAAAGTAACTTTGCTTAGACATAAAGTTTTTTTTTGTAACCAGCCACATAAGTGTACACGCGGGCAGGATGAAAAGCTTTCGCGGGTCATATCCGGCCCGCGAGGCGTATGTTTGACACCCCTGGTTTAGACCATACAGTATATGCTTCCAGACAATTGTATATGACAACGAAAGTCATTTGATACATTTTAAAATAAGAAAATCACCAGGCAAATGTGACTCGGATGAGCTGGAAATGGGCGAACGGAACAAAGCTAGATTAAGAAATATAAAAGTAGCAGAAATAAATGAATTGCAGAAGAATTAGGAAGGGAAATCGAGACAAAAGGATCTTAGATGAAAGAGGAAAACGGAAAGGCTATTATGAGGGAAAGCATGGAATAAAATAAGTTAGATAACGAAGCTGACAAGCTAGATTGGAGATTAGACTTAGATTCTTCCGTACCTTAATTCTGGAACATTCGCGGCGACAGATAGAGTTAGTTATTCGGCGACAGATAGAGTTAGTTAATGAAATAAATAGCCGAGAGAGAGAGAAAGAGAGAGAGAGAGAGAGAGAGAGAGAGAGAGAGAGAATTGCACTTACCAAGAACTCCCTTGGTTGTTATTTCTAGAAAAATCAACCACGAAAGGAAAGACTTGCGTTTCATTATGAAGTGTCTCAACTGAAGCCTGGAAGACATTTTACGTCACGTGACACATCCCTTCTGCGTTGATTTTGCGCTTTTCTAGAATAAAACAAATATGATAAATTTTCACGCCTCGATTCTGAACAACAACGAAATCTATTTTCCGTATCATTTCGACCATGACGATCTGTACTGTTTTGAATCCATCTTCAGACTTTTAAAATATATTCAGGAAAACCGACAGATTTTTAATTACAATAGGTATTCAAAACAGTGAGGTCAAGAGGTCAAGTCTTTAGCCTTCTCACCGCTACGCTAAGGGAGGGTCAGACATAGACATGGGTTGGGTCCACCCATGGGTTTTATTGAATTGGATTGGGTCATGCATTTCCATGTTTATGATGGACTAGATTGGGTTGGGTCAGAAAATAAGCCATGATTTAAAGAATTGTAATGTATTACTGCTTGCCTAGTAACCGGGGTATCAGCGCCGGACCCTGAGCTCGTTCGAGTACTTGATTACCTTTACCTTTAATGTATTACATGGGCCTATTTGGCGTTGTGCGACCGACGGTACTCGTCAGAACACCGAAGTTAAGCAACGTCGAGCGCGGTTAGTACTTGAATGGGTGACCATCCCGGGATCTAGTCGTGGTGCCGGCGGCCAACCAAGTCGTTCATCGCTTAGGCGTCGATAAATTGTAGCAGCGCTAAGCTGCGAGGGTAAAACTCCGGTCTAGAGAAAGTAATGGCAACCTACTCTAGATTAATGGCGTAAGCATTAATCTTCATCGCTGCTTGCCTAGTAACCATAGATCAGCGCTGGAAACCCTACGCTCATTCGAGTACGGGACTACTTTTACCTTTAATGTATCACGTCTTATGTATTAGGCATTATGTCCATGTCTGATCATCCCTCTTGCTTTCGTGGGTTGAATTTGGTCTGAATCATGATGGGTTGGAATGGATTGGGTTTTAAATAATGGACCACGTCCAAGTCTGGGGAGGATAGCCATTCCAGAGAATGGCTATCCGGTTTTCCGAACGGTTTTTCCCAAATTTTTCTGAGGCCTAACGATAATTCTTATCAGACGATTTTATGACCTGCAGGAGGTCCATTTATAATTGTATACGCATGTTGGCATATTTTGCTAGTTTTTTTGCTACAGAAGTAAATAAATTAGGGTATAACTACTTACCGAAGGTACCTAGGGAGGAGCACCTCCTGACTTTTCCCTCAGCGGACGTTAACCTTAACCATAATCAGTGTCTTTAAACTTAACCTCAACTCTAGCACAGCAATATAGGAACATTTTGTGGCAAATTACAGTATAAGTGCAGTAATAGAACCGCAAACCTCTTGTTTTATACCAAGGACTTCAACTTCGAGATGCAGTTTGAATACAGAATTATGACAGGCCTACTGGTGGATCAAACACATTGAAAGCAAAATAATACTACAATGTAAATGCTGTAAGAGATAGAGTTTGCAACAAACATTCGAACACAATATCGATCACGATCCGATTAACTTTGAGCGCTCGTGAATAAGCTGGTGCGTTGCGCCAAGCTTTTGAGCAGCGCTAAAGAAATTTCGTGTTTTACTCTACTTTACTTTACTTAACATAACCAGGGCTGCCGAGAAAAATTCCGGGCCCCGGTACAAAAAATGGCCACGGGCCCATGACTTGACAAGTGTGTGGAAAAGTTGATGACCTTTTTTGGTTTGCCGGTCTTTCTTAAAGCAGAATTCCGGGGTCCTCATTGTAAGTACATACAAGAAGAGGTTTCAAAATGTGTTGATGACTTTTTTGCTTGTCAGTATTTTTATGACATTAATCTAACTATCACCGGACCCTGGCCCCTTGGAGCTCCATGGGTCCCGGAATAATGTTCCGGCTGCACCCCCTCTCCTCAGGCCCGAACACAACTACGCATTTCATGGCATTTAGCAGTATATGTTATGCGTTTATTGTTGCATAACTAAAATTGCTTGCTTGAAAACGAGCAAAATAGTAGAGAAACGCATGCTTAGCCTATACTGTCAGTTATATACATTTTGTAACCAAATAACAGCATAATTTTTATATTCAATTGGCCTAAACAAGACAATATGAAAATTGTCAAATTCTATAAGGTAGTTATGTTTGATGATTAATAACTTGTACTGCGTGAATATAATCAAAAACGTGAAATACCAACTTTTAGAGTTCTAAATGCAGAATTCAACGGTCTATAAATTTTTTTAAATTTTCTGAGACTTGGCCGAGATAGACTGCACCCACCCCTTACCTCCTTAGAAGAAACCTTAAAGAAAACTACAGTACTTAGCGGTGCGAATGTTCAACTTCAAGCCTCTTCTCTCGCATGAGAAAGCCTAAATTTAAGAATCTTACTTCACCTTGAATTACAGTGAAGATGACGACGTTAGGTCCAAGTCAGAACTCATCAAGTCAAAATAACACAAATAGTTTAGGATCGTTTCGCAAAATCCCTTAGGTTCGTCTTCAAGAGGACGTTCGCCGATGCGTCCAGTCCACAGCGGCCAATAAACCACGCTTCCTCAGCAGTCGCCTCCAAATAGGAGTGCTATTTATAGCCTTCGCGCATGCGCAGTCATAGCCTATTGTGTAGTGACGTCACGACGTCAGCGTGGCGGGTTTTAAGTGCGGCACGTAGCCACGATGGCCACGTGCAGTGGCATAGCGTGACTTTTGGGGGCCCGAGGGGCATCTTTGACATGGGGGGCATTGGGGGCCCCAGAGTTTCAAGCTGACGAGCAAAAAAAACGTTATCGTCTCCACCTTTTTAACCCTGACGAGCAAAAAAAGGTCCTCACCAAATCATTTCTCATTTCTAGGGTTAGGGTTAAGTTGTTTAAGTTAGGGTTAACCCTGACCTAACCCTAACTTAGACCCCTCTTCGGGGCCCCCCGCCCGGGGCCCGGGGGCTGTCAACAAAGTGCCCCGCCCCCTAGTTACGCCACTGGCCACGTGACCAGTTCTAGACAGAAATGAACTTTCCACGACTGTTGCGGAATGAAAGGACGAGGCACAACAGTTTTTAATCAGAATTCGAAGACATGTGTTCATACAAAGAAAGTGGGGGGAACTAAGGTCCGTTGGGCAATCGCTGATTTTTTGTCATTTCGGTAAAACATATTTACAACGCAGGATTTAAATTCAGCGTATTGCCTCAAATATTCGCAAAAATGCTCTCATTATTTTCAACTCAAACGGTCGCCCAAATTTCACACAATAACACTTGTGAAGCAAATTGACCAAAGACCTTTAAAAGAACCTGAAAATTAATTCTGTTTAATACCCTATTAAAAATCCGAGAGTATTTTACCAGCAAAGACCGAATGTCCGAAGCCAAAAAAATCACCATAAAGTTTCTGTCGTTGGGAAAACATTAAGCAGCTTATTTGAACTTCGATCATCTTAATAATAATTGCAAACTTATTATATCTTGTCGAACCTCAGCGCAGCTACAATAAAACATGATCTTTACATTAAACTGCGTGAGTTTACAAATTCATCGCATCAATTATTTACCTCGTTTAATTAAGGGCAACGAGGTCGTTTAATTATGAATTTAATATCATCCAATTTCGGACCTCTATCATAGAGCTCTTCAAAAGAATTTATTAATTTAATTATCAGCGGTTATACGTTTCGAAGCAAGTGCTACACGACACGCTTACTGTTGCGCCAGATTAGGTTTTAAGTGTTCGGGAGGGGGAATTTCAATCACTATAGGCTACCATTATGATCGCTAAGACATTTGAAGACTGAAAATCAGTTAAATAAGGCGATTATTTCTCTTACGACGATGACGACGACAAATAGTGAGCTAAAGAATTAGAATCTGTTACTCCAGTGAGACAGTAACACAACTGAAGAGAGAGAACGAAGAGAGAGAGAGAGAGAGAGAGAGAGAGAGAGAAAGAGAGAGGAGAGAGAGAAGAGAGAGAGAGAGAGAAAGAGAGAGCGAGAGAGAGAGAGAGAGAGAGAGAGAGAGAGAGAGAGAGAGAGAGAGAGAGAGAGAGAGAGAGAGAGAGAGAGAGAGAGAATAGCTCTCCATATCTTCCGGCCAACTATGGGCTTCTGACTCTATCACCAGATGTGCCGGGATCTGCGGCCTTGGCGCCATGGTTTTTCTCGAGCTCGGCGTTTGCTTGCAACCAGTGCTGCATACAGGCCGAAATTCTATCCAAAGTCTTAGATTTCCCATTAAAATGTGCATTTCAGTGTGTGATGCAATGGCAATTTCTCATCACTCCCTTACCTCCCCCGTGTCTTCCCCGAAACTACGCCCTCCTTTCCCAAACTGCCATAAATTCCCTCTGGAAGAGGAGAGTGCATGCAAACGCCGAGTGCGACACAGGGGCGGATCTAAGGGAAAGAAAGAAAGGAGCACGTTCCCCCAAACCATCCCAAAATGTTTGTTTGTTGATTTCTCATCGTCCGTCAAGAAAAACCTAAAAGTTATAAAGACACGAATAAAGAAGCAATCGTCGTCTTTCCTATCCTTTCAAAAATTTCAAAAACGCGTCCTAATCCATCTGGAAGGGGCGGGACAAGGCACACTGGAGAATGGAGCACGAGGGGGTGTTCCCCAAACTTAATTCCTGGATCCGCCTCTCCTTCACAGCAGATCGACGCATATTGTGAAGGAAAACTGGCAACCGCCACAACGGACATTACTGATAGTTCAGTGTTTATTCTAGCCACCTTGACATTGGGGGATTTTGAAATGTTTGGGGGGACAAGGTCTGAGTCTCCACACTTTGGGGGAGGGGATTTCTATCCCCAGCCAACATATAAAAATATTGGGGATTTTAAAACTTAGGGGGGAGGAATTTCCCCCAGAGAAGGCCTAGAATAAACACTGCTGATAGTTTATTGTTGAACTGAAATTTTTCAAAATCCAAGTTTGCAGAAAACACACACACACACCTCGTCATTTACTACGTTTTATTACATTGTGAATAATTAATAGTCAATCTATTAGTAGTGTGCGTGTGTGCGTGCGTGTGTACGTGGGTGGGGTGGGGGTGGGGGTGGGGTTCGCTGCCTTCTTCTGCAGGTGTGCTGATGTACAGTATTAACAGCTACTTCCGTCCGCTTCGGATGACGTCACGTCTGGAGCTTGTGCTCTTAACACTACGAAACAACGGATAAATAAATAATTTATTTAAATTATCTGACGCCCGTCGATAACAGACGAAGAATCTCGCTTACCGCGGCTTGTGTTTCCGTCTCTGTCGCGTCTGACGTGCGCATGCCCGTGCGCATGCGCAGTGGGCTATTTCGCCGAAGTGTGGCATCAGCGGTTCCATTACCGCCGAACTCTATAGGGGGGAGGTTTCACCTGCATTTTCCACCCCACTCCCCGGTTACCAGTTCCTTTTCCGCGTGTTTCGTACGGAATGGCGCTTTCGGTGGAAATGTCAGTGAAGTACAGTAAGTAGTCAGTGAAACTCCATTACCGCCTGGGCGTTCCATCGGGAATCCATCTCCCCCCACCGTATAGGCTACGCCCCTGATTAGAACCTATGCTTTCCTTAGGTTAACGGAGAGACAGGGAAGCGTCAAGCCAACGCCAACGGACGCAATGTATGAATCGTAAGGCTGCAAACAACGCCGATGCGATGGGCATTACTGCAGCGGAAAAAAAGATTGAAGCTAACAAAAACCTCGCGAATTTTCAGCGCGTGCATAGCTGAATATTTCAAAGGAAATTTTCTCGTTTTCAGTGGCGGCTCCAGGATTTGGCAAGTGGGGAGCGAGTGGGTTCGTCGGGGTGGCAACTTCTAAGCATGGAGCCAACTATTTTTTTTTATAAATCAGCACATAGAGGAAGCTATAACAGCTGGAGACGCTTAAGCTTAGGGTTTTAAAATGTCTCATATGTCTGGAACAGTCTCTCTCTCCCTCTCTCCCTCTCTTTCTCTCCCTCTCTCTCCCTCTCTCTCACACTGTTTGTATGTACACATGTATGTACGTGTGTATGTAATATGTATGTTTGTTTTGGTTTTTCTTTCTTTCTTTCTCTCTCTCTCTCTCTCTCTCTCTCTCTCTCTCTCTCTCTCTCTCTCTCTCTCTCTCTCACACACACACACACACACTGTCTGTATGTACACATGTATGTACGTGTGTATGTATGTCTCTCTCTCTCTCTCTCTCTCTCTCTCTCTCTCACACACACACACACACACACACTGTCTGTATGTACACATGTGTATGTACGTGTGTATGTATGTTCTCTCTCTCTCTCTCTCTCTCTCTCTCTCTCTCTCTCTCTCTCTCTCTCACACACACACACATACACACTGTCTGGCCATTTTAAGAATCTTGGAGCCCTAAAAACCATCTATCTCTTACTTTATAGTTATTTTCAGGCGGTCGTGTGTTCGTCATCGTATTGTCAATACTAGCTCTTATTGTTATTGTTATTATTATTATTATTATTATTATTATTATTATTATTATTCGTTATTCGTTATTAGAAGAAATATCCTAAAATGGCAGAAAACTCCAGCTTCCATACATACAGCCCAGACCGACCGACATCAACAGTAGAACTCGAGGTCATGTGACCGATCGCTGGCGCGCATGCGCGTCCGTCATTCGTTGCTGACAAAGGTTAAAAGTCGACGTTCTGTCCAATCGGTTCTTTGGATTTTGAAAACCGAACAGTGGAATTCCCTTGAGGCCTTTGACACGTCGCAGCATATAGCTTTTCATTCTTCTTTGCCTTGCCGCGTGAATGTTGCCGCTGCCTAGCGATGAATTAACTATCTCAAAAATACTAAATCCATCATCAGTCAATTTATAACCAAGGACCTTACCTTTGCGTTCATACCGCAGTGTTAATCATCCATGATCCAACTATATTGCCTTAGGCCATATTTTCATGGATTGAAAAGGCGACAAAGATTGAGGAAGGTCGGGTATGTGTAGGCCGACACCGCTTCCCTCACCTCCAGCTTCCGGGTGTGTGTTCAGTTGTTTTACCAACTTTCACCTGTACCATTCGTACCCCAGTACCTAGTGTCTAGATTCCACAACTAGTAGACCAAATACCCGAAGTATTATTATTGTGCAATTTCAACGTTTTTTGTTATTTCTATTCTTCTTCCTCCTCCTCTTCTACTATTTCTTCCTCTTCTTCTTGTACTACTACTACTACTACTACTACTACTACTACTACTACTACTACTACTACTACTACTACTACTACTACTACTACTACTACTACTACTACTACTACTACTACTACTACTACTACTACTACTACTACTACTACTACTACTACTACTACTACTACTACTACTACTACTACCCCCACCACTACTAGCACTACTACATCTTCTTCTTCTTCTTCTTCTTCTTCTTCTTCTTCTTCTTATTATTATTATTATTATTATTATTATTATTATTATTATTGGCTGCGGATATTAACGATTAATTAATCGATTAGGCCTAATCGCTAAAATTTTTAATTGGTTAAATTTTCTTTAATCAATTAAATGTTCGATTAATTTTCTTAGCATTTTGGGTACTTATTTACTTGGATAGGCTACAACTTAGCTGACTAGATTTCTATTTCCGTTCAGACGACAATGGCGAGTAATGAAAGCAATGTTGCAGTTAAACATTTAAGAGAGAGTTGACTCAGTTGAGTAAGCATTTTCATTTGGTTTTCCAGGCCAACCGCAGACGACAGAGCTAGTAGACAGTATGCAGAGTTGCAATGCAAGCTGATCAGCTAAAAGCTATACGTAATTATTATTAATCGAAATTAATCGATTATAAAATTATTCCCGAAAAATCAAACAAGAACATTTTAATCAATACCAGCCCTATTATTATTATTATTATTATTATTATTATTATTATTATTATTATTATTATTATTATTATTTACCTAGTACCTAGAAATACTAGGGAGGCAGTAGTGTCTGGCGTATCCCTATAGTTCATAGGTAATATCCCTAGAAACTAAGACTCATATTCTTCTCTGGCTTTTCATGTACACGTACAGTTGTACATGTATATTGTATATCTATGCAACCGTAGTCGATAAGTCGCCATTGTTGTCGGTTAAGGCAATTATCCTGTTGACCATGTTGACACAATCTGCAAGTCAACATATTTCTATATCCGGGCTCTAAGGCGCATCCGTAACAGCATAGATTTTGACACAGCTGCCTCAATATCGTGGCCGGACAAAATGTCCGCGGACAAAATGTCACGGACAAAATGTCATGGGCAAAATGTCACGGACAAAATGTCAGCGGACAAAATGTCAGCAGTCAAAATGTCACGGACAAAACCATCACGGTTTAGGTTAAGGTTGGAGTTAGGGTTGCATTTTGTCCTCCGACATTTTGTCACCCATGACATTTTGTCCGTGACATTTTGTCCGTGACATTTTGTCCGCTGACATTTTGTCTTAGCTCCCTCAATAGCCTGTTTAGTGTAGCCTGTTCCGTGGTTAGCAGTAGACTAGACTACTGCGACTCTGATCTTTACGGCACTTCAGGAAAAAACTTTTAAAAACTGCAACGCGTGCAGAATTCACTGGCCAGGACCGTTTGCAAAGTGCGCCGAACAGAACACATCACGTCACACCGATCCTTGCTCGTCTCCACTGGCCACCAGTAGAGGCCTACAGTACCGTATCCAAGACCAAGACAAGATTGCGTTAATCAGTTTTAAGACGATTGCAACACAACAGCCCAGCTTCCTGGCAGATGTCATCCAAGTGCAGGAACAGTCCAGACGACTGAGATCGAGAGGCGCTAACTACTGTAACTGCGACAGCGGCGCACTCGCCTTTCTCTCACCGACCGTTCCTTTGCCAACGCTGCTCCGTCTGTTTGGAACAGTCTACCTAACTCTGTCACTTCGGACTTAACTGTTTCTATCGTTGCTTTTAATTAAACGACGACTGAAAACCGTACTCTGCAGTTTGGCCTGCACTGTTTAGGTCACGTGATTCACCTCGCACTTATGATTCTTCACTTAGTGAATGACTTAATGTGCGTTAACAAACATGTAATAATAATAATAACGTGACCGGACAAAATATCCGCGGACAAAATGTCACGGACAAAATGTCACGGTTTAGAGTTAGGTTTAGGTTAAGGGTTACATTTTGTCCTCTGACATTTTGTCCCCATAACATTTTGTTCGTGACATTTTGTCCGTAACATTTTGTCCTAGCACCAATAATAATAATAATAATAATAATAATAATAATAATAATAATAATAATAATAATAATAATAATAATAATATCAATAATAATAATCATCAAGAAACAGTTTTGATCTTCAATAAGAAGCTCCATATCATTGGCGTAGCCAGAGTGGCACGGGGGCCGTCTCCCTATTCGGACTGGGACCGGCTGTGGTGGATTCTTGCAAAACCGTTGAGTGGCTGTGGTGGTGGTGGTGGTGGTAATTACTATGAGAATGAACGAAAGAACTCCAGAGCGTTGGGAGATTGGCGCAAAGACCTTTTTACTGAAAACTTTTTCTGCTGAAAACGGCGATGTGCCTGCCCCCTATTCCGGAATCTTGGCGACGCCATTGTTTCATATCCTAGTGCTTAAGCGGCTACTGCGATTCCAACTCCTTCCATCTTGTCTACTGCTTCATCGAAATCCAAAAAATCGTCGTCCGTGTTGCCACTATGATCCACGAGATGGTTTTGGTTCCATCCATCCGTAAGGTTCAGAAGAAGATATCCGTTTGATGGATTACGGTATTCGTATATACGCTGCGATTTTATTCACTCGCCGTTATGTTCAACGAAAGAGATCAGCGCCGCTCTCGGTGTCTACTACTTCTTCTTCTTCTTCCTCTCCAAACAAAGGTCAAAGGTCTTAATCAAGGGATCTACTACTTTTCTGCCAAGTCGGTCGTTGTTGCTTAGAGACGCACTTAAAGTCAGGACCGACGAAGGAGTATCAAAGTCAGGACACACACACACACACACACACACACACACACACACACACACACACACACACACACATATATATATATATATATATATATATATATATATATATATATATATATATATATATATATATATATAAGAAAGTACTAAACTGGACTGAAAATAGCTTGCAGCAGTGCGAAACTCGGGTCGAAAACGTTATTTCCCACCCGGCCGTGAACCCGACCTTCATAAAATCCGAGAATCAATGTACGTCCGAGAAATTCGCCGATCCAGAATGGCTTTCGAGAGTTCGTGCATCCGCCCCTCCACCTCCTCCTCCTCCTCCTTCCTCCTTCTTCTTCTTCAACTTCCTTTTCTTCTTATCCTCGACTGTGAACTTTAAACTCTTTGCCAGTGCGGCGCAAACGGTGAGCAAAGCGACCCTGGCGGTCGACTGCGTCTCTGGAAATATTCGCCGGAGGAGATGATGAGTTTACCGGGTCGAGGGGGCGTTTGGTTAATTCCAGGACCTTTCTATTCTATTCTATTCTATTCTATTCTATTCTCTATTCTATTCTATTCTATTCTATTCTATTCTATTCTATATTCTATTCTATTCTTCATGACAATTTGTATAGCTCAGTAACATAGCTAGGGCCAAAGTCAAGAGCGCTTTACATGGAACGATTGAACTTAAAGTTTTTTTCGGAGATACTCGGAAGAACGACTACTTCTTCTTCTTTGGCGGAGGGCGGCAGACAGAACGGCTGGGCGATTCGAAGGGAATAGACGGAACTATTTCCATGTCGTCCTATGCTTTATAATAGCGGCTATTTTTTCCATCCAACCATAGCTTTGTGAGTAGTAATGTCTGCGTCAAATTAAAATATGTTCCCACAAGCTATTCCATCGACTGTGTTCCTATCATGCAAGACGCCTTGTCAGTCACGTGACTCGTAAATGCCATTGATGCCCTTTCGTGGCAAGACGATGACACAGATTTTCTCCGAAAACAGGTCATTGCGCATGCGCCGTGCAGACAAATAGATGGATGTCTCGTCGTAATCAGAGGCGTAGCGACTGGGGGGGTATATCGGTATATATACCCCCCAAATCAGTCTACCTTAAAGTTTTTTATGTGATTTATATGTGGTTATATGTGGTTATATGCAGTTATATTAGATTAGATTAGATAAACTTCTGTGGCGCTTTGTGACACCAAAGCGCCGCCGCAGTAAAATTATTCAGTCAAACAGATATGTCTTTAGCTGTGATAGAAAAACAGCACGGGATACAGATATATCACGCAAGGCTGGAGGAAGAGAGTGTCTAGTGAGGCATTAATCATGGTTGTGATATATTTTATATGTAGTTTATATGGTTTATAGTTAAGGTCTATCCCCCCCAAATATTTATACCCTCCCAAATCAAATCCTGGCTACGCCCTGGTCGTAATCTCGTAAAAATGACTGAATTTATAATAATGTGATTTAAAGTGGTTTACGCGGCTAAGTGAGTCTGTGTGAAAATCACTGTAGTAACTCAATTTCAATAACCTAGTTTTTCGAGAGAGAGATAGCATTTGAACCCGTTTACTGTTTCAACTGTCACTCCACAGTCCCACCGCGTCCAAACTGTTCCATTTGTCCACAACCCTTGCACTAAACAGCAGCTACGGAGGACATCGGAGTTGTAGCTGTGAATGAGACAATTATCATTCGGATGGGTCCTGTGACCACCGCCTCCCACCCCAGCATTTGCGAACTCTGCTGGTGCCTGGCGCCGACTCTGAAAATAGTAGAAGGTCGGATTGCCGCTATCCCTAAAATTTCAGACATGTAGTGAGGAGGCGGAAGGTTGAAGCCAACAGTTTCCATGCCTACTCCAGGGAATCGTCCTAGAACGATAGGTGGCTAAATTTATCCGCAATTCCCCTCCTCCTCCTCCTCCTCCTCGTCAAATCGAACAAGAGCTACAATGGCGAAATTTAGATTGAAATTCACGCAGTTTGTTTGAACGAGTTACCACATTAATCAGTACGTTAATAATAATAATAATAATAATAATAATAATAATAATAATAATAATAATAATAAATTGCCTTAGACGCGTCCGTGCTGAGCGAAATATTAGGTTGTCTCTTTAATAATTGTTATTGTACAAAATTTCCTCAGTGGTAGTTACGGCGTACTAGTTGTTTTACTATAATTGTAATTCGAGGATAGACATGGAGACAATTAAATAATAACGATGTCGAACATTTTGATTGTCGTAGCATTATTACTTTTAGTAGTTTACAATGTGAACGAAAATAATTTTACCGTTGGGGGGTCGCCACATCATGGGGGATTGAATTAAAAGGGTCGCGGCACTATAAAGGTTGAGAACCGCTGCTCTAGAAAGACCAGTCCACGTTGTGATTTTGTCTAACCGATCAGTGGCGCCCACGGAGATTTTTCCAGGGGGCAAAACACTATGCATGGTTACGGTTAATATAGTTTTCAAGATAGACTAATCAAGTTCGCAGTTCGCATTTTCTCAATAGTTTCACTTTGCGTATCAGTAGTGTTTTAGTGTTAAAATATTGGTAAAAAAGCCAAAATATAATTAGTTAAAAATAGATTAGTTCCCTCTTGCCTCTATGTGTGTGCGACCGCGTTACCAATGCATTTCTGATCTGCCACGCTTTCTTGTGCCTCTCTGTCAGTGTTTAATCTAGACTCCTGGAATCCGGGGGGAGGTGAGAACTGACAAAGCCGGGGGGAAACTGACAAAGCCGGAAGGAATTCTGCTAGGGGGCTGCTGTTAGTTGATGTAGTATGCCAAAATTTCCGGAGGGATTTGAAATTTCCGGGGGGAAGGGCAATTTCCCCCGGAAACGGCCTAGATTAAACCCTGCTCGCTGTAGTGACTTTAGCCTTCTATGGTCTTCGCCGCTTTCTCATTATGTGGCCAAAGCGTCACAGCTTGCGAGTTTCAATATGGTTCAGCAATTCGCAGCTCGTAATGACAATCCTTTAGGCCTATCCATGAATGTTGGGCGACGTAGGCCAGCAGTGTGTATTTTTTAAATATAACGCCAGGTCTGGAAACTGGATTAGACTTGAGTGACTAAGTTGTTGTCAAATGCGAAAATGAAGCAACATAAACGTAAAAAGCGCCGTCGTCTCCGGAGGATGCAAAAAACGACTAAAATTTCGTTTTCGGCGAGAATTTTTTAAAAATTTGTTCAGTACTCTTCTCTTCTGTGACTTTAGTCTTTTAGTCTATATTGGCGCAACATAACCTGTTTTATAATAATTATTATACGTACTATTATAAGTAGTAGTAGTAGTAGTAGTAGTAGTAGTAGTAGTAGTAGTAGTAGTAGTAGTAGTAGTAGTATCATCATCATCATCATCGATTCATCATCATCATACTCATCGTCGATAATCGATTCATAATCAGTACCATCAATCCTCAGCCACCACTAAATTTTTGAATGGTCCATACTGTACGTAGAGAAGTCTGCAACAGTTTTTTGCTTTATAATGACGTAGTTTATTGCACTCACATCGCTGTACAGACAAAGAAAATAGAGAAATAAGTATGAGAGACTTCGCAAAATAAAAAATAGCTAATAATAATAATAATATTATTATTATTATTATTTTATATTGCATCAAATATTGAGGAACCTTAGTAATAACTTATCAACAGCAGTGGCGTAGCCAAGGGGGGTTGGGGTTAATGAGTTTCTATGCGGTCAACCCCCCCCCTTGGCCGCGACGACCTTTTTTTGCTTGTCAGTACAATATGGGAGGAAAAACTTTAGATGAGGTGACGATTTTTTTTGATTGTCAGGAATAATAATTATATAGCAGATGATTTTTTGCTTCTCAAGATTTTTCCAAAGTTGGTCACGGTCAAAATCACCCCCCTTCCGGAAATCCTGGTCACGCCACTGATCAACAATTTCGAGCATACTTTTAAAAAAGTAATATTATAACTCATTCGTCGAAATCGTTGCCGATAATAAAATAACCAAATGGCAAAAACTCTAACTCAGCTGACAGAACCAGTCGGAAATATTGATACGTCTCTCAGTTGCCTCGTTTCAAGATCGTATTACAGTTAGGTCTTAAGGCGTAATTAGTTTTTCCGATGCATTCATTTTGAAATTGTCCTTCAATTCTCGACATCTCTCGAGTTTTTCTCGGTGCACAGCACATAACTCTATAGTGCTTCAGGACGATCAATTGTACGGCATGCAGTCAAGATATCACTGAGTATGACGACATCGATGATGATGATGATGATGATGATGATGAAGGAGATAATGATGATGATGATGATTGCGATGATGATTACGATGACGATGAAGATGATTATCATGATGATGATGATGAGATTGACATCTGATTACTGATGATGGAAAGAATATGATGATTGCGATGATGATGATGACGATGAAGATGATTATCAGATGATTGATGATGATGATGATGATGATGATGATGATGATGATGATGATTATGATGATTATGATTATGATGATTACGATGACGACGACGAAGATGGTTTTCAGGGCCCTCTATTACTCCGCAAAGAACATGAATGACGATGATGATGGTAACGATCTAGTAATTTGAAATCGTCGTTATCGACCAGAATAAAAGCCCTAAAGTTTGTTACACTACACAGTATACGCTGTTATTACAGACGCCGATGGCAGACGCTTTACTGCTGTCTAGCGTTCGTTTGTTGGTTCGACGTGTGAACTCCTTCTGTGACTATTAATTTTATAAACGACGGCAGATTAGTGACAGCAACGCTGTGCAGAGACACGCTGGTTAGGGAGGCTGCTGTCTCTGGTTGTTTCCTGGCTGTCTGTCGTCGTTTCCTGCGTCGTGGATCATGATTCAGGTGTATTGTAACCACCTGTCAGACAGAAACAATTCTCGCCATTATTATTACTATAGGTATTAGTTTTTTTAAAAGGCAAAAGGTAAAGGTTCGTCCATACTCGAATTCGAGCGTTGCACCCGGCGTTGATCTCCCCGTGTCAGGCAAACAGCGACGCAGGCGGCTAAGACCATTAATCTAGAGTAGTTTGCCATTGCCTATCTCCAGACCCGCGTTTTACCTTCGCCGCCAAAGCATGCTACTAATTTACCACGCCCACTAGTGAATGAAGGCTGAATCGACCTCAGGGGCTCCTGCGGTTGTCGAACCCGTTCCGTCAGCATGCCATTCTAGCGTGTTACCAATCTGCCACCTTCCCGACCCATAAATGAAACAGTGAAAAGCACTGGAACCAAGAAAAAATCTCCATAATGCCGGTTTAAGCTGCATGTCTTGATATTTTACAAAAAAGCCACATCACGTACATCGGTAAAAATGTCATGACGACGACGATGGTGGTGATGACGACGACGACGATGGTGATGATGATAATAATAATAATAATAATAATAATAATAATAATAATAATAATAATAATAATAATAATAATAATAAATAATAATAATAATAATAATAATAATAATAATAATAAATAATAATAATAATAATAATAATAATAATAATAATAATAATAATAATAATAATAATAATAATAATAATAATAATAATAGAGTTTTAAATTGAGCGCTGCAATTTTATTTGTGGCATTTTCAGATACTGTTTGAGTTAGCAGGCTTACTGTTTTTGCTTCGTGCTATCTCAACGCAAGCAGGTAAGCTTTTGTGGTTTCCAAAAGAGTTAATTTTTTCAATTACATTTTCAAGACTTGACCATGAACTTTCAATGAAATCTGTCAACTTTAGACAAACGTTTTCCGACGTCTGCACATCAGAACACGATTATAAAAGTTATCCGACGTTAAAGTAAGTAAGTAAGTCCGGCGATGAACAACACTTGGCAAAACAGAACAGATTATTGCTGTGTCAAATCTCGATCGACTAACTTACCTACTTTCGGCGGTTTCGTTTCCCAGGTTCAATCAAGTCGCCACCTGTTCTCTGCACCGCATTTCTGTTCGCTCAGCCACGGCAGCTGCTCGCCCGATGTCGTCTCCATGACGAAATCGTCGGTTGCTAGGCAACCGGTGTCGTCGTCGTCGTTGGAGACGAAGACGACGTCACCTGCAGAGCGTTTATATTGTATTCTGGAGTTGGTGGTGATGGTGGTGTGGTGGTTGTTTCCGGTGGAGGCGGTGTTACCGTTCGATCCGGAATTATTCCTCTGACCACCTTCTCTCGTCGTCGACATCAGCTCCGAGTTGGTTGTGGCCATCGAATGACTCAGCGTTTTCTGGTAGTCGCGACGACGCACCTTGGCTCTGAACTTCTGACAGGAACGCCTCAGGTGCGAACTCACCTGCAGAAAATAATTCGCGGAAAAGAAAAAGAAGATTAGCTTTTCCCATACGCGATAGGAAATCTTCTAAAGTAGAAAATAAAAGTATAAATATACATATATACTTCTATTGAATATACAGTATATATACAGTATATATAATCCGGAACTGATTAAGGTGGCATATCGTGCAAGTAGGCCTACTGCTAGGACACCTAATAAGTGGAAAACATTCTATGTGATAGAACATAAATCACCGTTCTGGATAACTGCGAACAAATAGTGCAGCTCAAAGATGGCCATGGGTTGGGTTAACCCATGGGTTGGGTTGAGTTGGATTGGGTCAGACTTTCAGACTTCACCATATTTACGGTGGGCTGGGTCAGAAAAGTCATGGTTTAAGAAATTGCAGTGCATTACGGTGGGTTGGGTTGGGCCTATTGCCGGCATGGGTTGGGTTGGAGATTTAATGGGTTTGGTTGGGCTCTAAAAAATGGACCTATGCACATCTCTGGTGCAGCTTTAGTTCTCGTTTGAATAGTTCTAGTGTCTTATTTTGCGTTGTCATGGCAGAGTAGAAATCCATTGCATAAATAATCACGTCTTTGGGGTACGGAAAGAACATTAATGGAAACGTATTTGCCTCGAATACATCTGCTCCGTTGCAGGAATTAAAGAAATCGTCCGATCTTATTTGATAATTCGCGTCACTCGTTTTACACATTGGGGTTATTATTATTATTATTAATTATTATTATTATTTGTATTATTATTATTATTAGCAATTCTCCGAATTCAGGAAATAAAATCGAAATTCGTCCGATACCTTAGCGTTCTGATTGGTTTCTTCTGATTGTTTGGCTGTGTTTTCTGATTGGTTGGCTCAACTTGGCTGTTAGCGTTCTGATTGATTACCTTAAGCGTTCTGATTGGTTATGGGTGAGCGTTCTGATTGGTCATTCTGGAATATTAGCGACGCGAAGCGAAGCTCGCAGCGAGCGAAGCTTATTATTGTTATTATTATTATTATTATTATTATTATTATTATTATTATTATTATTATTCAGAAGATTGTTCAGCAAAATACTGCAGCAACCGAAACTTTATACGGCTCTTATTAGAATCGTATCGTAAGTTATAATTCAGCACGGTAAAATGCAGTAGAACTTCGTTATAATGTACTTTACGGGTCTGTAAAAATTACGAGGTACGTTATATCCAGTACCATCCAATACGGTAGCGCATCACACGGGACCGTACATTGCGGTACCTTATGACCGAAGATTCGTTATAACCGAGCCCGATGTAAAGATGTTCTACTGTAACTGAGGAGATAGGTTGCATCTTCTTAAGAAGCTTTACCAGTCTCTTGAAATTTTGAGATCTACTCTAATCTAATCATCAACTTCTGTAGCGCCACTTCATAAAGCATAGAAGAAGCATCCGATGGCACACCAAATCCCAATCGTAATAGATCTAAGCAAAGCTCGATCATACGTTTCATACGTGTTATATTTTTGTATTATACGCACGTATTTTAACGTATGACTCTTTATCATACGCGCTATCATACATGAGTAGAAATACCTTAGACCTACATGGCCATGAAATTGAGTCAATTACCGCAGTCTGTTAACCATTTATCTGCGCAAAGAAATTAAAAGGGGAACAAGTGTTAACCAAGTAAATTTTGGGATCAGTTACAGTGACGTGGCGTGACGTCGCAATTGATATTGCTAGCTAAGTAAAACAAATTATAAGTAACCGAGCAGACTTATAAAATACGCGTATCAAACGCGTATTTTATAAGTCTATTTTATGACATTTTATTCATACGCACGTATTTTAGCGTATTTTATTTTGTCATACGCGTATGATCGAGCTTTGGATCTAAGTCGAATTCATGACGTCAGGCCGGACAACCAGAGGAACGGTTTATGAAGGTGGATAAACCAGACGAAAAAGATTGATTTTAATCTCGATCTGGGCCCGCCGAGAGGGGAAGAGGAGGAGAGGAGGAGAGGGGTCAAAAGCATAGGGATCCGGCGACCTGTAGGGGGCCCAGACCGGTCATGTATCAACTTCCTGAACAATGCTGAAACAAAAAATGGGGTTGTTAGGGGTCCGTGACTGCCCTTCTGCGGGCCTAAATTTCTCTCGGCGAATTAAATTCGATAGTGAATTAACATCTGCTAACAAACTACTGCAATCTATGGTGCTAACAAAATGTCCTGCAATACATGGTGCTAGGACAAAATGTCAACGGATAAAATGTAAACGGACAAATGTAACCTTAACCCTAACCCTAACCCGTGACATTTTGTCCCCATAACATTTTGTCTGTGACAGTTTGTCCGTGACATTTTGTCCGCGGACATTTTGTCCGGCCACGCAATTAGCCATGTCAATGAATTCAAAGTTAATTATGGGTTTCATTGGGACAAAGTGAAGAGAGATAGATAGCGCAATCAGAGAAATAGAGAAGCGAGCGATACTTTTGTGCTATAGATCAAATTTACTATGCGATTTACATGTACGTGCTTCCGTTCAGTGGCGTAGCCAGGATTCCGAAATAGTAGGGACACATCGACATTTTCGCCTGGAAAAGTCTTGACGAGTGAAGAAATGTTCGTGTCAAACTCCTAGCGCGTTTTGGTTTCTTTCGTTCATTCCCATGCTACCTATCCCCCCTTAAACTACAAAACGCTTTTGTACGAATCCCTCAACCAGTCCAAGCCCAAACGGGTGGTGTGCTCCCCTCCCCCCGTGGCTGCGCCAATGCCTCCTTTAATTTAAATGGCCTAACATGCAAATCAGCACAAATATCGTCAATTATCTTACCTCTCCGTTAATGAGACAGAACATTAGAGCTACGAACAAGCCCTGAACAAACAAGAACACGCACAAGTTTTATTTCTTGTTCAACAAAAATGTAACCTAATAACTGCTATGTGATTATCGTCGTCGTCGCCTTCATTACCACTTTCATCATCGTGAAACTGGCTCGGATATTTCGCAGTCACAATGGCAATAATCTACTCTAGCAGCTGGCTACTCAGTTAAGATTACGAATTAATAAAGGTAGCAAACCTCACAAAACGAAAGCGTTACTGACTTACGGTCGGGTTTATTTATAAATTAAATTTACTAGTTCTAGAGTCTAGACAGTCAACAAAATGAAGTCAGCAAGAGCATATAATATACTTTAACTAAATTAATTTATTTTAAAGTCGTGTGAAAGGCCACTAACCGAAAAGGAAGTATTAAATCGTCGAATGATAACGAAACAATTTTGCAGCGGTGTTTATTCAACAGAGAAGCCAATGGATTAATTTTTACTTAATTAAAAAATTTGATCATTCTATTAATGATCAAACAAAATTTGCTTTAGAATTTTTAACGGCGTTAATTTTTTAAATCGCGATTATCTCTTTAGCGCGTTAGGGGTGTCCATTAATTACGTCAACAATTTAGGTGTTTATTTGACAACAGAGGGGTCAAGAATGATTAAAATTTCACTTTTACAAATAATCAAAAATTAGGAAATTTCACGGAATACTACTTATTATAATGGAAAAAGCATCTATTAAAAAGATCATAACCAAAATTTTGACACTCGACGAGCAAAAAGGGAAAAATGGTCATCGCATTATTAACCTTGTTATTGGGACCTGTCATTGATCTAAATTTTGACGTAATTATGGGGGGGTAAACTGAAAGTTGACAGTTGTTGACAAGGGAGAGGGGGTCAAAAATTGCCCAAAAATTGTTGACATAATTAATGGACAGCCCCTTAGTTAACACGTTAATCTGGCAGCCCAACTCAACACCTGTAAGTTGACGACGAAGGCGGCGATCATCTCATAATGGCGTCCGATTGGTAAGTGACTTGGAGGTCGGTAGATGACAAGAAACAACTGAAGACCAAACAGAGGAACTAGAATGAAAGTCGCCTTCAACGCTCTCCTGAAAACACGCACAGATGGATAAGATAATATAAGCACCATGCAATCGCCGTTGTCTCTCTCTAGAACAGTGTTTCCCAAACTGTGGGCAGTGTTAAATCTAGACTCCTGGACTACCTGAAAAGCCTGGAGGAAACTGAGCCGTTCTGCTATGTTAGTCCATCTAGTATTCCAAAATTTCGTGGGGGAATTTGAAATTTCCGGAGAAAAAAGGGCAATTCCCCCCCGGAAACGGCCTAGGTTAAACATTGACTGTGGGTCGCGACCCAAAAGTAGGTCGCAGGGCTCAGTCTAGTGGGTCGCGGGTAGCGCAAAATTAGATTCAAAGTGTAATTTTCTAACCAATGCCACAATGTCACAAGCCTTTAAAGTTGCAAGTAGGCTTAGATTTAAAGAAATTTATATTCCTGCAATGCTCCATACACGGCTTATGTTAAAATGATTAGTGTTTACTGTTTATTCAATTTTAGTTGACAATAACTCTGTATGGTCGCGGCATGTTACAAAGCCGCTGAAGTGTTAGCAGTTCCAAAAAGCTTGGGGAAACCCTGGCCTATAACACTTGTAGGAAATACATTTTATTTCGCATTAAGAAAGGAACGCGTATTCCGACCATTTTGCTCTGAAACTCCAGTAACAATGGAATATCTGTTTTACCAATTTGTTTCGAACCTAGCGGTTAAGCGATTTTGCCAAACTCATAGGATTTTTAAAGCACGTAACAAAGGTATGTTTTCAGGAATTTTCAATATCTATTTCTCTCCTTTTGTATTATTTGGCAAAAATATAAATAATCATACCTAATATATTTTGCATATTTTCATTCGAATTGAATCAGATCAGAGGTTTTGTTTTGACCATTTTTAGAACTCAGAAGATTCATTTCAACTAACGTTCGCCAGATGGCCTAATGCATTTTTATAATACATGCTATGATTAGGGTCGCGGCACGTTACGAGACCGCTGAAGAGGGCCGTGGTTCCAAAATGTTTGGGAAATCCTGCTCTAGAACAACACTCACTTAAATTGAGTTAGTAAAACCAATAGAATCCTATGTGAGGTAAGTAAGTAAGCATGCCAAATTCCATAGCGCTACAGCCGCTACTCGAAAGCTTGGCGTAGTGCACCATCTTATTCAGAAGCGCTCAGTCTGGACCATGGAGATATTATCCCCAGGAGACGGCATTACGTCATTTTTAGCCCAGGCTGCGTGAAGCCAGTAGCGCGTAGGCTAAATATAGTACCTCCATGGTTAGCGGCCATCTTGGTAGACCCAAACTGTGGCTGCCGTCTGGGAATTTCCCAGCTAGTCGGCTTCACCGAAATGACGGAATGCCGTCTCCAGGGATAATACCTCCATGATGGTCTGGACAAAACCCGCAATCCGTAGCTGTCATGGTTGTAGATCCAAGTGGGCAGTCGCAGGATGTGCGCCATCGGTGTTGGTATTATTATGTGATAGGGGCGCCATAGAAGTTGATTGATTGAATGATATTTCTATGATCACGTGACGCGAATCACAGACTATTTCCGATGCTGTGTTGAAATGGAATTTGAGTCAAATTTGACCAAAGGCAAAATTAAGCGCATGCTGAGAGCTCGGGAATTTGCAAATGGAATAAATACTCGTCTGCCTATGGTCCAATTGATCTTGTGAACCATCGAAAGGGTTTTGTTGCATCTGTTGAAACGCACGGGAGCAAGCAACCGCTGACAGCACATAAATACAGGACCACCATACTGTAAATACCTTTGGAAAGAGGTAAACATCGAACAAGGGCGAACTTCCGATTCCGAGACGTGGTTGTCGCCGGCTGGCGCTATATAAATAGTTTACCGCACAACACTGCATACAATGTAGGCTATATAAGCCAACTGAGAGTATTTACTTCTAACAGGGCGTTCATCTTAAACGGACGCGCAAGATGGACGCAGACAGGCGGATAAACAGATACTCTGCCAGCATTTCGAGCAAAAATTCTGCGTATAGGCCAATAGCGGCCTACGTTGCAAGAAAAAAAATTTCAAATTCAGTTGCCTTTGAAATTTCGGCCGTTTAAAAGCCAAGATCTAACGGGCATCGAAGTAAGATGGGATTGGTTGCTCGGTTGGATCCGATCCTTTGATCTGAAGGGAGATTTACACTGGCGATAATTAATCGCCCCGAAACGCGGTTTTGTGATGATAGGCTCTTGAAAAGTCTGCTTGGTTAAAGGGTTCGTAAAGGGTATTAATTTTATCGCAGTTGGAAGCTCTTAATTAACATCCTGTGTTGTCACTAAATATTATTTTCTTGGAGATTTTTATTTCCCGATTGCAAACGTGTGCCCATTAAAACACTGGCTTCTGCAGTCCAGCAACATTTCGATAAAAACAACTTGATTGATCAGTCTATAGGGCAGTGACGCAGACTTCCAAAGCGCTATATAAATCCACGAGATTTTTACTTTTTTACTGTAAAAATTCACGATGCTTGAATATGTAAAGCGTTAGCCATTAGACGGAAAATAATCCACAAAATAAAGACGACCATATAACTCATATTCTATCGCGAGGTCATCCTGGGACAAGGGATCCGCCCTTAAAGTTTTGTTCGCTGATTTCTTATCGTGGTGAAAAATCGAAGAGTTGTAAAGACACGAATAAAAAAAGCGTGCGTCGTCTTTCCTATCTTTTCAATGATTTTTTACAACATGCATCAATCCATAAGGAAATGGCAGAACGTAATACGAAGTGGCCCCTCCAAACTTAATTCCTGGATCCGCCCCTGGATGACACAAACTATACAGAGCCTGTATCTACTAGGCGCTATTCTGTATATGCTTCAGTGGTTTTCACACAGGCTTGTTTACCTCCTAAATCACTTAAAATCACATTGTTATTATTATTATTATTATTATTATTATTATTATTATTATTATTATTATTATTATTATTATTATTATTAGTGTATACCTGTAACTGTTCAATTCGTTTGCATGCGACTGAACCTGCGTGACCAGAATTCTTAAAATGTCCAACAAAACTATAAAATTCAACTGAAATTGACAGAAAACACACAACTTATATAACTAAGCGAACGGAACGTACACTGTAGTTTCACGGCTATTTTCTGCGCCTATAATAATTATTAACACGTGCCTACTTATTGGCGCTTGCTTAACTAGCCTATGTTATTATAATAATTTACATGTCACTATTTTGTAAAAATAATTATACGTTTATGAAGTCCATAAGAATATTAGAGTAGGCTAAGCGTGTTTTAGAAAGTAGACCGTGTCTATGTAGTTCAAGCAAAATAACAACAAAATAAACAATAAAATTGTAATAATAATAACTAATTATTATTATTATTATTATTATTATTATTATTATTATTATTAGTAGTAGTAGTAGTAGTAGTAGTAGTAGTAGTAGTAGTAGTAATAGTAGTAGTAGTAGTAGTAGTAGTAGTAGTAGTAGTAGTAGTAGTAGTAGTAGTAGTAGTAGTAGTAGTAGTAGTAGTAGTAGTGGTAGTAGTATGCATTTCATAGCATCATTTCTAATGCAAAAAGGCGAGTGTTAAATCGATGAACTTCCAAATCTATCCGCAAAGCCTGAGTGGTAAAGCATTAGTCTACTATTGTGGTTTTCCTATGAGAAATTGTTGATTATTCCAAAAGTTTTTTGTCTCGGGCGACACTTTAATCCCCTTCACCAAAGAAATCATTTTCGTTTTCATTAATTTCACAACGGTTTGCAATTCAATGTTTCTCATTTTCCGTTTTCAATTAAGCACTTTATGGCCAGTGCAAATTTTTTACTTCTTACAGGTTTTCTGAGGAGGTCCAAGCTTTCGGAGACAAGGGAAATTTATCTGAGAAGTCAAAACTGAGAATGGTCATATTATTAGGGCTGCGCCGAGTAACTCGATCCGCAGTACTCCTCCAAATTGAGTCGAGTAATTTTAGTCTACTCGCATGGTTTAACTAAACAAAGAATAGAATAGATAAATAAAGATTATTCAAAGAATCTCATTTTTTTGTCTACCGTTATTTGTTACAAATAATTAATTATTAATCAGTCTTATTTAGGAAATGCTTTTCGTTATTTAGTTAATTTCACAACGGTTTGCAAAGACCTCAATTTTTTGCCAGTTTCCGTAAAATTTTCTATTCAGTAACTTCTGTTACCTATACTAAATTTGAAAACGCTTGCATATCCGAAAATTGATATGTAACTGTATCTAATGTTCTGTTTTGGTTAAATGAGGAGGAAGCAAATAATAAGCATTATGTGACGTGTAACGTTTGCAAATCATGTATTTCTGAGTACTCGAAGTCAAAACTGACTCCTAAAACTGGTTAGCGCAGCCCTACATATTATTACAGCGCAACATCGGAAGCTGCAAAAGCTACAAAGTAAAATTAAAATTGTTTTATCGATAAAATATTCCGATTTCTGAAACACGCCAAACTCACCAACAGAGCGAGTAGACTCGGTACATAGATAAGCCATTCCCAATTTCCAAACGGTTTGATCCAACAGCTGTGTCAACATCAACATCAACAATTAATAGGCTAGTGTAAAAACAACATTGTCTTCAGCAACGAAAAAGCAATATAGACAGCTCTCCTGTATAGCTGCAGATCCACGGCACACGAAGAGGTCTTGTGCCTAAGTAAGGCTCTACTGACGACCGAATGCCCATTAAGAACTGTCACTAGCCTATTATGTTGACATAATATTTCAATACCGACTCCAAGACAGACAGAATTCACAATCAATGGCTGTTTCAATTCAAGCCGACGAACTTACGACTTGACTTGCAACAACAAAAATCGTCGAAACTTCAACTCTTCTCTCTCTCTCTCTCTCTCTCTCTATATATATATATATATATATATATATATATATATATATATATATATATATATATATATATATAAAATACGCGACAGTGGCGTAGCCAGGATTTCCGGAAGGGGGGAGTTTGGTTTTCATCGTAACCAATTTCGAAAAATCTTGACAAGCAAAAAGGTCATCCTCATCTTTCCTTCTTCTATTTTTCCTCTGCAGATGCTGACGAGCAAAAATAAAGGTCGTCACCATCCACCTTTTCATGCTATAGCATTTAGAAATTTTGGGTCGGCATCCAGCCAAGGGAGGTTGACCCCAAAACCGCGTCCAAAAATAAAAAAATTAATGGAAACAGAATTTTTTTCGTCCGCAGCCAAGGGGTTTTTAACCCCAAACCCCCTTGGCTACGCCACTGTAGCGCGATGTAGTTAGGCTAAGCAGATATAAAGTGATGTTATAGAGCACGATGGATGGCAACAGTGGCGGTGCCAGGAATTTTTCCACGGACGGCTTATAAGCCTGGGATCTCCCTTCGGTATGATGCTGACGGCGTCTACAATGGCCGTCGCCTAAATCAGCGGTTATTCTGGACGCCTACGCCACCCTTGGTCCATTCCTGGTGTCGCCACTGAAACATTTAGAAATGACATGCTTGCCTGGTATTGGCATAGAGCAATCGCAGAACGCTGTAGATAATTACGGGAATCCACGGAAATACTACAAAAGACAAGAGACAAAATTGGATCAGCGTCTACAGAAAACAACGCGGTCTGCATGCGGAAAAAGATGTAGACCAGAGGTGCACAACCTTTTAAGGACGAAGGGCCACATTTTTCGATTCCAAGACTCCGCGGGCCACATGCACTTTTTCTAATGCAGAAGTGGTACGTTGACAGTAACCCGTTAATAGCAATATTTAATATGGTTATGGATAAAATTTCATTTGACAGGACTAATGGAATTAATAGAATCTCTGATAAATACAATCAATCCAGTCGGAATAAATGAAATTTAAATGCTTAGTGTTGTAATTTAAATGTAGAATTAAAAGTTAAGGCCTTGTTAATAAAATAATACTGTAACTATGTTCAATTATTAATTCATAACATTAAAAAACCAAAGCTCAATCGCCTTTTTTATACGCAATTGAGTTGTTGGGACTGAGCGTCTTTAACAATCTTATTCATATTTTGTGACAGTTCACTTGTTGCAACTTCAAAACCGAGCACTCAACCTGAACCTTAGAACATTTCTGTTCAATTTCATAACAGAAAATGTTTGTTCGCACAATTAAGTGCCTCCAAACAGTCGCGAAAGCTTTAAAGTGTCCCGAAGGCTTTCTTGCTTTCATATTAGCGCTACAGAAGAAGTCATTCGTTCCAAGGGTCTAAGTTGCCGTCAATTGAAGTTATTAATAAAAGAGACGACTAGAGCCTCTTGCCATGACATGCCATATTCACAGATGTGAGAGAGCAGAGGACGAATTTTAGAATTCTTTGTCGAACTAATAGCAAAAATTCGTGAATTTGTAACAGCAAGGGCATACTAATAAATAATAATAACAAGGTTTAATAGTGTAGCGCTAATATGAAAGCAAGAAAACCTTCAGGGGCCTCTTTCCATTGAAATCCTGGAAACGTCCGTGGGCCATTGGCCCCCCTGGCTTTATGATGTAGACAGTGTTTAATCTAGGCCGTTTCCGGAGGAAAAATCGCCCTTTTTCTCCTCTGGAAATTTCAAATTCTCCCCGGAAATTTTGGCATACTACATGGACTAACAGCAGCCCGGCTTTGTCAGTTCTCCCCGGCTTTTTCAGTTTACCTCCGGAGATTAAACACTGGATGTAGAAAGGGTAAAATGTAGGCCTAATATTGAACTCAAATCTCGAGAGTTGCAGCATAGTTTCAAGCTGCGTGACAGTATTATTTACACGAGGTGGCATTCTGATGCTGGTCGATGACGCCACTCGAATTTTAATGCGATTTTAATACACGTGCTTTAACGTCTAGTCTGGTCATTCAGGAATTTACGTCTGACGCCAGATTACATTGTGTGACGAGCATTATACAGCATTTTTATGCTCCTAATCTATTGGACGTAGAATGACAAAACGCAGGTCTTACTGTAGATGTTTAGACGCTTAGAGAAGAATTCACGCAGCAGGGGCGTAATTTGGGGAAGGGGCCATGCCCCCCAAGAAAATGAAGAAAATTTAATCATGTATAATGTATTAAATAAATAAATAAATGTGAAATTTGCATAAAATCGCCAAAAATCGCCCAGAACTTGCCAAAAACGTCACAAATTTACAAATTTGCCAAATTTAGTTCAAAAATTGCCCAAAATTGGTAAAAATTATCTCCCCCCAAGAAAAGTGTGAAATGACACTACTGTCACGCAGCCTCGGAAATAAAATTGTTGATTTTGAACAGTTTTTGCGCTGTCGGAAGAAGGTCTGGAGGCTGGGTTATACCCCAGATGGGAAGCAAGAACCAAGCCTGCATGAGCGTTGAAACGTTGACCGGAGAGTGTTTTCGAAGTTCCAGTACTGAACGCAAGTTCGGCTGCGAATGAACTCAACGGTGCCATAACATGATCGACGGCATAATACCATCGACTCCATAGTAAAGTTTCCAAACCTTGGAGGTAGGGTCAGGGCGCGATTTGTAGGGGAAGGGATTCATCATATCCCCTATCATCCTCCACCACTAGTAAAGTTTTCAAACCCCCCACTGCTCCAGGTCAAAATCGCACCCTCGTAAGGCCGTGCTTCATAGAAATTCTAACAGTGATGCGTGTGTGTGTGTGTGCGCGCGCGCTCGCGTTACAATGAACGGTGTACTACAAAACGATATGGTGACCAGTCTCGTCTAAATTCAGTGGCGGCTCCACACGGGAGCCCGGGGTGCGTGCCCTTAATTGAATGTCTGACCCCCAGTGCTCCCATGCTGGGACCCTATACTAACTACTACATGCCTACCCTACCCGTAAAAAACTGTTTACCTACCCTACCCGTACCCGCTAGCGTTATACCCTATCCGACCCGTACCCGTAAGCTGTGTACCCGTACCCGTACCCAATTTGGAGTTTTTGTGCCCCCACCGCGGGTGCAACTAAGACAAGCCTACAAGGACCTGGACACGGACCCGCCACCCGTATCCGTTCCTAGAACTCAGGTGTAAAAATAAATCATCCCAGGATAATCCACTTGGCGTAACGGCTGGTCTGGGGCTGGACTACTGGTTGGTAACATTGTAATGAACTAGTCCCTAGCCCCTAGATGAATGTCAGACATGGATTAGAACTTCTAGAAGACTCGATGGGCTTGTTTAAAATATTTAGTAGATATAATTTATCTTAACCCTAAGAGGCATTAGAGCTCAAGTTAAACAAAAAACCCCAAAGAACTATCTCGGTCGAACCATCAGAAACGAACGGTGATGATGTCAGATGACGTCATCTGTTTTTTTTTATGTTTTCAGTAAGTCAAATGCATGCTGTCTGACAAACTGAACGCGATATACATGAAAAACGGGTTTTTTTTGCGTCCCTCGAAACCCGTACCCGACCCGTACCTTGAAAATGTGTACCCTTACCCGTACCCGCGGGGCCCCCGGGTATACCCACATCCCTAGACAAAGATGCCCCTAGCAACAAATAGTTGGCCCCTTAGAAGTTGTCACTCCAACGCCGCACTTGCCAAATAGCCGCCACTGAGGTCCCATCCCTGGCCTGTGTAACAAGCGGACGTGCTAAAAGGAGAGAGGCAATGAATGTGTACGGAGAAGCTTCCAATGTAAATCTTCAATTTTTGGAATTCTATAATTAGTACTGTCACTTATAAATCACTAAACCAAATAGGTTGACCGTCTTACGGGTTTTATACCCTTTGGACAACCCATTTATCAAACGAATTATATATTTTTACATATTATGTTCTTTTTGTTACATAGTAAGAAATTATTTAATTTTGTATGTTTAACCTGTATAATCTTGAGAAATAAAAATTTATTGATTGATAATCCGAGTTTAAACTTCAAAATGCGTGAATTTATCGTCGGGCAGCTTTAAAATTAATGTTGGGACTAATGGGGCACAGAAATGTCAATTGGTCAGTGTGCCATTGGTCAAGGATGCAATGGGTCACACGGAGGATCGTGGGTCATTTCGAATGATACATTGCCATCTCTGCTGGGACCTATTGCCCCCTCGAAAAATGTGGGTGCCTCGTCCAGATCGATCGAGAACCACTGGAAACGTTGAATATGACAAGTTATATAAGCTTAGAAGTTACAGTATATAGAAATTGAACGATTTTCAGATTTTCGCGTTTTAGGACATACGTACGGTTAGCACTTGGTTCTATTCGTAGAATGCAAATTCTATCTTCATATAACGCCGTGTTTAATTTAAAACTGGAAATATTGTCTGAATTTTAGACAATATTGAATACCCAGTTATTATTATATCTCTCCCAAAGCTGTTTCATTTCTACATTAATTTAACCAAGATTCAAAGCAAACAGCTAGTCATTTCACCGTCCCCTTCCCCTCCCATTAGGAATACTAGGCCCAGTGCCGTTTTGAGAAGTTTGGGCCTTTGGGGCCCTAAGCATTCGAAGAAGTAGGATCCCGATTAAAGGGATTAAAGGGATTAAAAAATACAAGTAAAATAGGTTGACAAGCAAAAATAAGGTCATCCATTCTGAATATAGGTTGACAAGCAAAAAAACTTTATCCACGCGGTGTTTTACTTTTAAAAATTGTTCTCACGGTCCGCCGCGGGGCCCCTGTCTCGACGGGGCCCTGGGCACGTGCCCATCTTGCCTATGTGTTAAAACGGTCCTGACGAGGCCTACTCAAGAACCAATATTTGATGATCTGAAATAGCGATCGCCGTATACTTTTGCTAGTCAGCGCCAGTCTAGCTGTGGATAACGATACAAAAAGAGTCCCTCTCGAGAATATATTTATAAGAATATATATATATATAAGAGTCCCCCTCGAGACTTTTCAAGATCTGCCGCAATCCCAACCCAGCAAAGCAGAAAGCCACTCGGCTGTTGGTGGAAAAAAAACTGACAACCCGCTTCAAAGAGAGAACCTCTTCCAACCATCCGATTGGCAAATCGTTCACGTAAACTCACTTCGATTAACATTAAATACTGTCGTCGGCCTCGACGCTTCAGCCGATCTACACGTGAGCTTTAATGGTATATAGTGTAAGTATAACATGTTGACTGAACGCTCTAGTGTGTTAGCTAACTGGCTTTGCTGATGCCTTCTTCGACGACAAAGCATTCCTTAAGCTGGCGTCGACCATACTCGCTGCAGAGACGACGTACCCTTGGACGTGGTTGTGTACGTCGGTTACTTGGAGTGTTTGTGGAACGACGTCCGACGCATGAGCTGCATGCATTCCACCTGCACTCTCTCGATCGGTCTCTCTCTCTCTCTCTCTCTCTCTCTCTCTCTCTCTCTCTCTTTCTCTCTCTCTCTCTCTCTCTCTCTCTCTCTCTCTCTCTCTCTCTCTCTCTTCATTAAAGCCACGAAATGCTCATCATTGACCAGACCTGCGTTTCCCTCGAGGGCTTTCGAGAATCACAACTCGTTGGATCTCACCGCTGTCTCTGTCTCTCTGTGTGTCTGTCTCTCTGTCTGTCTCTGTCTCTCTGTCTGTCTCTGTCTGTCTGTCTGTCTGTCTGTTAGTCAGTTAGTTAGTCTGTCTGTCTGTCTGTCTGTCTGTCTGTCTGCCTCTTTCTCTGTCGTCTGTCCGTCTGTCTGTTAGTCAGTCAGTAAGTCTGTCTGTCTGTCTGTCTGTCTGTCTGTCGTCTATCTGTCTGTCAGTTAGTCAGTATGTCTGTCTGTCTGTCTCTCTCACTTAAGTTTCACTCTTGAATCAAGTTGAATGCAAAAGAAGAAGGGCTCTTTAGGTCTAATATTAGCACTCTGTTCGTAAGATCCGTAATCGCGTTGTTAAGGGTCGCTGGAGTCAGTGCATGGCGTATGGACAAACTTCCTTTACTTGGACATTGGACATTATACGTGATCTTCTTGCACCTTTTTCAACGAAACTTCTTCTAACGCATCTTTTCATTCCAGAGGTGTGCAATAGACACTTTCCTTCGCGTTTCAGTTCGTCGCTGGTCGGAAACAATAACGCGATTTCAATTGGTTTAGACGGCAAAGTTCGCCTGTGTGAAAACCACTGCATTAACTCTACATTTAAATACCTAATTAAATGAACAGCGGGAAATCTGATGAGAGAAGGGAGAGAAACAGAGACAGAAAGAGACAGAGAGACAGAGACAGAGACAGAGATGATGAAAGGCAGGGACAACAGTACAGCAGAGGTTCTGATAAGAGATCAAGAAAGTATGATGAAAGAAGAAACAGGCCCTCCGAGACAACAGGGGCCCGGCGGTCTGGAGGGGGCCCGGATGATGAATATGATAATTAACAATAAAATGAATAATAACAAAAGAACGTAAAGCACAAGGGGGCCCGGGACACAGTGCTAAACGTCATATACTTGTCAGGCCCGTCAGGATCTGACATTTTCTCGGAGGGCCTGGACAGAAATATACACAGGCCTCAGGGATGGACATTCTGGCTTAACCCGCTTGTAAGAATAAGAATTTATTGGATACATTGACGAGCATGAAACAGTCTAAGGGAGAGTTTGAAAGCATTCTGAGGATGCACGAATATGGAAAATGCTTAAAGAATGAGGTGAACTTTTAGAGAAGACATCAGCATAGAGACAAGGAAGGAAGCTCTATGTCGAACGACCAAACACTAAACGAATGAAAGAACGAGTGAATGAACGAACAAACAAACAAAATGAATGAACGAACAACGAATGAATGAACGAGTGAATGAACGAACAAATGAATGAACGAGTGAATGAACGAACAAATGAATGATTGAATGAATAAACGAATGTACAAATGAATGAATGAATAAACGAATGTGAATGTACGAACGAATGAATGAACGAACGAACAAATGAATGAACGAGTGAATGAATGCACGAACGAACTAATGAATGAACGAATGAATGAACGAACGAACGAATGAATGAACGAACGAACGAACGAATGTTCCTACTCCATCCGGTGACGTAGAAGACGATGAGGTTCTTCGGCGGTTGAAATGCTTTGACGAGAAGACGATGGAGGAAAACCGCTTCACAGAACATCCACAGAAAGTTCGTCATACGCGAATAACGAGTGAGAACGTAAAGGAACTTACAGCCATTCTGCAAAAATAGTACACCCCATAAAGATATATATGTAAAGAATTAATAGCAATATTATTTTACAGAATTAATAGTATTCCTGTAAAGGTACAGGAATACTATTAATTCTGTAAAATAATATTGCTAGATCCAACTGTATCTTGGTTTGGGCTATGATCTCTTACTGTTTCCATAATTAATTATGTTTGGTCACAAAGTCTCAAGAAAACGTTGGTGTGTCATGAATGCATTCGTTTAAATAATAATATTCTAATTAGCGTATAAATTATGAAAAATTCTACGCAGGATATTTATCAGATGATAAGTAAGTATAAGAAAATACCAGGGCAGCTAAATTTGAGGTCACCATGAGGAGATATCGTACTGGAAAGGGAAATCGTTATTTCGTGGGAAAGAGGAAAAGACCAGTGAACTGTATCTTACAGACATCGGGCTTACAGGAAAATTAAATCGAATCTAATCGGTAGTGACTCTCTGTCTCTCTCTGTCACTCTGTCACTCTGTCTGTCTCTCTCTATCCATCTATCTCTCTCTCTCTCTCTCTCTATGTATGTCTGTCACTTGTCACTATGTATCTCTGTATGTATGTATGTATATAAACAGTATATATATAGTATATATATATATATATATATATATATATATGCAGTCACACTCAGAGAAAGTCAGGGTGTAAGAGAGAGAGAGACAGAGAAACAGAGAGAAACAGAGACATACGCATACAGAGACAGACAGACAGTCATGGAGATTGAGCCAGAGAAAGACAGAGACAGATAGAGAGAGAGAGAAGAGAAAGACGGAGATAGACAGAGAGTCAAGGACAAAGATGTTCAGTTTGGAAGCTGACTTCATTTATTTTGCCTCAATTTCGACTAAACAGAGTAAAAAAACATTGTTGCGTTAACAGACAACAGAAGACCCCGTTTGTGTGATAGAATGAATTCTTAAGTTTTTGGCAAAATGACCTAAAGAAGGTTTATCCAAACCTCTCGGTGCTCGCGAAAAGCGATGAGTTGTAAATTTCAAATTAAAATTTCGATTTTTAGTCATTTTGTAACATTTTATCACAGAAAGAGATTCGCTAAAATTGCGACATTGTGTCAGGCCTAATTAATAACAAGTCTAATTATCAGTGGCGGCTCCAGGATTTGGCAACTTGGGGGGCCGTTGGGTGGCAACTTCAAATCATGGGGGCCCAACCATTTGTTGTTAGGTACGTAGTATTAAGTATAGGGTCCCAACAGGGGGCACTGAGGGCCAGGCACTCAATAAGGGGCACGGGCCCCGGGCCCCCTGTGGAGCCGCCACTGCTAATTTGGCCTATCTGATAATAATTTATTTCCAAAACCTTCAAGAAGTTTATATTGCATATGCATTGACTGTGAGGGACAGATCGACAAGAAATCAGAAATAAAAATGCACTGAAACAAACACTGGTTCGTTTCAGTGCATTTTTATTTCTGATTTCTTGTCGATCTGTGCTCTGTGATCTGTGATCTCTGTCGATGTCTGATCATTTTGCTTTTATCGAATCATAAAAAGGGATTGATTTTTAAATTTTGAGCCGTGATTTCTTGCGCTTATGACCCACAGTGTATTACCGTATTCTGGTCGATGTACGTTGACTCTGAGTCGTACTGTATCCTGTCGAGGACGATGAGCGTGTCCCACAGCAGGGTAACTATTGCGTACAAGATAAAGGAGGCGAAGAGGTTGATGTGCAGTACAACGCGATTCTGGATTCGAAGTGGTCTGTTAATTTAGAGAATGGCATCGTATTAATATCGACAAATTGAATTCAGTGCAATCGACTGGGTGAAATCGACAGGCAGACATGGATGCCTACCTGTCTGCTTGACAGTCAGACAGACAGACAGACAGACAGACTGATTGACTGATTGACCGGCAGACCGACATACTGTCTGTCTGTCTGCCTGCCTCCCTGTCTGCCTGACACACAGACAGACTGACTGACTGACTAACTGACTGACTGACTGTGACTCACTCACTCGCTGACTAACAGACTGACTGACTGACTGACTGACTTGATGACTGACTGACTGCCTGACTCACTCACTCGCTCGCTTGCTCACTCACTCACTCACTCATTCACTCACTCACTGATCGACTCAGTGACCATTTCAAAGTTCAGCACCAGAAAGCAAGAAATGAGTATTCAATGGTATTTGCCTGTAACATGTGAATATTATGACGGACGGTATTAGTCCCACCAAACTGATGACGTTGCAGACGATGCTGGTAATCGTGCTTCTCTTCAAATTCTGTAAAGAACAAACTTTTTCAAATTTAAATTTCGCATTTAAAAAATAAATTCAACAAAAACGACGACGACGACGACGATGCCGAAATAACATTATGCCCGACGAATTTATGATTATGAAAATTACTGTGGAATACTTTTGCTTGACGCTTGAGTTAGCATCGCAACTGACGTTGTAACTTAAGAATGACTACAGACTGCTTCAGTGTTTTATCCAGGCCTGTTTGGGGAGATTCCCCCTTGAAAAAAACTCAAAAACTGACTGCTCTCTGACCTGGTCTTTTTTGCGGCTGGATTTGAAGTACCGTCGATTGATACCCTTGGATAGTAGCAGGCCTCCGAGAGAAATTCCGGGCCCCTGTGCAGAATGGGCGACGATAGTAGAACTGACTTTTTGTCAGCCGTGATGTTTTGACGACCTTTTTTTAGTGCACTGTATTATTATTATTATTATTAAAATCCATCGGCCCGGGCCCCCTCCCCAAAAAAAACTCATGCAGTGACACAACTTTTGCACTGAACTGTGTCTCTTTCCTTCCTAACTACCTACTATCAATTCCCCTCCCCAAAAAAATCAGCAGGCCAGAATTCTGGATAAAACACTGGACTTCTTGGCCAGAGGTCTGGATAAAATACTGTAAGGATCGACCAATTCGACTTGTTCAGACTCCGCCAACTTTGAGAAAGCGACAAACGACGAGGCTAAACTTCTGGACATATAACTTAGAATCGACTCCGTAAATGTGCGATCGGCTGATGTAACGCAATGGGGCAGAATATTTGGGTAGCGCCCAAGTATCGGCCGTACGTATCATACGAATTTATTTCGGAAGATAAAATACATAATTATTTTAGGCTACGCTTACGGTAAAATTTTCGTACGTTAAAATACGCCGCCTCCGAGTATCAGCATGACGTAGCCACTAACCACAGAGGTTTATTTATAATAAAGAGACCACAGACGTAAGCTTATGTCGCGGATTGATGCCACCGCTAGGGTTGTAACTTTTCCGGAAAAATAGAATGCCCGGAATTAATCCGAAAATTTTCGAAAATTTCCGGAAAAATGAAACCGGAAGTGCCGCTCGCATGTCCATAAAAACATTATATAGCGCTACAGCCCTGACAGTTGTTAACAAATGCCCAACAAATGAATAGTAATAAATGGTAATAATGATAATAAAAAATAAAAATAGATAGTAGTTATAGTAATAAATAGTAATAAATAATAATAATAATAAACATTAATAATAATAAATAATAATAATAATAATCAACTTTTCCGGAATTATTCCTGAAAAGTACCGCTATTTTTCCGGAATTTTCCGGAATAATTCCGGAGGAAATTTCCGAGCTCACATCCCTAGCCACCGCCAACGTATTTTTACGTACAATTTACTCTGCAATCTGTCCTAAATGCTGCGGCTCGTCTTGTGGCTAAAGCAACTCGCTACTCTAGCATCAGATTTTTATGCTTGACAATTCCATTGGCTTCCAATTCCTGACCGCAAGGAATTAAAACAAGTAAATATTGTTTCCGCAGCACTTCGAGGTCAGGCACCGTCTTACATTAATGAGCTTTTCAAATCATCTTCTTCCATTGTACATCTCTTGCTCCGCTCCACTGATCAGAAGAATGTTTATGTTCCCAGATCACGCACTGCTCTTACTCAGCGTCGAGCATTTGCAGTGACTGGACCCTCCCTTTGGAATGCCTTGAACCCATCCATTCGGGAATCACTTCCTACTCCATCGCTCTGCTCAATGCGAAAGCTAAAGTCCCACTACTTTACCCTGCGACTCCAATGCCATGAGCGTCTCTGAGTATAAATATAAGAGGCGCTATACAAATGCTACATTGCAATAGCGTACAGTTGTATCTTGAATCCACCTGCTCTCTCTCTCTCTCTCTCTCTCTCTCTCTCTCTCTATATATATATATATATATATATATATATATATATATATATATATATATATATATATAGTGTATATACATAGTGTATTGTAATACCTCTACACTGATACAGTTGGAGTAATCAGTCCATTCAAGTTGACTTATCGGATGTTGGAACCAAGTTCCGTTCGTTGTACACTCTTTGTACGACTTCTCTGAAAAAAATTCGTCATTGCATAACGTCAGAGAGAAATGCTGTAGAGAAATGCTGTAGTATTGAGTAGCCAAAATTACGTCGACAATTACGTCGACAATTACTTCTCTCCCCTTCCATAAAATTTCTCATTGGTTTTGCGCATATCACTTGGCCGGCCCCAACCCAAATATGGCGAGGGCACTGGCTTCCAATTCCTGACCGCAAGGAATTAAAACAAGTGCCCTCGTCCGGGCTACGCTAACTATGCCCATTGCACGGACACTAAGACAATGCTTTACAATTTAGCACTATATTAGGACTGTAACATGAAATATAATCATCTTTATTCGTGACAAGCACAGCATAAAAAAGTAGTACACAACCAGTAGTACACAACCAAGGAAAACACAAATCAACTGAACAAAACTAAATAATAATAAATAATAAAATAAACCTAATAATAAACAAATAATAAACAAATAATAAACAAATAATAAACAATAATGATAATTAACAATAATAATAATTAACAATAGTAGGGCCTAACAATAACAACAACAATAACAATAATAACAACAATAATAATTAACAATAATAATAATACAAATAAACTAAGCACAAACATGGAAGCCATGTGCCAGTTCTAAATCTTGTCCGGTTCAATGCGGCGAAAATAACGATAGAAGACAAAAACTTGCGATAAAACAGGCGACTGTTTAGCATAAGAGTATATGCAAAAAGGTCAACAAAATAATATCATTAGAGATTGCTGCGCTATATGGTCCCGACAAGAGATGGTCAATTGTGTCGTTTTATGACCAACCAGACCCAGGGTTCTAAACGGTTGGACGAACCGATTTGAATTGGTAGATTTGTCTCTAAATAAGTACACGAACGACAGGAAACCGATCGAGGCCAGTGGCGGCTCTAGGATTTGGCAAATGAGGGGGGGCCGTTGGGGTGGCAACTTCTAATCATGGGGCCAACCATTTGTTGTTTAATGTATGTAGCATTAAGTATAGGGTCCCAACAGGAGGGAGCCACTGGGGGGCACGCCCTCTGGCCCTCCCGGTGGAGCCGCCACTGATCGAGGCTCCAGCAAAACCCTTCCCAGTGTTTGCGAACGCCCGTCCATCAAAGATCTTCACAGTTGATTGTGAATGGCCCTAAAAACTAAATTAAGCTTCTGCTGTTTTGAGGCAGTTGCAATGGCCTGCAGGACTATAGCTCTATCAAGCACACGTCTTCACCGCCAAGACTGCTTTAGCCTCGCTGCGGTAAAGCGGCTATATAGGCCCGATTTGAGTAGAAAACGCTGCAAAAACCCAGCCAACAATCTGCCCAATTATCTGCAAACACGAACTGGAATATCGCTTCACAGAAAATTTTCTTATAAAGCGGTACGTTTCCTGCGTAATTACGGGCGGTGATCCTGTTTGTTTACCCGTACCAGGACCAGTCCTGGACCATACAAAGGCTGGAACCTGCTTAACGAGCCAGATTAATATGGTTTTAAAGGATCGAGAAGACGAATGGTCGGAGAAAAGGAGAAACCGAACGTCGACGAATGGCGCTCTTCGCAATATTCTGCAATTGCAATACAAGAACAAGAACAGAGAGCAGCGGGGGGGAAGGGGAGATTCGATATAAACATAAAACTTAATGACTGGGAAAGTACATTTGCCATATCAGCAATTTTTGCACTAACACACGCCAGCACAGAAGGTAGGCTAATAAGTGCCAAATTTTCAAGAAGACAGCGGACGCATATGCCTAATTTAGTGCCAGTGGCGGCTCCACCGAGGGGTCAGGGGGCCCGTGCCCCTATTGAGTGCCTGGCCCCCCAGTGGCTCTCCCAGTTGGGACCCTATACTTAATGCTACATACATTAAACAACAAATGGTTGCCCCCTCCATGAATAGAAGTTGCCACCCCAACGCCCCCCCCCCACTTGACAAATCCTAGAGCCGCCACTGTTTTAGTGCAAGGAATGCATATGGAACAGTTTGAACGAGAGAGAAGTTGAAACAATAAACGGATTCAAAAGTAACTTGGGAATACTTGGCTATTAAGTGTAAAGAAAACAATTACAGTGGTTTTCCAACAGAATACAGCGCGGGATTTCTTCGAAAGCACTAAAATGAACGTTATCTGTCTTATCTATTAGCTAGACTTTATGGCTCTGTTGTAGATCATGAATAAGACTTTACTGTACATTCAGTTTAGCTTATTCCATTGATTTGCCATACCATTAGACAAATAAGTTTCTTTTTACTATCGCTATCTACTTAACCTTATCGAATATACTTTCGTTTTAAGTATAAACAGGGCAGCAATAAACCCGAAGTGTTGCCTCCCTGCGTGTTCGTGGAACAGACAGCACCGTATGCGTTAAAGCTGGCCCCAACAAGGTGAACGATAAGGCGCGTTGTTGACATAATTTACCCCAGCAGTTTGATATGCAAACAAATCAATGTGATACGGTTTCATATTCCCAAGACTCGGCTACAAAATGGCGGACGGTGAGAAATCTGTCGGCACTGTCCGTACGCAGTGGCGGCTCCAGGATTTGGCAAGTGGGAGGAGGCGTTGGGGTGGCAACTTCTAATCATGGGGGGCAACCATTTGTTGTTTAATGTATGTAGCATTAAGTATAGGGTCCCAACAGGGGGCCACTGGGGCAGGCACTCAATAGGGGCACGGGCCCCCCTGGCTCCCCGGTGGAGCCGCCACTGTTCGCACGAAGTCGCTTTTCTCTTCGGATAAATCATTCGATTATGTCGTTTCAACTCCGAGGATAAAACGCGCGGACGGCTGAAACGACGCCCAGAGTGAGTTATTGGTCGACGGAACGTTAAGTCTGGCGACAGTCGTATACTAATAAAACCATCGGTTTAACACTGGATTTCTTCTTAAGTGACACTTCACCAAACGACAATTCCAGCTGTTTACTGTAGCCCTAATTCCAAGACTGAGAGCCAGGTTGGATAATGATAGAGATACAGATAGATAGGCGAGAGAGACAGACATACAGATAGATAGACAGATAGACAAACAGACAGATAGATAGATAGATAGATAGATAGATAGATAGATAGATAGATAGATAGATAGATAGATAGATAGATAGATAGATAGATAGATAGATAGATAGATAGACAGACAGACAGACAGACAGACAGACAGACAGACAGATAGATAGATAGATAGATAGATAGATAGATAGATAGATAGATAGATAGATAGATAGATAGATAGAGATAGATAGATAGATAGATAGATAGATAGCCCGTGACTATTTTTCTGCACAGGGGCCCGCAAATTCTCTCGGCGGCCCTGGTCACTATCACCGGCTTAATTAACTGTCTAATAAACTTCTACATTCTTTTAAATAATACTGTTTATAATGCGTTTTATTTTTTGTTGTTTCATTTGCTAAATAATAAAATTAACTTGAAGTAGTGATAAGACGTTGAAAGCGTTTTTTGGAGCGTTAACTTCGCTTCCCTGCCGTATAAAAATCGACATAGATTGAGCAAAAATAGGCAAATAATAAAGTCAAATAGATACAGTCGTACAGATATAGGTTAAAAACCAAAGGCAATCAGTCTAAAACATCCGTTCACTGGTCTCGAACCTTCGAGATTTAAAACCTCGTTTACCTCTAATAAGAGCATAAAACGAGCATTTCGGTCCACTTGAAACGCAATATTCTTGCCATTAAACAACGCTGCAGATTTCGTCCATTAAATCAGGCGATTTTACGACCCTTTTGGAGACACGTACAGCGCTAAGCATCGTCTCATAGCATGATAAGTTGATACTGTAGGCTATGTCTACACGTAGATAGACAGTGAATTGCAGGTCTAATCTAGTTAATAAAATCGCCAATCAGAAACTAGAGATCAGCGCATTGAATTTTATTATCTCCCGTGGCAGTGCCGATAAAACCGGGTGACGTTCCACTTTCCATGCATAGAAACGCAATGTGATGTGCTTCGTTGAATTCCACTTATGGAGGAAAAAGTAATTCCCACGTACTGAGATAAAATGCCACTTTGTTCGGAACGCTCGTGAATTTTTCGACGAAGTGGTCAGACGATCTTTTAGAGATTTATCTGGATTTCTTAGTCTACATGTGACAATGTTCCCTCTAAACTGTGCGCGCGAACAGAGGTCGCAAGCAGGGTTTAATCTACAGTGTAGGCCGTTTCCGGGGGGAGGAGTTTGCCCTCCCCTGGAAATTTCAAATTCCCCCCGGAAATTTTTGCATATTACATCAACTAATAGCAGCCCCTAGCAGAATCCCCCAGCTTTGTCAGTTTCCTCCCCGGCTTTGTCAGTTCCCCCTCCGAAGTCAAGGAGTCTAGATTAAACACTGGTCGCAAGCTGCAAGCGCACAAAGAAAAAAGGAGCGCACACATTTTGGAATTTTTTCCATTGTTATCATATCATGCACGTACTTACTGATAAAGATTCACGCTTTGTCGTTAACTTGTAACGGCTCTATACAATTAGGCCTACTAATTTTATTTCTGGTCTAGACTATGAGGCAAAACGTCTTGTATTTAATTATATGTGTAAATCACGCGGTTCAAAATATCTACAGAAGTAAAATTACAGAAAACAGCGATATATTATAAAACATGGAGATTTGAAATCATGACGTAAACGTAGAAGAAAAAATGGGGGGAGCCGAACCCCTGTACCTTCCCTATTCCCTACCTTGGCCTCTCCAAATGGGGGACTTGTGCCTAGAGGCCTAAAAGAATTTTACGCCCTGCTTGAAATATAAACGAACAGCAACTTCATTTAAGAGTTCATGGTTGCGCTTGATTGTGAACAGTTTGAAGATCTAGCAAGTTGAGTGGATATATGAGGAACATGTCTGACATTCAGCAGAAACTGTGAACTGCAATTTAGCTTAATGAATATGTTGAAGAACAAGAGAAGGAATCGATTAGAGTTTTCCAAACATCTTGGAACTGCCCACAACGTCAGCGGTTTTGCAACGTGCCGCGACCCTAATAAGAATATGTAATATTAAAAAATGCATTACGCCATCTAGCGAACGTTGGTTGAAAGGAATCTTCTGAGTTTTGAATAAATGGCAAAACAGGCGCTCTGATTCAATTCGAATGAAAATATGGCATATAATTATATTAGGTAGAATTATTGGCACTTGTACAGAATTCACGCGCACTCAATATTCAACTATATGGTACTCTACACTACGCCTAGCAATATGCACCACTTAAAAATTCCACCACACAACGGGAAACAGTGGCGGCTCCACCGGGGCCACCCGTGCCCCATTGAGAGCCTGGCCTGGCCCCAGTGGCCCCCAGTTGGGACCTTATACTTAATGCTACATACATTAAACAACATATATTTATTTGGCCCCCATGATTAGAAGTTGCCCCCCCGGCCCCCACTTGCCAAATCCTAGAGCCGCCACTGAGGGAAATATGAAAAAAATCGCATTTTTCTATAACAAATGTGTACAAATCTTTGTATAGCCGGAAGTCCCCGAACATTAGGAAGTCAAAGGACCGTTGAGTGTAATTAAGTAAGGGATTAAGTACCTCTGCTGTTTAGTAGCCATTACTACCATTAAGTCAGAAATTTAAATGTTGTAGATGTTTATAGCGCTTTAGCAGGTAGTACAGTAATAGCTACTTATTCCTAGGCGTTAATTCATACCCGGAGCACAGCAGCTCTAGCAAAGAAAATAGTCCGTTAATACGGAAAAAAACTCATACGATAGCTCCGTAGAGATATGTAGACGACCCGTTTAGGTGAAGTAAGTAAGTAAGATAACTTTCTTAAATTTATGTAGCCCTTTAGTTCGTAGAACAGTAGTGAGTGTTTATTCATATGTGCTTATTCAGATCCGTAGCTAAGCAACTCAGAGAATATGCGTTTATAAGCAATTGCGTTTTTGCGCGAAATAATTTTGGCATCATTTTTTGACCAATTGCCGCTTTTGACCTAAATAATTCTGACCAATGACTACTTACGTATTCGCCGCCTAAAATTTTACGCTTTGAAGATTTATTAAGTTAGTAAGTAGTTTCATTGAGAGTGAAATAAAATAAGTAAAATTTTTTCAGAAAAATGCGATTTTTTCATATTTCCCCTTGTGTGGTGGAATTTTTAAGTGGTGCATATTGCTAGGCGTAGTGTAGAGTACCATATAGTTGAATATTGAGTGCGCGTGAATTCTGTACAAGTGCCGAATTATTCATAGTTTTGCCAAATAAGACAAAGGAGAGAAATAGATATTGAAATTTCTTGAAAATTGTCTTCCTTAAACTTTTGCCAGAAACACACCTTTATTACGCGTTTTAAAAATCTTATTAGAATGGCAAAATCGCTTAACCGCTAGGTTGACGATCTGATAAGGTAGAGGTTCTCTATTGTTATTGGAGTTTCAGAGCAAAATGATCGGAAGCGATTTCCTGGCGTTATTGCAAAAAGCCAAAATAAGATTAATTTTAAAAAGTACAACAGACCAGGGTTTCCCAAACTTTTCGTCAGCGGCTTTGTGACATGTCGCAACCCTGAAAACTTATTGTCAACTAAATTAGATAAATCATCTAATCATTTAACATAAGCCGTATATGGAGTTTTGCAGGCATATAAATTTCTTAAAACCTAAGCCTACTTGCAACTTTCAAGGCTTGTGACGTGGTATTGGTTAGCAAATGACACTTTGGAATCCAATTTCGCGCTAGCCCGCGACCCACTAAACTGAGCCCTGCGATCCACTTTTGTGTGGCGGCCCTCAGTTTGGGAAGCACTGAATTAGAGGAATACCATCTAGACACGCTGATGATGATGATGAATTGATGATGATGATGATGATGATGCGCATTAATGGTCATTTTCTTGAAAGAAGCGTAACTGACATGGATCGAATGGGCACATAGTAAGGATCGAAGAGAAACGCTAAATTGGGGAAAAGGGACCGTGGCCCCCAATAAAATGAAAAAATAATGTATTAATGTATAATGTATTAAATAAATAAATAAATAGATGTGAAATGTGCAAAATGTCGCAAAAAGTTGACAAAACTTATTTTAAAAATTGCAAATTGGTCCAAAAATTGACAAACATTGGTCAAAATTGCCAAAAATTAGCCAAAAATAGCCAAAATTTTGCAAAATTGCCAAAACATTATCTCGCCCTCCCAGAAAAGTTTGAAATGACGCTACTGGAGTTGGGGTCCCCACTTTTCATCCAAGTTAACGCCAATGCATCTGTTTATATTATAAACTGGTGGGAAAATTGCAAGCAGCGGATCATTGCCCGAAAACAGTGTTCTGAGACGTATTAGCTTGTTAAGTTGTTAGCAAATAAGTAAGGCTGGTAATTAGTAATGCTGATTTCGGACAAATTCTCGGCTTGCACAGAAGCCGACTTCCGTGTACAATTTTCAATGCCGGAAAGTTAACTACAAGTAGGTAACTACTTGGACTTTAAAAATTAGAGTTAAGAGTTGGTCTGTGACTCGTAAAAACGTCTCAACTGCTAAGACTTTTGTGATATTCTGCCCTTCTTCAGCTTGCGTTCCAAACCAACTTTTGTTAAAACACTATTTGCCGCTTAATCCGCTTTTAAGACGGATCGACTCTCGGTGAGCTCTTCGATGAGACTCTGTCGTACAATCGTAATTATCCGCTCTGCCCTTGTTCAATTCCAACAGGACTCGGTCACGCAGAGTTCAAATTTAGTCCGTCTAGCGATTGAGATTCCAGTCAATTAAGATCATCTCAGTTGAATTGTTTATCGGAGTTTAATTAATAATAGTAATAAAGGTTAACAAAACCGTTTAATTCTTAATAACTCATAGATATCATTAAATATGAATAGCCAATTAGTCAAAAGCTGTTTCGTGAACCCACGTAAAAAGAGTGAACGCAGTGATGATAAAAACTTCATTGCCGACTGTGGTACATGTAAGAACTGAGTAATCAGTCATTACATTAATTACATGAGCAGAATTGCTGCAGAAGCAGCTTATATTGATAGAATTGATGTTCGTGTTGACAGTGTTTGTGTGGTGTTTAAAAAATGAAGACATTGAACAATGGATATTTTTATTTGAGTGTTGCAGGGTCAAAAGTAGTTGCAAAGTAGTTAACTACTCAGGAAGTAGTTACCAATTAGTTAATAACTACTTTGTGGAAAAAGTAGTTAACTAGTAGTTACAACTATATTTTTATCAAGTAGTTCACTACAGTAGTTGAACTACTTTCACAGTAGTTGGTGCCCAGCATTGACAATTTTGCACACAAGAAATTTCATGCGCACACGGACTATAAAAAATTAGAGGGAACATTGGTCTGTGACTCGTAAATAATAATAATAATATTACCAAGTTCTACTTTACACCTAAGATATTTCTCGTTGGCTCAGCTTACCCATACAATGCACATGCATTATTATGTGAGAGAGAGAGAGAGAGAGAGAGAGAGAGAGAGAGAGAGAGAGAGAGAGAGAGACATGAGACAGAGACAGACACACAGACAGACATACAGACAGACACAGACAGACAGACAGAGTCGTGCGTGTGAACACATCATCGAAAGACTTTGAAGATCCAGGGTGGCTTACCTGAGGGTACGGAGTACTTAATGAACTCCGGACACGAGTCCGACGCCACGAGTCCCGCTGCCGTGAAATCCCAGCATCCGAACCCGTCCCACTGCTGCGGACAGAACGACGGCGTTCCACCGCCGCCGCCGCCGCCGCCGCCGCCGGGGATCGGCTGACTACGACGGTCGAGGAGGGCGGCGAGCACCGCAAGCTGGTGGCGACAGCACTCCTCGGCCGCCAGACAGCAGTTCTCCCACCGGTCGCACTGGTCCGCGCTCAGCGTCGAGCAGACGTACGACCGCGAGGCGTCCGAGCGAACGTCAGCCGGGACGCGGGTGTCGTTCGGACCGACCAGCCACTCGGCGTCCGGCCAGAGGAGGTCCTTCGACTGGTCGTCGTCGTCGTCGTCTACCGTGAACAGGTAGAAGTAGCAGGAGGCGCAGGTGGTCAGCCGGAAGGTAGTCGGCGGCAGGGTCTGCGTTCGCTCTCGACACTGCGGAGGAGGAGGAGGAGGAGGAGGAGGAGGAGAGGGAGGGCCGGTCGTGTCGTTGAAAGCCGTAACTGACCGCTGAAACGGACGCGTCAAAGAACACGTCAACGAAACAGGAACAGACCTACACACCGTGTACTAGAGGAGGACAAGAGGGCAAAGAATGAGATTACTTACGCAGCAAGACCATAATGTGAATGAATGGATCGGTGGAACATAGTGGTTTGCATACACACACACACACACACACACACACACACACACACACACAGGGCAGATCCTACTGAACCACTCTTAACCTTATTATTATTATTATTATTATTATTATTATTATTATTATTATTATTATTATTATTATTATTATTATTATTATTATCATCATCATCATCATCATCATCATCATCATCATCATCATCATTATTAGCCAGAAAGGCATCGTAGCAACAGTGGCGTAGCCAGGATCCCGGAATTGCACAGACACCCAAAGGCATAGCCAGGAATTTGATTTGGGAGTATAATTTTGGGGGTATATATTGTTATATATATATATATATATATATATATATATATATATATATGTATATATAAAATTATATATGTTATTTATACTGTATTATTTTTATACTGATTTTTGGGTTTATAACTTTATATACCGATATACACCCCCGGTCTTGAACATTTTCGAGCAATAGGTCAACAACGCCCATATATCGCTTCTGTTGCAATCATCCCATCCCTCCACCCGAAAAATGTTCGGCCCCCGAGAACCCCTCCCCCGTGGCTAGTGGCTACGCCAATGCGTATAGCAATGGGTATAATGCTTTTCTAGGATCCGCTCTGCAGTCTGCACTGATGTTTCCAAGTTGATTCTTGCTGTTTTTAAATGTCATCCTCGCGGCTTATAGACACGTCGAATAACATTCATTAAATACAGGGCCGTCATTTCATTGCTTTCCAGGGGCAAGACTTTCGACTGCAGGGCAGGCAGTATTTTTTAAAATACCTGTGCAGTATGCAAATTTGTTTTTGTCCATAGTAAATGCTACATACGGTACTACATAGTACATACTAGTGATTGTAATGAAATTATAAGAACAATTGAGAACACAATGAATTTAAAAACACAAAAATTCGCGAAAAATTTCCCCCTAAAAATCAGCGGGGCAACGGCCTCCTGCACCCCCAAGTGACGTCCCTGATTAAAGGTCGCCAAAATTAATCAATTGTCTTTGTCTTTAAATGCCACGAAGTACAAAGTAGAATATCGCCGAAACTAGTCTCACCGTCATCAGTAAGAAGAGGACCGTAAGTGGAGCGGTGTGCATGTCGGCGATTCCAGAAACGGCGAATTTCCCGTCTCAAAGCCGTTTAGATCGACGTGCAATTGCTGCTTCGAATTCCATCTGTCGACGCCATTTCATTCATTCTCGTCGTCGTCAGTCAGTCGGTCGGTCGGCGTCTGCTGCGACAATCGGTTAGCAACAACATACGGTCGTCGATATCCGAATCCCAGTCCATTTCGCTGCGTTGTCTCAGAGCAATCGATGAGACAGAAGAACTCACGTTATCGACGCTGCTGAGAGGCGTCGACAGTCACGCAGTCGATGGCTCACTCACAGACCGTTCAGAAAGACAATTTTAAGTTCAGGCCTGCTATGTTGTTATAAGTATCAGACGAACTTAAGCTCTGTCTCTCTCTATCTCCCTTTCTTTCTGTCCCTGTCTGTCTGTCTCTCTTTATGTATGTCTCTGTCTGTCTGTCTGTCTGTCCGTCTGTTTGTCTGTCTGTCTGTCTGTCTGTCTGTCTGTCTGTCTGTCTGTCTGTCTGTCTGTCTGTCTGTCTGTCTGTCTGTGAATTCGCCGCTTGAGTCAATTAAACAACGAGAAGCGTGCTAACTCTTTCAGTCGGAGGACTCGGCAAGACAGACGTCGCCGACAACTAGCAAATAGTTAAAACAGTCACTTTGCGAGACCGTTTCAATGCGCCCGCCGAGCCCCCCAAAAGCCGTGGTCCGCCGCCAGCTGGGTGCTCAAGAGGTAGAGAGCAGCGCCCCTCGAGTGTCGATCGTGAAACACTTCCCTATGTAGGCCTAATCGTGTATGACATGTAGGTTCGCTGCAGGGGCGTAGCGACTAGCGACGGGGGGTATATCGGTATATATATACCCCCCCAAATCAGTCTACTTTTAAGTTTTTTATGTGATTTATAGGTGGTTATATGTAGTTTATATGGTTTATAGTTAAGGTTTATAGCCCCCAAATATTTAACCCTCCCAAATCAAATTCCTGGCTACGCCTCATGGAACTTCGCTGCACAGACTGAAAGACATTTGATCAAAAAGACAACACACTTCTTTTCTTTCCTACAATAATAATAATAATAATAATAATAATAATAATAATAATAATAATAATAATAATAATAATATGAGAACAGGGCCGGATTAAGGTCCTTAGTGGGCCGGGGGGCTGAGAAAAAAAGGCCGTCGCCTATACTGAAAATCTCTGACAAGCAAAAAAGGTTATCTCCCTTCCAGATCCTTCTGACAAGCAAAAAAGGTTATCTAAAAAATCGGTGGGCCTATTTTCATGATGGGCCGGGGGCTGCAGCCCCTCAGCCCCCGCCTTAATATGGCCATGTATGAGAAGATTAAGAAGAAGAAAGGGAAGAAGAAAAAGTAAACAAAACTACTACATACCTATCAAATTATCAACAAATGGTTGGCCACCATACTTAGAAGTTGCCACACCAACGCCCCCTCCACTTGCCAAATCCTGGAGCCGCCACTGTTCCGACGCATCCACTACTCGATACCTATACTGGTTCAGAGGAACTGATATCTTTATGGCGTAAATTTATATCTTTTGAATTTTAGTCGAAAACGTACAAATGAGATGCCATGACATGTACCATGTACAATGATGCCATGTACAATGATGTAATTTTAAACCATTGACGCAACAGAAATTGGCGACGATAGTGATCGTTTTGGACATCTAAGAGAATCGGACACTTAACGGATGACATTCACAGGCAATGGTTTATAACATGCAGAGACCTACATTCTATAAATTCTGCTGATGCGATCAGGGCCGCCGAGAGAAATTCCGGGCCCCGGAACAAAAAAAATTGCGGGCCCTTAAGAAAAATTTATCAAGTATCCAAAAAACCTGACAAGCAAAAAAACGTTATCAACTCTCCAAAAACACCCTGACAAGCAAAAAACGTTGTCAATTCTCAAAAATCACCCTGACAAGCAAAAACCCTTATCGTCACCGGATCTGGGCCCCTGTAAACTCCATGGGCTCCGGTACAATGTACCGGCTGCACCCCCTCTCCTCAGGCCTGGATGCGATATCTCATCATGCTAGCTATTACGCATATCTACTATATTTAAACATATTTTTATTATTCAATTTAATATTTTAAAATATTAAATTTTCGACTAGGCCTGCATAGGTCTGAATAAATTTAGGCCTACATTGCTTACTGTATGCCTGCATACTTGCTAAATCATTCACCTGCATATTTTTCAGGTAAGGCGTTATAGTCGTTATACCATGCCACACTCACTGACTGATCTCTGGAATTGACCTGCATGGTCTTTTGCTGAAAAGATTTGGAGTACCGCAGATTGATACCCTTGGGAAGGGGCGGTTCCACGTTGGAGATGACTGGGAATGCATCCTCCCCACCGGTCCACCACAAATGCGTCTTCAATGGAAGATGATCGCCTAAAGTCTAAACGGATTGGCCTTGATGTATATCCGCAAAGATATGGACATATCCATAGACAATGTCATCGACAAATGCGATTCCATTAATAGAAAGCTCGATTGTGTATCAAATCTACAGATTTCTTCTAGACCGTTTATTTATAATTCCTTTGACAATATAGGCGGGATCTTCCTGAAAATCCATTGCATCCCCCACCAACTTCCTATAGACATGCATTGCATCTCCAACCAAGAGTTCTTGGAACGCCACTGGGTAGGGGTAAGGATTAGGGTTAGGGTTGCCAAAAACAAATCCAATTAAATAACTTGGCCAACCACGAAGGCTGCCAACCATCGAGGGATCAGTGCTCGGCTATAGCTGCGAATTTGACTGACTGATCCTGTAAACAAAGTCCGTGTGAATGATTATCATGCTATTAACTGACGCGTGATTAACTGTGTCACCAAACCGTCTGATCATATAAACTATGGCTCGGTCTACTATGACTGTGAGAAGTCATCGCAAGCAAATCCCTAAAACATTTAAGCAACAAATCAATCCAAGGTTACTTTTCTCTTAGAAAAATCATTTCCTCCGTAGCTGCAACGTCCAACAAACTCGCCCTTTTGATTAAATGACCCGGCACGAATGACCCCACCTTTGGCTATAGCTACTTCATTTTGAGATTAAGCGCATAGGAATAAGGAGCTACTTCGGTGCTTCTTTTGAAAACGCTATAGAAGTTAACGAGATTTTACTATACTTTGTTACTTACTTGTCCGTTGTGGAGATCCAAGCCTGGCTGAATGTCCACGTTTTGGGCCATAGTGGGCGAAATGTTGAAAATTCACACAATCAAAATAGCATTAGTGAGTGCTCCGTAATAGGAAATTTTGACTTACTTATTGGAACTGGCAATGGGGGATCACGCTTCTTCTTCGGAGTTGCCATCGACTGAATCCAATGAGCCTTACGAAAAGTACGTCACGCTATTTTGACAATGTTTATCCCCCCTAAAGTAAGTTACAAATCTCGGACACTCCTTAAAGCCCATAAATTACATCGCGTAGGTTTTCTATTGAATAAATTCGATTTTCTCGTTCGATTTCAGCAGCGGTAGGCCTACATAGAGATATTCAACTTCTGGCAATGATGACGAACGTCATTGAGATTTAAAATTCACGTACATAGAATAATGTAATTACTGTAAGCGAGGTAAAACGTGGGTCTGGGAAAGGTAATGGCAACCTACTCCAGATTAATGACTTATACCACCTACGTCGCTGATTACCTAGAGTCCTAGACCGAAGATAGCGTCGGAACCTAACGCTCAGACTAGAGTACAGGACCAACCTTTACCTTTACTCATGAACACATCCAAAGTTCCAAACAGTGGCGTAACCAGGATTTTCCGAGGGGGTTTACGGAACTTTACGAACTGTCATTCCCTGGCAAGCAAATAAAGGTCGTCACTTTGTTATTTCACTTAGTTAAGTTGTTAGTTATATGAGAGCGGACAGCTTATAGATAGACCTACAGCTATCAACTAAGCCTATATATTGATATTTTTGTTTGCTTCTTTTTCTTTTTTGCTACGTTAGATCCGATTTTGGCGCCACTCTACCCACAGACCAATCAGTGGCGTAGCCAAGGGGGTTTGGGGTTAAAACCCCCCTTGGGCGCCGACGAAATTTTTTTACTGTGTTCCCATAGGCCTACATTTTTAATTTTTCGACGCGGTTTTGAGGGTCAAAACTTGGGGCTGCTGACTCAAAAATTTTTTTAAGTGCCATAGACGTGACGACCTTATTTTTGCTTGTCAGTATCTGCTGAAAAGACAAATTTTGGAAGGAAATACATAGGATAGATGCATGGGATGACCTGTTTTTTGCTTGTCAAGAATTTTCGAAAGTTGGTTACGGTCAAAAGTCAAAACCAAAACCCCCTTCCGGAAATCCTGGCTACGTCATTGAGAACAATCATACGCAATTTAACATTTTTGGTCGGCCAACCAAGGGAGGTTTTAACCCCAAGCCCTACGCCATGCACTGCATCCAAATATGCATAGGCGTAAACTTCTAGTAGGTCGCTGTGCCCCGCCCACTTTAGAGACGCTACCAATACTACAAAAGGGAAGGGGGAATGTATTGGTGCTGGACCCCCACTCTTTCATTAAAGTTTCTCTCTTTCTCTCCCTCAGTCATTCAGTCGTCTCTGACTTTGTGTGACATTATGGACTTTAATGAGCTATCCTTTTCTGCCCTTGGGCCTTGGCCACATTTCTCAGTTCCTCGATGTTGAATCATGTTCATTGCTTCCATAATGTTATCCAATATCCATCCATCTTGTCCTTTGTATTCCTTTTTCTTTTCCCCTTGACAACTTAAAGTTTAAGCCAGTGCAAACATGTACCTAAAAATTATGCTTCTGTCAAGTGTATCTAAATCTCTTGGCAACCTTGAATTCACATTCAAGGGAGGTAAAACTACAAAACTTGTGTTTTGCACTATTTTATTTTGCATAAAAAAATCTTTCTTCCTTGGAATAAGTAATCCGAAGGCAACTTTACAATGTTTGTGCAGAATTAATAGAAACTGGAGCCACTAATTGTAAAACAAGGGTAACAACGCCAATCTAGTTTATTGGTACAGCTAATGAAAATGTTAATTTCAAACTATGAGCAACAAATTTATTACAGTTAGGTTGGTAAGCGTTAAAAGTTGCCACCAAAAGGCTACAAAATTTAAAGATGTCGAATCTGTAACAAATTGTCATTACCAAACCATGATGATGTTGATCTAAGATTCTAAGGTTATGAAGTAGAAAGAATATTTTTTGAAAATTAAGTAATATGGCAGATCATGATAAATTAATGTTGATCTAAGAGTATGCCCAATATCCATATATTAAAAAATAATAATCTGCACAGCTGCAAGATTTGTTTAATCAATTCCTTACATTTCATAGACTGAGAAGTGAAATTACCAACAACAAAACAAATGAATCATAAAAGAGCTACACTGAACACTATAAAGTATAAGAATTTACCGCTTTCACCATGAAGCCTGCTTCATCTATTTACACACCACTTTTACAGTGGCGGCTCCACCGGGGGGCCAGTGCCCCCTATTGAGTGCCTGGCCCCCCCAGTGGCCCCCCAGTTGGGACCCTATACTTAATGCTACATACATTAAACAACAAATGGTTGGCCCCCCATGATTAGAAGTTGCCACCCCAACGCCCCCCCCCCCACTTGCCAAATCCTAGAGCCGCCACTGCACTTTTATACTTCATCTATAATGTTGCACGTTGAATAGACAGTTTGTTACACCAGAATTTGCACATTTTGCGATAAAATAAAATAAATCACTATGAATTCAATTACTGTTTATCGATCATCTTTGCAGTCGAGTATTTTAATCACTGTTCTGTTCTCGTTAGCAATTTTTAAGAATACTAATAAAACCACACATTTTATGAAATGCATAAATCCAATCTACATAGGTAGCTTGAAAATCTTGAGTCTGGTCAAAGTAAATATAGACCGAAAACTCTTCTCGTTGACTAAACTGTCTAAATTTAACCAAATAAAACTAATTGTGGACTAGAACTTCAGTGATTTGCTTGATCGTACAATATTGGTAACTTTCATAAGAAGGCAACTCTTTCTCACAATTGTCACGTCCTCCTTTAGCATATTTCTTTCTTTATTGTATGAAAATTTGACTGTGAATGTCAGAAACAGATCAGTGAAAAGTCAACTACTGTTATCGTTCAAAACAGAAGCATTCAGTTCCTTTCAGACACGTCTTGGGTTTTCAGATATGCTCCATTGTGACTCCAGTCATTGAAAACAGCTGCCTGTTGCTGAAACAGCTGATGCTTGGATTAAGTTTCACTTAAGAAAACTGCAACCAATCTGCAACCTGATAATCCAAGCGCACCGCATTAATGACTTCAGTAACTGGAATCTGATTGAACGCGTTTTTCTGGTGTTTCAAGTCTCCTGCAGTCTAATCTACCGGTAATTGTAACAAACAGTACTTTGCTAGAACACCTATTACCACAAGATTTGCATTAAATCTGCTCCACACATGGGCCTTCTATACGAGTCATCTGGTGCATAAACAAATGAGACAAGGCAGATTCAGCACACGGAGACAATGTGCAAGAATAAATTATTCATTAGCTGGCCCTAGGAGAATGAAAACCTTCTGTGCCGTAAGTACTTAATCAATATTTATCTTGCATTGACTCCATACAGATGTACTTATGTACACACTCCAACAACGCCGACTGCGCTTAGAACTGATATTCGAACCTGACCAGCTGATCGGTGAGGCCGGGATTGCTGCGATGTTTACTCAGTCGTGGGCTGTTAGCCGAGGTCCTTGTTTTGTTTGATTCGCGACCCAAAGTATGACTTTTCTCGTGCCAAGCGCTAGGAAGCGTTTCCCCGGATTCAGCAAGGCTCGATTCTTGTGGAGCCGAGAAGCTGGTAGACGGAGAGAAATCTGCAACTTCGTCGGCCAAGTGCCGTTTCTTTCTGGCTTTCGATCGAGTTTTGGCCGGCGTCTCGACAAATGAATTAGAAGACGAACCAAGACAATTTATGTCTGAATTGCCGTCCCGAGAACCCAACATGGCACTGGAGCTACTATAAGAATTGTCAATACCATTTACATTCTCAGTTGAAGAAATTATGTCTTTACTCTTAAGTTTAGCTTTCTTTTTCAACTTCAGAGATGAGCTTGATTCCATAATTTCTTCTTCTTGCTTGATCTTTGAAATTTTCTGAGAGTGATTTAATGCTGGAGAAATTCCCTGTCTTGTGTACGTATTCTCTTCTTCAACATGCAGGTTTCTTCTTGTCTTTGGTATTCTTCTTTCATCGCTTGGCGGTCTGTTTTGGACTTCTAGCTGCAACTGTGATCCTGCAATGCCCGAATCAGACTGCATGGACTCGACAGCATCTAGATCAGTTTCCATGGTGAAAGATCTTTCAGTCGGTTTCGCCGTCTTCTTCTTCTTCATCAATCTCCTTATGCTATGAGAATCTTGAGAAATGTCGACAATTTTATTCTGTGTTTGATCCGAACAAATTGAATACTCGCTTAAGTTTTTATCAGACGCATCGGCGACAACATCTTCCACCAACATGTGATCATCTACTTTGTTTAATCTTGATTTCTTCTTTGAAGCAACATGCGTGCTCCCGTTGTTAAAGCTCGTCGGCTCATTTTGCTCCGGTTCAACAAAGTCGGAGTTTTCAGTTTTGACTGCATTACTGGTTAATTTAGTTTTCTTCTTAAGTTTCTTTGGTCTGATTAAACCATCATCTGTCCATGGGGTCATAAGTTCCTGTGACATACTTTGATCCGCTTCAGTGTTGCTTGTCACGTTTAAACTGTCCACTATCCTGTTTTCATCCAAATTATGCAAAAGCTTAGACTTCACCTTCTTGGAAGATTTTCTTACTTCAGTTTCGTTTGTATCTGGCACCAAGTACTGTTTTGAATCATCATGGCTTACAAGAAATTCACCTAATTCTGATTCGTTTGTGGATTTCTTTGTTCGTTTTGATTTCTTAGCTTTCGAAGGTTTCTCTAAACTGCCATAAGAAAGTGTACCTTCAATAGGATAGTGCAATTCAACTGATTTCAAGTGTGCATCATTAAGTCTTGCATCATCAAGTGGTAACTGTACTTCATTTGGTACATCAGATTGCTGCATTTTCTGTCTCAATTGAGATGAAGGGCCATTAACTTCATGCAACAAGGATATATCGCAGTCTTTCTTCCGCCTTGTTTTCAACTTACCGGTTCTTTCTTGTTCGATCCCTATGGTTGTATTTGATAGCAAAGACTCGTCAACAGCAGACTCCGTTACAGAAATCACAGCTTCACCTTCAGTGTCTTCAGCCCTTCTTACTGACTTTTTCTTTCTAATTTTACGTTTAGCCTGTTTTGCATCATCATCTTCTCCAGGAACTAATGCCTTTTCATTTAGCACTATAACTTCTTTTGATATCTCCTCCTTGAATATTTCCACGTCTTCCCCATTCAGATCTTGCCTATCGTCAGACGTTACAAATTTCTGTTTCCTGCGCTTTTCACCTGGTATTCCAGACTTTGCTAACTTTTTGGCTTTCTTTTCTGGCCTTGCCACGTCAAGCGATTCCTCTTCTTTGCCCGTGGCTATGTCCAGAACTCTTGCAGTTGAGTTGAGTGTTGAGCTAGTGGAGGTTACCAGTACTTCTGTACTGTCTGATACAGGCTTCTTTATGTCTGGCCTAGAAACTGAAACTGATACACCATGACTCAAAAGAGGACTGCTCTTCTTCAGGCTGTCCCTTCTTGCCAGATGCATCTCAGTTACTGAATATGGATACTTCTCTTCGTGGGAATTGTCTCTTGTTATGCTACGTCTTCTTATTGGTTCGATACATTGAATTGTTTCATCCGGAACAATTCTTCTACTCGTTTCACTGCTCTTTGCAATTGGCATATCTTCACTGCATCTGCTATGTGCTTCACTGCTCTTTGCAATTGGCATATCTTCACTGCATCTGCTCTTTGCAATAGGAACATCTTCACTGCATCTGCTATGTTGTTCATAGTCAGCGGTGTGCATATTTTCGGCATTTATATGGTCTGGAATGTCTCTACCTGAAACTCCATTGGGGTCGGTAGATAAACTTGTTTTGTCCCCAGTGTTATAAGACGTGCTTTCTTCAATAAATTCTGTTTCAGTTGAAGGTATACTATGCTCATCAGCCGAACCCTTTGTGGCAACATTTTGCAACTGTTCATCTGCAGTAATCTGCAGCTCTTTTTTATGTCTCATGATTTCCTCAAAAGTCAATATTTTTATTGGTTGAAACGGAGTAGCAGACCGAGTACGGTGCCTGGCACTTGGAAGTTCAAACTGCTTAACACTTGGCTTCAGTTTCTGCGTCTCGTCGTGTTTTTTATACACCGGAAGGCTCACGTGATGCGCAATCACTACCGGTTTTGACATAGATGATGATGTGGCTTTTTCGGCTTGACGTTGCTTACTTACTGGAAGCTTTGGCACATCGGCCAAGATGTTCTCGATTGAACGGGCATTTTTTAGAATTACTATTTCTTGGTGTTTTCGTGGAGAATTCTGAAACCAAGCGGGAACGCTGAGCTGCTGCAGCGACTCAAAAAGTCTGCGTTCACTTTGAGAGAGGACCTGGTCATCTTTCTTATTAAGATCATTGCTGTTATACACACTGAACTTTTGGTTGTTACTCAAATCAGAAAGACTCTGTGTTTTCAAGTATTTCTCATCACAGCCGTTTGCCTGTGGCGAACTAGCTTCACTTGCAGCTTCAGAGAAACTTCTAGCATCAGAAAATCCTGGACTGACAGAAATTTGAGCAGATTTTGGTAGGGTTGACAGCGATTTGGCACGTTTCATTGCATAGTCGGTTGCGTCATAGTCAAAAGGTCTCTTCAAGTCGTCATGCCCAATTCTATTTATGTCTTTCTCACGACTTCTGAATTTGGCCAGAAGTTCATCGGCATTCCACATTTTGTCGGGAAAGGGCTTTGGCGGAGCCTTCAGTCGAACGTTAGCCAGTCTCTGCTTCAGTTCTTCGATGTCAGTCTTGGGAGAAGGTGCCGTAAGAGGATCGTCGTCAATATTTATGTCTATTACGGAAAAATGTTTTCGAGTTGGACACGGAGAATTTGTTCGGTTCTTCGATATCTGACTCTTCACTGGTTCAGTGTTAGGTTTTGGTGTTCTGAAAGAACTGAAATTATTGTTTGATGTTGTCCCATGCATGCTGTCGATTGAGCGCGGAAACTTTAATTCTTCAGATTCACCCCTATTATTTTGTCCTATTTTATTGTCGTCCAACTTTCTATCATAAAAGAAACTTTCTAGAGGCGAATTGACTGAATCCGGCCGTCTGTTACTATTAACAGAGAAAACGGATTTATTGTGAATGCCTGCTGATTCGTTGGCATTCTCTTCTCTGCTGTTCCTGTCCTTGTTACTGCCATCCATGTCATCGCATAGTGTTCTGCATGTGACAGTTTCTGTAGTTGGAGTAACTGATACTTTTGATATCCATATTGAACTGTGTTCTTTGTTGCCTGGTGAAGCATCTTCAGAGTCAACTTCCCTTCGAGTAGCGCTTCCAACGATGCCAGGAAAGTCATTGTTTTCATGGCGGTGGCAAAAGTGATTCCCAACGCCGTCAGTTATCACAGAAGATTTTGGAGACAGTTCAGAAATGCCTTGACTTGTTGTTTTTGAAAACGTATCATCTTTTACATCGTAAGTGTCGACATTCCTTTCCCGATCAATTCTGCCTGTAGCCAGCTCACCTGTACCTAAATGTCTAAACTGACTTGTTTCTTCCAGGTCCAAGTCTTGGTCATTACTATTAAAATCTACTAAATACGGATGCTCCCTAACACTAGAAGACATTCTTTTTGCAGTATCTGTGGTGTCGATGTGTGAATCTTCGCCATCGCCCTTATCGAAATAACTCCATCTGGTGTCTCCAGAATGACTGTTGCAGTTGGACTGAACTAACGCACTGAAAATGTCTTTCACTTCATTCAGGACTTTGTGCGACTCGATACGACTTCGAGTGGGTGCATACTTCTTTATTTCACCAGTCTTTGGAAGCTTCATATGCAAATCTGCAGCATGGGTATCTGCCTGGTGTGAGTACTGACTTTGATGCATCACCGGATGTACATTTGACTCATGCCTGAAGCAAAATTCATCAAAATGGTATCATTTGATGACATGTAGAAGAACATCATAATTTATTTCTTTTATGATAATAAAAGGAAGAGAACAATTTGTGTCTCTGATGTGAATTTATCATAAAAACACTCAGTAGGTTATATTGTACATCTTTTGGGTATTTCAAAATCCCACAGAACTAAAGTAATACTAAATATAAAAATACATTAATTCACACAATCTGATCAGTTGACAAGTAATACAAAATTGTCACAATTATCCAATCTCAACTGTCAAAAACCTGTTTGTATTGCTAATACATACAGAAAATGCAAGTGTCTGAATTCAGTTGAGAAGATAATAGAACCATTGATATTAAATTTCAAAGGAAGCTTACTAACAAAGGCAACATCTAGGGTCTCACACTGAATTTAAGTCAATTATCCTATGTTAGAAAATGGTCGAGATTGGTTTTTTAATACAAAAATTTCCTGGTTCATAACGTTTCATTTTCCATAATGCCTTTCACTGTGTTTGCTATTTTAGGAAAAGGAAATTGCTTCTCATACATTACAAATAACGAAGAACCTTAAACTTGAACACTTCTAACTACAACTAAGTAACGTTTTCTTTTCATTTTCAAAGAGTGAATTATTGCCATACTTACTGTCTGCTTTTTGCGTTTTCATCCAGCAAACTTTCATCATCAAAGCAGAGGTCATCCAATGAGGTCACTTTTTCTGAATTTGCTGCCTCCAATTTATGCTTGACAAGCTTTCCCGGACCATCAGCAGCTTCCTCATCCACTTCCCAATCATCTCCCATCTCCTCCTCTTCTTCTTCTTCTTCATCTTCTTCTTCCATATTTCCGTCTACTTCTTCTTCTTCGTCTTCTGCTTCCTCTGCTTCTTCTTCTTCTTCTTCTTCTTCACTGTCGCTCATTTCCATATCTGTGTCATCGTCTTCACTTTCCCTTTCTTCATCCTCTTCGAGAATGGTTTCCAGTCGCCTTTCGCAGAGAAATTCGCTGTCCTCAGAGTCCTCGCTGCTGTCGAAGTACTCGTGGTCAAAGTAACCCTGAAGCGCCGAACCGTCGTCATAATCGATTGGATCCCAAGGCCCCATCTCATGAAACCCTGTGCGACTCAACCGACCGTCTTCGTCGACATTTTCCTCCGTTTGTTCCAAGGTGTCGTCCCACGTGGTCATTTCCTCCTCTGTTGGCATCGGGACCAACTGGTATTGGTCCATCTTTGGAGGGAAGAGGGTGGCTGAAGGAAGAGCAGATGTGAAAGACATGGTTGAAGAGGCTCTCTGGTCTGAGCCACCAATTTCAAAAATACTCGATTGGTGTGTTGCCGCTGTTACTGCCGGATAATACAAAAAACTTCTCTGGATGGAATCTGCTACTGCTACTGGAACTGAGGTTGATGAACTGTAGATTAAATCATTTACAATTGTCTCCGCTTGACTTAACTCCTGACCGGCAAGATAATCCTCTGAAACATCTGACTTCAAAATCTGTCCAACTGAAAAGAAAACAAAAATCTATGAAAAAGTCATACATGGCTCTGTCATTAAATTTATAAATAAAACAAAATCACCTCTGTATTAATTTATTTGGCAACTTGATTATATTTGTCATTACTCATAGGCCCATAACAATAAGAGACATACTTTGTGATTATAAACTTGATGAATAATGAAACTATCTTGCAATTATTATTAATTTATAATCAGCACTTAACATATGACATGCAATATCTTTCAGCAGAAGTCCCTTAATGACAGACCAGGCTGAAGCAATGAAGTAATGAGTCATTGACCTATTTCTTGTACCATGAGAGAGAGAGAGAGAGAGAGAGAGAGAGAGAGAGAGAGAGAGACAGACAGACAGACAGACAGACAGACAGACAGACAGACAGACAGACAGACAGACAGACGGACATTCTGAATGTCAGAACACAAATCAATCACTGAGAGGCTGGACTGCTCTACTCACTCAACTAAAGTCCAGTGTAGGACATAAGAAAATCAATAAAACAATCAGGATTTTCACTCAAAGGAGTGCATATAAGGCAATCATTCAATAAAATGAGAAGTGGATGACATGAGATGACAACAGATGATTCTGACCACAAACTCGGAGCAATTAAGACAGAAGGTAATGGATTTCACTCGACCTATGGACAACGAAAACACACTTGTGCAACGACAGCTTAACAAATAAAATTATCTGACATTTTTGCCATTTCACAATGAAATTCAGAAACACTCTTTGAGAGGCTTTTTTTTCCTGATACAATATCTGGACCAAAGTCTGCTCAATTCTTCTTGCTGCAATTTCAGTTTCAACCCAGATTTACTTTGCTCACAAATTTCACATCTAACCTATTCTACATTCACTCAGATAAAATGCATCATTACAGTTACAAACATTTCTTGCTCAAAAGTTATTTTAAAAACCACACAGTAATCAGTTAAGGCAATGAGAAAAAGTTACAACATGGAGAAGCAAAACCAATTAGTATTCTTCACCATCTTGGTTTAGAATTCATTATGAGCTCATGGTATAACATTGAGCCATTGAGTCACCAGCAGATATACTAAGCATGTGAGAATAAGCAGCTACTACTATGATACTACTTTTGAAAGTGTAATATAAACCTGTGCGATTTTCTTTACTTATTTACAGTGTTCTGGGACTTTGGGAGAAAAACTCTCCGAGGGAAAACAAGAAATGTCTGTTTTAATCCCTGAGAGATGAGAGAGAAAGAGAGTGAGAGACAGACAGACAGAACAGACAGACAGAACATACAGGCAGACAGACAGAACCTACAGACAGAGAGACAGACAGACAAACAGACAGACAGACAGAGAGAATAGAACAGTAAGAGCACAAGAATGTTTTAAAATAAATGTTAAGTAGTTATAAACAGTAATTACTTTTTGTCCTCATAAAACTGCCATTCATTATTCAAGGTCCATGGTACTGAAAGGCAAAATTAACATATAAAGATATGGATGCATCATGCACATACATATACCGGCATGCTTGCACTGTATATACTGTAGGCACAAGCCTGGAACTCATTTGACTCCTCCATGATGACTGATTGATTGAGTACTTGGAAATAGAACCCAAGTTGACAGCTGTGAATCTAATCTATGAATGCCTCTGAATAATTTGGGTGTCTCTATGGCTCAGTTGGTAGAGCCCAAAGGTGTCAAACTTCTATTAGGCTGTTAGGTTCAAGTCCCCACCCCACTTTTGAAAGGCTAGGGAAGAGGATGGTATAGTGATTAATATTGCATGCCTAATACTTTAAATTCCTCTAAAGATTGCAGAAAATAATTTAAAATTGCCGCAGTTTCAGTCAGCTGCATTAAAACCATTGACAATTTGGCTCAAATAACACAAACACTTCATTTGAATAAAATGAACATGTGATATAATTATATATTCACATTGAAATATCTAAAACACTAGTGTCAAGTGGTTCACTACATTTTAATAGCTGAGTTTCATAGCATTTCAGTGGCATTCATCTCCATTTCAACAAACACTATGGCAAACTTTGCTTATCTCCTGAGTAATGAAGAGATTCCTTGACATACATAAATTAATCGCACCATTTAGGACAGAAGCAAGGTCTGTCTGACTGCCTTTATTTTTTTCTGGCTTCAAAAGTTTCAAAACCAGGTGCTTAATAAAGAAGGATTGTTATTTCTGCTAATTTCCTAAGGCAAGCCCCTTAATGTACTGAGTACATCATAAAACTTATAACATCACAGAATAATATCTAAGTAATGTTCTGACCAATGGACTGTTCTGACATATGAAAAATCTTAGATCATACATAAATTAATACTGACATATGGAAAATAAGCATTTAGGAAATAGATGTTTAATACAAGGTCTGTCTGACTGCCTTTATTTTTTTCATCTACAGACCTAATTCTGGGTCATTCTCCGAAATGCCTCTGTTTCAAAACCAGGTGGGACCAATAAAACTTCTATTGGCTATTTCCCCAGTTCTAATTTGAAAGGCTAGGGAAGAGGACGGTAAGTGGCAAGGCCTCCACTTAATGTACAGAGCGAACAGACCGCCCGCTGAGCAACTTGGGTCTGGAAATTATCCAGGATAAAATAACATCACAGAAATAAAAGGCGCTTTATCTGTAAGCTCTAAACAGTTCTGACCAATGGAGGCTGTTGGTGCTTTTTTGTACTTGAAAAAAATATTATTAGCAGACCCATCTTCAATGGCACTACTTACTGCAATGTTGAATTTTTCAAAAGTAAATGACAAAAACAAGAAAATAACAAGCAAGAAATGGCTTCATTAAACAGGCAGTTAAAACAGAAGATATGTAAGTTTAATTTATTGAAATGTGCGTGAAGGACGTTGTTGGCAGAGATATGCCAATTTATTGAAACAAAGAATGAAAGATTCCATGCTGTCCATTCAATCATATGGTAGTGAAGATGCAGAAGTTCTGAAGTTGTTGATAAAGATTATGACTTGCTGACCAGTTACCAATTTCTACATTAACTCTGATTCTCTGAAGTCACTTTGAACAATTTACATGCAATACTTTGGTCCTCAATTCCCGAATATAGAATTGCCTTCCCTCCTCTCTACTACAGTAAATAGGCCTACAACTTGTTTTGGAAGAACTCTATTAAATGTGATGTTGCTTGATCATTTGATGTACACACACTTGTACATCACGTTGCATAATGCTACAATCATTGTCAATTGTTGAATAATGATTTTAACTTTGCAAATTGCTTATCTAACCTTTCTAGGATTTGATCCAGATTTGTGTACATTACTTTGAATGTAAAGTAATGTATCATTGTGCTTGTTTGTTTCTTTTTTTCTAACATTGTTTTAACTTTTCAGGTATTCCATTAATTGAGACACTATTATTTTTATATTTACTATCATGTACTCTAGCAGTGTTTATTCTAGGCCCTTTTTGGGGGGATCCCCCAATGAAAAAAATTCCCCTACATTTTTTTATATGTTGCATGGGGAGATGGAAATCCCCCCCAAGTGTGGTGACGGGTTTTTTTGGAGAGGGGAAAAATAAGGAAGATTGTCACAGAGTGTTTAAGAAGGGAAAACGGGCAGATGACCTTTTTTTGGCTCATCACCACATTTTTATAGGAAAATTACATTTTTGAGACGTCAAACCTTGTCCCCCCAAACATTTCAAAATCCCCCCCAATGTCAAGGTGGCTAGAATAAACACTGACTCTAGTATGTTGTATCTAACTGCATCTGAGTTTAAATAAATAACATATAAATTACACAATATGAAGAGGATTGGAGGTTTTACTGCCTGTTTGCAAAGCTGGGGTTTTTTGGTGATTTTTTGGGACATGATCCCGTTTTTTCGAAAAGTTCCCTATATAGCTCTAAGTAAATGTATTGAATCGATTTGGGCGTCGTGCAGTCATAAAATTTTTATCTAAAGAGGACCACAAATCCGAACTTTTCCGAACTCATCTACATTTTTTAAAAACGATAAATATGTCTGTACTTCCTGTAGACAAAATTCAAAATGAAATTCTTACCCTTGTCTATTGCAGTAAATGCGGCTGAAGTGTTAACACACGATGAACGTGTATCGTCGTCGTCGACGTAGAAACAGGCATGGCGGTCGGCAAGCGAAGGTCCGTAGGGGTCGAAAGACGAGGCCGGTTGGACAAACGCTGGTAGGTCCTCGTACTTGTACACGATAATACTTTCCGTCTTATTTCTGTATTTCGCGTCGAATATATCGATTGTATTGCTGCGATCGGTATCCGCTTTGAATCTTTTCTCGCCGTGAGCCGGATACCTGTTGTCGCCGGCCGCCAGCTCACCTGCGTTACCGCTGCTCGCCTCTTCAGAATACCTGTGCTGGGCCGCCGTCGCAGGTGCGCCTGCGCAGCGCGCCGCCCGGCGCCCGTCGGGGCCGCCCCCCTCAGGCGGACAGTCCCAACTGTCGCAGCTGGCAAGGCCATCTCTTTCTTCTCCCTCTCCCTCTCCTTCTCCTCCACACTCCGGAAGATCCAGATTGTCGTCGTTGTATCCCACTTCTGATCCGCTTTTGGGACCTCCGTCTGCCTTCGTCTCTCCCCTCCCTACGACTGTGGGGCTTGTAGACTTTCCTCCGGGAGTCCTCCGGCCATCGGTCGGGTCATTCTGGCGACTGTTGGTCCAGGTCAGGACTCTCCAGGAGAAGAATATCGTGATGATGGCCACGAGAGCCGATGATATGAACCGTTCGAAGGTGCCGTCGTGATGAGGAAGCGGCTGAATGCCTCCTCCTCCTCCTCCTCCTCCTCCTCCTCGATGCTGCTGCTGCCCGCTCTGGACGCGACGGTCACCGCGGCGATCGTCTCGCGATGGCTTTTCCGGACGAAATTTCACTCCGACCACGGGCGTTGCCATCAGACACGCAGTGCGCACATTATCCGATGCAGAGCTAGGTACACGAGCCCCGATTTGAGATGGCTAAGTCTGTAATAATTAGACCATAATCGCTAAAATCCTTGATACGAAACGGATTCGATGTCGACGATACAGTGTATAGGATTTAATTGGGTGGGATAAGGTTTATCCAAACAGGCTGCGTTAGCGAATACTGTGCAGAACGTCAAACGGCGTATATGTTATCTTCCAGGGCAGAAACCGAGAACCTTGCCTGCACAGTCACAAACAACAGGCTATTGTCTCACGTTATTCTGCACAAGCCTATACTGAATAAGCTTATTTTATTGATTGCTCGAGTCCAACTTTGATGGTCAGGCCAGCGAGGCGCATCGCCCTGTCATCGTGCAATAAAACAATGAATAGAGCTACACCCTATTTTTCATATTGAAACTACTTTCCTGGCTGTTAGCAATTATAGGACATTATAAGCCACTATTGTCTGCTATGGATAATGAATGGTAGAGTCGCAGCATTAATTTCTTCGATTTATCAATAGGACTACATTAAATCAGGGATTCATTGTCCATTATGTCCATTATAGGCACAGCAACTGTGCCTATAGGCCCTAGGGCCTACGAAAGCCAGATTATAGGCCTACAGCATTGAAAACACCAGCATAGCACTCCACATAACAATATGGCAAACATTTCAGGTACAAATTTAATAACGTGAGGAGGTTGGTGCAGTGGCGGTTCCAGGATTTCTTGGTGGGGGGGGGGGAATGAAATGAATTCATAGGAAGTTGGTGGGAGGATGAAAACAGAATGAAAACTCAATAAACTTTGCCGGAAAAGGCTGGCAAAAAGGAAATTATCCCCTAATTTTACTATGCTTTTACCGAAAAACAGGCTGACAAGCAAAAAAGGCCATCTGCAGTTTTTCCTCCGTAGTTTTACTTAGACTGTTACCCCAAAATAGGTCTGACAAGCAAAATAGTTCAGAAGTCCGGTGGGAGATGCATCCCCACTCATCCCCACGTGGAACCGCCACTGGGCTGGTGAATGCTCGGGGCCAAATTGTCTTGGCGAGCAAAAAGAACGCGTATCAACGTACGAACTACGAATATGAGAGTATCTAGGGCCGATGAAGGCCGTAAAACGGCCACGGCCCTGCATAGAATCTTGTTATTCTTCTCCGTGGACTCGAGCAATAGTTTGGGATTTCCGGTACGGCGCTGTCCATTAATTACGTCAACAAAATTGGGGTGGATTTGAAAGAGTTTGACAGTCGTTGACAGGGGAGGGGTCAAGAGAAGTTGACGTCAACAATTCATTTTTTACAAATAATCACAAAACGAAATTTCATGAAATACTAGTTATTGCAAAGCCTGACGAGCAAAAAGAGATCATCTCCACATTTTGACACTCGATGAGCAAAAAGAGTCATCACCGCAAAAATAATAACCTTTCTAAGTTTCTAGGGGGACCCGTCAATTATCTTAGGGGGAGGGTCAAAAGGTTTTGACATAGGCTAGCCCTAATTATAGGAGGTCACTGAAAGTTTGACAGTTGCTAGACAAGGGGAGGAGTCAAAAATGCCAAAAAATGAGGGACTTGAGCCTATCAGATTAAGGCCAAAATTGGAATTATGGGACCTCTTGACCAGTGGCGCCCATGAGTGGAATGAAAACGAAGAGCAACTTCATTTAGAAGTTCGTGGTTGCGCTTGATTGTGAACAGTTTCAAGATCTAGCAAATCGAATGGATATAGGAGGAACATGTCTGACATCCAGCGCAAACGGTGAACCGCAATCTAGCTTAAAAAATATGTTGAAGAACAAGAGAAGGAATCAATCAGAGCAGGATTTTCCAAACATCTTGGAACTGCCCACAACGTCAGCGGTTTTGCAACGTTCCGCGACCCTAATAAGAATATGTAATATAAAAAAATGCATTACGCCATCTGGCGAACGTTGGTTGAAAGGAATCTTCCGAGTTTTGAATAAATGGCAAAACAAAAGTTCTGATTCAATTCGAATGAAAATATGACAAATATATTAGACAGATTTATTCACATTTTTGCCAAATAAGAAAAGGAGAGAATTAGATATTGAAATTTCATAAAAATTATATCTTTTAAAATTTTGCCAGGAGAATACCTTTTTACGCGCCTTAAAAATCCTATGAGTATAGTAAAATCACTTAACCGAATGGTCTGCCTCAGCTTCTCCAAGAGTATCTATTGTTATTGGAGTTTCAGAGCAAAATGGTCGTAATACGCTTCCTTGCGTTATTGCGAAATAAGGTTAATTTAAAAAGTACTATAATTAGGTCAGTGTTCCCAAATTTTTTGGAACTGTGAGACTCACGTCAGTGGCTTGGTGCGTGGTGACATGCCGTGACCCTGCAAACTTACTGTCAACTAAAATTGGATAAGAGTTTCATAAAACACTAATCATTTTAATATAAGCTGTGTATGGATGATTGCAGGCATATAAATTTCTTAAGACCTAAGCCTACTTGCAGGGGCGTAACGACGGGGGGTATATCGGTATATATACCCCCCAAATCTCAGACTACCTGAAATTTTCAATGCGTTTTTAAAGATTTTCAGTTTTTTTATTTATACCCCCAAGATCACATTATATACCCCCAAATCAAATTCCTGGCTACGCCTCCGCCTACTTGCAAGTTTCAAGGCTTGTGACACTGTGGTATTGGTTAGAAAATGTTACTTTATAATCTAATTACACGCTACCCCGCGACCCACTGGACTGAGCCCTGCGGCCCACTTTTTGGTTGCGACCCACAGTTTGGGAAACACTGAATTAGAGGAATGCCATCTAGACATGATGATGTGCATTAAGAGTCGTCTTCCTGGAGGAAGAGTAACTAACCTGGATTGAATGCATGGGCGTAAAACCGTGGGGACTGCAAACTTACTGTCCCCTAATAATTGGAGTTGGCGGGGACACTAATATCAATTATCCCCAATGTTTGGGCTATAAATTAAAAAACCTTATCCTACCCCAGATGTTGATGACAGAATTACGCCAAATCCACATTCTACCTGAATTTCGGATGACCTTTTTTTCAGGTTTTTTATTTATACCCCAAGGGAAAATATAAAAATATCAGGATGACCTTCCTTTTGGCTTGTCAAGACGTATTTCATGGGCAAATTTAAAGTCCCCACCATACTGGACTGAGCCCTATCCCACTTTTTGGTTGCAAAATGGGGGGATATTTATATTTCTGGGGCCAACTTTTAAAAATGTATTCTATCTCCCCAATGTTGAAGCCAGGTTTACGCCCCTGATTGAATGGGCTCATAGTAAGTATTGAAGAGAAACTCCAAGTGCATGAAAATCACAATTCCTTTGCAAATTTGTAATACTTGGCTTGTGGTGACTTAACTTTTAAGCTAATAAATGTCTTATATGGTTAAACCACCGCATGTGTAATCATAGTCGTAAACTAATATTAGAGCTCTAGACTTGAGTCCCAACTTTTGAGAGGCTACCATAGGAAAGGGGTAGGCCTAGATATAGGGTTTGGGTCCAGACTTTTTCATCCAAATTTACGCCACTGCGTGTGTTTACACTGTACACTGTATATTCTGAACTGGTGGGAACATTGTAGAAAGCAGATCATTGACCGACAAGGGGTACCAGTATATACTATAGTAGGCCTACTCCCGGTTAAGAACCACTGACTTATACCTAATTAGAGGTATATACTATCATGTTCTGTTTCATGCCTTAAATTTCTAGAATTTTCTGCCTATGTCGGTCATATCTTCTAACAAATTGAGCGCTGATAATTAAAATCCTAGTCTAGAATGACACTTTACGCAGTGACCTTGCTTTTTCGGATGGATTTGGAGCACTATCAAACCGTATTTTTCAAATCTGTCTGTAATAACTGGCAGTGTTTATTCTAGCCACCTTGACATTGGGGGATTTTGAAATGTTTGGGGGACACCGGACACGGTCTGAGTCTCCACACTTGGGGGGATTTCCATTCCCCAGCCAACATATAAAAAATTGGGGGGGGGAAGAGAATTTGAAAACTTGGGGGGATTCCCCCAGAGAAGGCCTAGAATAAAGACTGAATAACTGGCGCTAATAAAGTATAATAAAAACGTACTGTTATTATTATTATTATTATTATTATTATTATTATTAAACTGTCTATGATTTTGTATTGTATGTTCGTCTACTTACAGGTACGGTCTGCTTCAGTGCTTCCAAAACCTTACGAAGCACGTAGTTTCTTAATTATGAAATCGATGCACCAGAATCAGTCCATATGCTGCATGGGCCTATAGGTCCCATACGACTGTCGACAGTAAAACATAGACCGTGACTGGGTAGGCTTATTAGGCCTACAGTACACTTCCGCGACTATTGTATACGAAAGGCGAATCGATTCCCAATAAAATCCAAATTGAGAAAAATCGCCAACTACTTAGGCCTACTGTAGTACTGTACAGTGTATTTCGAATACGACTTCAACTAGAAGAACTACGCCGTCTTTCCGCATAGGCCATGTTTTACAGACCTACGCACCAACATTTTTTTCGCTCGTTGCCCTGGCGATATACCGCGGCATTAAAATAAAACTTATTACAGCTCACTTGCATCAGACACCGTCAAACACGTTATGTATGTAGGCCTACAGTATGTATGTGTACAATCATATATTGATTATTATGATTATGCACTTTCAGAAGTCCCGAACCAAAGTTCGACGTCGCAAACTCCGAAGCAAGAGATTTCGCACCGAATGAAGCCTAGACGGGCGACATACCTTGGCACACGTGTAGACACCTGTTACCTGGATGTGTGCGTGTGTGCGTGCTGGCAATGAGTTCTTCGTGTATTGTATGTTTATTATAGTGCGAACCACAGATCCGTCTTGCTCTTCTGTTTAAAACAACATGTGCACCTTGTGAATGGCGTCGACAGGCCAACCGCGTCGGCGCATGTGGGTCTAGACCTAATGGGTGAGGAGGGGAGGAGGAAGAGGAGTAGGGGAAGAGCAGTGGCGGCTCCAGGATTTGGCAAGATGGGGGGCGTTGGGGTGGCAACTTCTAAGCAGGGAGGGGGCAACCACTTGATGACACGTATGTAGTAGTATAGGGTCCCAACAGAGGGCCACTGGGGGTCAGGCATTCAATAGGGGGGGCACAGGCCCCCATGTGGAGCCGCCACGGAGGAAGAGGAGACGAGGCGACAAAAAAATCAATTCCAACAATCGCCGTCAATATTTGTGCTGCGTTGGAAGTTTGCACTTGACAATGTTCAGCTCACCATCTATTCATATATGGACATACACCAAACATACAATCCTTAAAACTACGCGTGAGACAGGCCACTGCATCAAAAGGCCTACAGCCCCACAACCCCACAATCCCCTCAGTGTACAACAATTAGCGTGGGTGTATACGTACGTACGTACAGTAGAACTTCGTTATTACGTAACCTACTTTAGCGGGTCTATCAAATTTAGTCTGCTAAAATCAACACCGCCCAAGGCGGCAGGCTAGCCCATCACAGGTACCGTTCACTGCGGTACTTAATAACCAAGTAGGCTATGCGTTATAACTGAGTCCGTTATAACGAAGTTCTACTGTAAGTTATATATGGAGCATTTGATAAAATTCAAACACTCTGGCTGCAATGTTTTTTTAAGAATTAAAGGCAAACATCATAGCGCCTTCTTTCTCCATTGCGGTAGACACGCTTGAGAAGAACGCCAGTTCGACGCAATTAAAATCAAATGTGACAAGCCTGCAAATTGTTCCTGAATTTCAGAAAACAGCAACTTCTGGACTCAGTGGCGTGGCCACGATTCCAGAAGAGGGGGGACATATCAAAATTTTCGGGCCAAAAGTCTTGATGAACAAGAAAACCTCATCAAGCGCTTTCACATTTCATCCAATCTCCTCGATCTCACAATACTACATACCTGGGACGTCATTTGGGGGGAGGGAGCCTTTGCCCCCCCCCCCGATTTTTAAGAAACAAATTTTTCGCGAATTGTGCATGTAAGTTTTTAAAATAATGCAAATCGACTAAGAGTTGAAAAGACTGTCAAGCAAAAAAAGGTTGACTTTTTTGCAAAGTTTCCAGGTGCAAAGTGTCTTGCCTCCCCCCAGGAAAACAGTGAAATGACGTCTCTGCTACGTACCCCTCAGCTACGATTTTGTGCAAAATTTCACGACTGGTCCCGGCCCGTGAATGGGGACCGGGCCCTCCCATGCCTCTGCCAATGACTGGATTAGGCTAGGAACTCGATAAGGATAGTACTTTTCAGTGCATTCTTAGTCCCAGCTATGTCATTAGCAGGCTAATTAGAGACATTAGTTTGATTTGCAATACTTAGCAATCCCAAGTACTGAAGAGAATTCAAATCATCAAATGGTTTCCAGAAGACAGCAATGGAAACTCCTAGTTTGATTTTCAGTAATTTTACATCTAAAGATTGCAGAAAATAATTACTGAAAAGTTCAGCAGTTTCAGTCAGCTGCATTAAAACCAATGACAATTTGGCTTAAATAACACTGACACTTCCCTCGAATAAAATTCGCTTAATTTAATCAAACTCATCAATGCACCATTATTACAACGAAATGAAAGCAAGATTAAATTTTCACGGATCCAAAAAATACCAAGCATTTCAATGAAGTAAAAATTCCTTCCCAGGCCTCCTGGGCTCATAGGGCGATGCTGATCTCCATTTCTACAGACTTCAGCCATGCATGCAATACCAACGGGCACGGGGTCAGTGCATCGCATAGCGTGCCTGTTTGACTTTGCGCAGCTGTTATCACTGCTACTCATTTTGCCACTGCCCTCTAGCAGTGTTTATTCTAGGCCTTCTCTGGGAGGAATTTCCCCCCAAAGTTTGAATTTTACTCAAAAATTTTTGACATTTTGGCAAGTAGTATGACCTCCCCAATGTGTGTTCCCCCCAAAATTTTAACCCCTCCCCAATGGCTAGGTTGCTAAAATAAACACTGATGAGTGAAGGCTGAGTCGACCATAGGGTTCCTGTGGGTATCGAACCCACGACCTTCGGCTCTCTTGTACAACATTGTTACCACTACTAATTTCCCATCCAAACATTTAACAAAAGGAAATTAATAACATTTCCTAGTGTTGAGCAGCCTACCAAGTTTATTGTCAGAATTTCTCCAATTTAACTAAACTTCAGTATGACATTTGTTGCTTAACAAAACTATCATACACAAATAATAACATTTATCCAACAAACAGTAAACAAAAGAAAGATTGCAACCGATCACTAGATGAATTTTAAAGTTACTGTTTACATCATCATCCATTCCACTCACAAAGCAGGGCATTAAAGACACAAAGAAAGTCTAGGTAAATCTATAATTCTTAAGTTCAGTATAAAGTAGTATATATTAGATATAATTTTAAAGTTGTAGGCTGCTATGAATACTGTATATATATGCATATATATATATATATATATATATATATATATATATATATATATATATATATATATATATATATATATATATATATATATATATATATATATATATATGAAGTACCAAGGGCATAAATATATATATATATATATATATATATATCATGAGTCTGCATTGATTTTAAAACTGACACCATAAGGAGAATATGGCTGGCAGCTGCTGAACACTTAACCAAATGAAGCAGTCTTCTATGTAACGTCATACACTGATCAATGTGCACAATGCTCTGGAGAAAAACCTTCCACTAAATTGTCTGCAGCTGACCAACTCACAATCAACTGCTTCCAACTGTTTACATAGCTTAATTACACAGAGACACACTTGAAAAAGTGCAACAACAACAATAGTAGAGCATTTCAGTCCTATTACCTACTCAAACCCTACAACACAGTGGCATGCAGAGAGTGGTGGGTGCCCGGGGCCAAGTCGATAAAAAATCGTCTGACGAGCAAAAAAGGTGTCCGAGTCTATTTTGGCACGCCCCATCTGGTCGGCGCCAGGGACCACTGTCCCCCCTGCACGCTACTGCTTCAACGTCAAACTTTTATGTGGTATTTTCGTAAAATATTTTAAACACATATCCTATTTATTTATTAAAACAAACGTAACTAAATTTTATAAAATGATCTGATGGAGGCACACATTCTCAAAATGACCATGAGTATTATTACTTGCAGCAAGCTTTTAAGATTCTCTAAAACAAAGCAAAGCACTAGTAAACCCTTGAAATCTTCCTATTCACATGAATACAAACTTGAGTACCTTAGCTAGCGTTGCCAGTTAGGAAAAAACAAAATCTATCATCGTATGACGATCATTATAGAATGGAAATTGGCACAAAAGTTCCTGAAAATTAAAATCCGAATAGCAAGCCATGGCTAAATATGGCCAATATCAAAGCATGCTACGCTGAAACAACGGCTCAAAGTTTCACCTACCAGTATAATGAATTCAAAGCTATGCGACAATAACCAGATAGATATCATAACTTAACTTAACAAAATGCTTTATAGTACAATAAGGATATTTTTAAACAAGATAAAACAGACATACAAGAGAAAAGTATAATCCTATACTCAAAAGGTGTAGGGTCCGGCGCCAATCTCCGTGTACTAAGGAAGCAGCGACGCAGGTGGCTTACACCATTAATTTAGAGTAGTTTGCCATTGTTTTCCCTAGACCAGCGTTTTACCTTCACAGCTTAACGCTGCTACCAATCTATCCATAACTGAGCGATGAATGGATTAGTTGGCTGCCAGCACCACGACTCAATCCCAGGATGGTCACCCATCCAAGTACTAACCGTGCTTGACATTGCTTAACTTCGGTGCTCTGACGGGAACTGGCCGCAAAACGGCAAGTACACTGTAGCAAATCTAAATCAATAACTTCTATGGCACCACTATAACAATTCATTGGTATCAATTGGCAGTAGGTTGAAGTTCAAATCGTTTGTTAGAAGCAAGTCTTAAATCACCCTGTAAAACTGACTTAAAATGAACCATGACTTACATCACTCACTGCCCACAGGCTGGTCAAGACAAGACTTACCAACGATGATTTCACACCAATTACTAAGCTCACCGAAGATCATAACAGTCATTAGAAATAAGAAAATTCAGTAAAACTACGTACCGAGTTCTGTAATGTAAGCCATCGGCCAAAGCATCATTACATCTGAGTATTGAGTAACTAATTATGCGATATAAAACATTACTGGAAGATGCATACGTGCACCCACAGCCTCATACAATGCACATAATTATGTTCATGCGGCAGAAACACAATAAGAGAGAAATCAAAACACAACTATGATTTACATTTAGTCCGGATCAGAACAAACCGATCGCAATTACCACCACGTCCACGGTCAAATCTTGAGATTTAAGTAAGTAAGCACAGAGCACAGGCGCTGTGCAGCAATCATCTTGACGACTCGCGCTGAAACTCCAACAGCTGCTGCGGCTGAAAACTCTGCTGATATTCTGCGACGCTGTTCACCTCCGCCACGACGCTGATCGTCTCTACGGCGACGGGCTTCTCGGCCGGGTGGTAGCAGATGTCGTGTTTTCGCAGTACGGCCTGCAACAGTTCGATTTCCTTCTCCTGCGCGGCACAGTATTGACGAAATTTCGACAGCTCCTGTTCCAGCGCTTCCCGTATGTGGCGCTCGTGCCGAAGTTTTCGTTCCGATTGGACTTTAACGGACAATATTATCTCTAAAAAAGGATCGGATGCGTGTCACAAAGTCATCATAAATCTATAAATTCTGTGGATTTTGAATACAGGTCTATACAGTACCTACTGTATAAACTCATATGCTCATCTAGTGACATCACAAGTTATGTTCTTTCATTTGCTTCTACATACTGCAATTATATGAGTATAAAACATTTAATAAGGACATTCTTATTATTACATTCATATATATTATTATAAAACGTTTATTATACATATATTATAATAAAACATTAAGGGTTATTCTAACACTCTGTCAATCAGAAATAGCTATGTTGATAATTTCTGCACAGAATACTAATGAATCATAATTATTATCAAGTATGTTTCCAATAATCATACTGCAACAAAATTTTATCCAATAAGCAAACTAAAATTCAGCCAATGTATCTGTTGCTCTATGATCAAAACTTGACAAATCTCATCAATTATGCAGAAACAAATGCTGTACTTAAATAGTGTCATAATTACTGCTATCAATTAAAATGTTTTTTAAACTTTCTACAGTTGCTTGACTGACAGAAAATTAAACATCCAAAGCAAGTCATTCTTCTAAGATTACATTTTCAAAGGAAGTTTTCAGTTTATCATTTAGTTAATAATAATGATAAATTAATTATCTTAAAAGAGCTTAATAAAACCAAACACATATATGCATTATTATGCCATTTATAATAATTATATTATAGCACATATTTTTACTCCAACTGCTGCAACTGAAACTTTCATTATATTAAGACAAATTGAAATTTCAACATTCAAATGTGAATTTGTTTCCACCCTAATTCAATAAATCATAATCATTACCACAACACAAGTTCACAACGTTCAAATCTAAGCAGAGTGAATGCATATCACCACGGTGCACAGAGTAACTTTTTTTCAAATAAGAAGTACTGGACAAAAGGTAATATTGTCAATCCACAATGAGTCATAGGTAATTGCTACTTGACTTTCCAGTCAACTGTTTCAGGCTAACAATAACTGAAACACTCTTGACCAATTCTAAATTAATTCAAAGCAGACACAGGGGCGAAAAGTCCTGATTGCATGGTAGTCAACAGCTCAACATCCACTGCACGTACCTTATAACCTAAAAACCTCGCATCCATGCTCAAAATACCATTAAAAGCTTAGAAACTGCAGACATTATAAACCCAATTTACAATTAATCTACTAAAGATATTTATTCTGAAAGATTTCATCCACAAAAATACGAAGCAGGCGTCTCCACTACTTTGGGCATGTTGCGAGAGCAGCCCCAAACATGGACCATGCGAGAGCCCTATAGGAGGCAATTAAAGGCCCCCAAAATTGTGGAAAAGACCAGTTGGTCACCCAAGAACTACCTGGACCAGAACAATTCAATTTGACACTTGGCTTCGCATAACGTTGGACTTTTCACTGCCTGGAAAACGACTGAAAACAGAGATTCTTGGAAATGTTTAGTGGAAATGGCTATGCTCCATCAGAGAACCTGCCGATGATGATGACGATTTCAACTGTCCACCTCAGTCATATTTACACAGTACGAAAGAAAACCCAAAATCTGACATCACAGCTAATTCCCAGTTAGAGTTAGGGTTAACCCTAACCCTCTATATGTGCAGCAAGCATCATTGCCATCTACATGCTGGTCTGCATGTTGATTTAGGTTAACCCTAACCCTAACTCTAAATGCAATCCACATGACTTTACTAACTTGTAGTATCAAGCAAACACTGCGATACAAGCCACCCATACTCATAATAATGCGAAGGATACTTGTTGTAAATATAATATCAATGTATTCTGTTCTTTTTAAAAGGACCGCAAATTCATGCTTACAAAATTCCCCGGCATTAGAAAATCTGTCTAATATTGTGAATTGCATCTTCTGACAGATTTACACTTACATAAATTACATTCCAATAATGATTCAAGAATATAAAAGATATCGGTAAATTAATTTTTTATCCTCTTTTCAAATCCTTCGGTTCTTCTAGAATCATACTCATAACTAGTCAGCAGTCACAACTTGCATTCTCTACATTTGCCAAAAACAAGTTTTATTCTCAAGAATTTACCCAACTTATTTTCTCAAATTGATAAAAACCCGTTTGAAATTCAAGACTTGGTTACCGTTTAATATTTTCACGATGCGCCAAAGTCGAAGGAGAATCAGCAGTCCGATGCTCGAGTGAAAACTTGCGTTGCTCGAAAACGGCATGCTGAGGGCAAAAGTCACGGCGACGATGATCCCGTCAAAAAGCTCCAATTTGTTACGGAAGAAACCAAGCTGCAAGCTGAATATTTTCAAGGTCACCTCGATGACAAACATCGACAAGACGCCGACGGCAACGTATCGCAGCACCTGCGGGACGGCGCTGCGAGTGTGCAGTTCAAGGACATTGAGACTAATGAGAAGTTCAGCCACGATGAGAAGACCGTTGAAGACGACCAGACCAACCACTACGATCTGGAACTTTACGGAGCTGAGCGTGTGCGACAGGTGGTCTCTGCACGCAGACGGCGACATCTTTCCCTCGTCGTATTCTGTCGTCATGGAACTGTTGGAGTCGTCCTTCTCAATAACTCTTTCCATGTCGTCGGATGGCTTTACTTTCTTGAAGCCCTCCATTCGCATCTGAAGAATGAATTGCAAATCGCTGCCATTACATAATTAATCAGCAATTTCAACCATATAACAGGCATCTGGGGGTTAAACCCATCTTGGCTGTTTTCAGTGTAGCCAAGAGGGATTTTGGGGAGTTAGAATCTCCCTTGGCTGTTAAAATTTTTTTATTGTGTATCAATATAGTTGTACGCGATCATATACCCATATAAGTCACTTATTGAAGCAAAATAATAGTTGACCATCTTTTTTGCTTGTCAGGATATTTACCTTTGATTATCATGAATATAACCTTTTTGCGGTTGTCAGAATTTTCCAAAATTGGGAATCATAGGAACCATAACCCACCCTCTTCAGAAAATTCTGGCTATGCCACTGTCTGGTAATGATTATTTGAGCAGTGTCTGTTCTATTTCTATTGTGAATCTAAGAATATCTTCAGTGACTATAAAGTAACTTCAATGAATTATATAATTTTTCTTATTTTAAAGATCTGTCAGCCAGTCATATTCTAAAGTTGCACTGGCCAAAAACGTAGCAAAAATCCATGCCTAACCTCATAATTCTTAGATGTGACGCTTTGATGAGGCAGATATGGGGAATTTTATTGTTCGGTGCACTCACAGGAATTGCCTTTGCTTCATCAAGATATGATTACAGCAAATTTCATGCAAAGGGCATTGACGCATCAAGCAATTTGGACCTAAGTAGTTAAGTAGAAGGAACTGAAAGAGAATATCAATGGTATATACTTTGTTTCAAAGATACATTTATAAGGGGCATCATAATACAGAACGCTCCGAGTTTATTGTCAAAATGATTGGCTGAGATAGACACCAGGAATAAATACTGATAAAAAGAGAAATGAATAAGTACCGGAGAATGCTGGAAGAGAGGCATAGAGCATTATTGGGAAGAACTTCATTTGGACATATCTGGAGGAAACGTGGAGATTGTGTCGATAAAGAAATTATACAAGGAAGAAGATGAGACAGGGTGAGGATGACTTGATTAAACAATATCAGGCAAAGTCCAGATTGAAAATAGAATCAACAATAGACTGGTAAACGAAAATCCTACGTGCAGAAGAGTAGTACATCATATTGCAGCCAGGATAAGGCAAGGCAATCACCAGAATAAAGAAGCTTTGGTTGGCTCCAAACTGTTCATAACCTTTCAGGGTCCACTTTTAAATCATTAAACTGCCATTTTACAAGTCAATTTGAGAACAGAATATGATCCTTTGTCAATATCTAATTTTGATATGGGTAATTCGGCTAATGCAACTGACTGAAATTTCATATCAGCTGGTAAAAAATTACTTTGAATCTTCAGACAGTAAACTACAGAAAATCAAATAATTTGCAATTGGCGGTGTCTTCTGCCTACAATCGTCTCCGTGATTCCATAACTGCACATAAACTCAAGGGCTGAAAACATTATGAAGCAAATTGTCAGTGATTATGGATGCCAATGGCTAAGACAGTGGCTAAGACTACTGTAAGCAGTGGAAGATCATATATGCCTATAATTGAATGGTTGGGTGGAATAAGGAGTTAAATGCAGTTACCACCTTAACGGTGAGGTTGTCAATTGAAGGGCCCAGAGGAATAAGGAAGTAAATGCAGTTAACCCTCTTATTGTTATTGATACTTAAACCATTTGGGGGTCGGATACAGTTACCTCCTTATTTCACCCAGCCATTCAATTCTAAACCAGTGAACGATTTAACAGATTCAAAGACATAGGCTACATTCTGTCATATTTGACCTTAAATAATTTTTGCTAAAAGCCATCATAAAATGTTAATTTGTACAAATAAATGCTAGCGCACATGAATACACACTACACATTACACACACAAACACACATTATACTGTATGCCGAGTTATTTTATGATTCTTGCAATATCTATCTGAGAACAAACTTCTGCAGAAGCCTAGATTGTGTGCAGGTTAAAAAAAGACCACAGTTTATCAGAACACTAAAATGTAATGGTCTCCTACTGGAATTCTCCTCAAACTCATGACTCTCCAATCTCCATAAGACAAACAGGCACTAATGAGTGCTTTTAACACATAGAAAATTTGGACCCAAATACGATCCTTACACTGTAAATATCTTTTGGGCTACAGCAGTGTCTAGATGTAGAAGTGATTCAGGGACTGCTGTTGAGGGCCGCATTTGGCCTCCATTGGATGAGACGGTAAAACAGTCATTTATGCAACATAATAGGTAAAGGTAGTCCCATACTCGATTTCAAGCATAGGGGCCAGTGCTGATCTCCGGTTACTAGACAAGCAGCAATGCAGGTGGCTTGCACCATTAATCTAGAGTAGGTTGCCATTACTTTCTCTAGACCCATGTTTTACCCTTCACAGTTTAACGCTGCTACCAATTTATTGACGCCTAAGCGATGAATGGCTTGGTTGGCTACCGGCACCACAGCTAGATCCTGGGATGGTCACCCATCCAAGAACTAACCGCGCTCGACGTTGCTTAACTTCAGTGTTCTGACGGGAACTGATCGCACAGCACCAAGTAGGCCGGGTCAACATAATAACAACTTTTATTTTTAAATAAACAATTCCACTGACCTATTATGTTGCATAAATGACTGTTTTACTGTCAACATAATAACAAATGCAACATCCCTGAATCACTTCTACATCTAGACACTGCTGTAGCCCAAACAACAATTTTTATAATAAAACATTTAAAGCAACAATATACCAAAGAACTAATAATAGACAAGAATAAAAGTGTAACAACTGTGTTTCAAAATAGCCAACATTTCTATTTAAAGAATGACTCTTGTTTTGGCCTCCTACCTGAACCATTGTGACTGAATTGACAAGAAGATGACTTAGATTACTGACAATTCCTTATAATCAAGAAGAAATTCATTCAGCTACCTGTATAAAATATAAGACTAAATTGCAAAAACACAGTTACAGAAATGTTCAATCAGTGCACTAATCAACACATTTATTCATAATACATAGCATCAATAAAAACTAGCATTCAATACTATTATATATAGCATCAATATACTAATAAAAGCATTATGAAATGGCTTGATTGTATGCCATTTCAAAGAATATTTTAATTCCAGTATTGTTTAAGTCAGTTCATGTCTCCGTCTTTCAATATGTCTGTTGTCCACCAATTCCCTCCAACAACCTGGATCCTTGGCAACTGCTTCCAAACATTGACCATTGCCATCTTGTAGATTTTTCAAGAAAATGCTTATAATACTTTCAGATCTTCTATGATGCATGTCCAACATTTGTCAGTCTTTCTGTATTACTCACTGTTTGGCTGCCATTCTTAACCCTTAAACCACCAGATACATTATAACTATATGCAATGTAACAAGTATGCTCGGTTCCGGTGGTTTAAGGGTGAATAGATGTTCCATTTCATCTTCATTTGCACATTCGTTCACTAACAGAAATGGATGGTCGTCTTCTTATTTCCCCATTTGTCACACGTTCATTTGCAAGTGATTTTTGTCATTCCTCTCAGTCATTTCATTTTGTATGCATCCAGTCTTCATTTCAGCTTTTTTGCTGACTGTTCAATGTGCTCATGTTTCTGCACCATATGTGAGCACTGGAATAACACTGGCATTGAGCCTTGGCTTTGGTTTCAAATTTACATCTTCTGTGTATTTTTGCCATCTGGTCGGCCATTGTCTAGCATTATAATCCCTTGTTTGAGTTCATATGCGGATGTTGGCATCAGCCATTAATTCACTGCTGATTTATAAGACGTGGTAAAAGATGTCTACTTCACACAGGACTATTAGCAAGTATTAAATATGAAAAACAACAAAGGATATGAGTGAAATGAATTGGAAAGAGTGCAATTGAAAGAAATTCAGAGACTTTAAATTAGACCATTCCTCTTTTTTAATGATTACTTACAAGTTGAATCTAGTGGAGATAGTGTTACTGTGCAACTACCTAATATATCTTGAATAATAATCTGCCTTTAAAAGTCAAATTTCATAAGCTTATTTAGTCCAAAGACAAATTCAGGTAAAAGTGAAAATGCAGAAGTGTGATAAATTCAGCATTGGGACTAATGAAAAAGTAAATTATGGAGTTGAGGGAATGTGAAAATTTCATTAAAAACTACTGATTGTGTGTGTGTGTGTGTGTGTGTGTGTAGCCAATGTGAAAAAATATACGACAAAATAATATTCTAGGCCTAAGTCACACTCATAATTTTCCACAAAATGATATTACTGGTAAATTAAATATACATAATCTACGTATACACAATATTTAACTCAAAATCAATGTGCAAACTGCACAAAATATTGTGCCCTACACAAAATAGTTCATTTGTGCAGATTAATTGCATACTTCTGCATGCTAACAAAAGACTATCACAGCACTTGATCAAAATGAAAACAATGCTCATAAACTATAACATCTTAAATACTGATGCAAAATAATTTCCAAGTCAACTGTTGAAACTACCTTAATGTTGGTCCATGAAAATAAGTGAGAAAATAAGAAATTAACAATGAGCAATTAAATTTTAATAGTGCCTTGACATGCTTTTAGATCAGTGGTTCCCAACCTTTTTTAGGCCATGCCCCACCAAAGTCGTTTAAAAACCCTTATGTCCCCCTGTGACACACGCACAGAAGCAATCACAAAAATTGTATTATCGGAATAACATGAAATTATATGAAAAACAGCAACAACAGATACAAAACATGCAAAACAGAACTGAATTGCATTAATATGCGTTACTCATTTAGTAATGAAAGCTTCTTCTTATTCCATAAGTTCTTTAACAATCGTCATTTTAATTATCCTGTTCTAAAAACTCTAAACATTGAAATTGCCCAATTGCCCCCCTAAATAATGAAATTGCCCCCCGGTGGGGTGTATGCCCCACATTGGGAACCACTGTTTTAGATACTCTTTATTGAGTTTCCACTCTCACATCTGCTTGCTTATATGGAGCCCAATCAGATGAGAGCAGCATTAATGTGATTTCACTTTTTAATATTACAGTACTTTCTGATTCTAAATTTACTGCAAAAAATATTTCACTGTCACAAGGGTACATCAGTAAATTGACAGCAGCTGCTGTTTTATTTCATGGTCATAAACAAGATAACTTCAAAATGATAAATATACAGCAGGTGCTTTCATTTAAGTGCTGATAAGTTCACAAAATGAAGTTCAATGCGAATATAATTACGGCTCTCAAAGCCAAATGAATTGAAAATGAGATTTACTGGTATGTCCTCATGGATACAGTTCATATCTGCAACCATGCAGCAAATTAATGACAATTTCTCCTATATGACATGTGCACACAGAACCCAACAATTGGTTCTTTCAACAGAGCACCTACTTGGAGCAAATCTTCAAGTTCACTGCATGCACTGTGCCTTCCTTTGCTAGTAATACCATTCAACTCCATCTCTCCCTCCTTCCCTCCCTCCCTTCCTTCCCTCCCTCACCCTCTCTTCCTCTCTCTCCCCTCTTTCTTTCCCCTCTCCCTCTGTCTGTCTCACTCTCTAAGTGAATAACTATTGATGTAGTCAACCATCATCCAGATAAGCAACAAGATTCTTGTCCATCCCTTTGCTTTTTGTCTTTTATGCAACCTTCTAATATTGTTGTTATCATCAGGCTTCTTCATAAGAAGAGACAAATCTACTGATGTTCTCTTATTGTCTACACGAGTTTTTGTCTTCCATCTTTTCAGGACTCCTGCTTTGTGATATGTTCTGGAGAGTTAGAGTTACAAGCCCTTTGAAGGTTTTTGGCTATATATAGTATCGGCAAATAATCTGAGCAAATTAAATCAAACATATCATGCATAGTACAGTACAGATGGAGAAGATTAATTTAGTCTGCTAACTTTTATCCATTCAAAAACAGACAATAAAGACCAAAATGCAAATATCTGTGAGATATTAGTCTCTTCTCTTTGGATAAAATGTCACGCTTTTAGCAAATAATTGGGCCCCAGTGAAAGCAGTGCCCATGCCTTGGAGAAAAGGATTAAACTTGGAAATAACAATAATTTCATTGTCTTATCACAAACCAATGTTGTCACACTGGTCCATTTCTGCTCAAATGGAGCATCCCATCAAGACTGCTGGTCTTTTCGTCCTCAAACTGTTTTGCCCTCGTTCCGTTTTGCCCTTCTCCCACCTGAATCGTCCACACTTGGGGTGCGAAACGTCCCGACGGTAGGCCTATATCACCGTTTGTAATAACTACAAGGTCGTTGATCCCAACGAAAATATCAACCACTTAAACGAAAAATACCTTACTAAATTTCGCCTTTCCGCCGTAAAATAAACTTCCTTCGCCAGATCGAACCACTAGAAAAGCATTATTTGAATTAACTGAAGACGAATCACTGTTGAACAATGAACGAACATTCCACGAAAGCGACAAAGAGCATCTGCATCTCTCCTCTCTTCTTTCCACTGAATCTTCGATGATTGATGTACCAAACAAAGTAACAGGACCTAGCGACTGTTGCCGCACTGCACAGGACTGGTAAATGTGATTTTAAAAACCCTAAGTTCAATGTTTTTAAACTTAGATTTTGCAAATAAATTTAATTTTAGGTTTAATTGCTCCATAAATAGAACGTGAAAGTTTAAAAACTGATCTTTAATATCTAAAGTTTCTCACGTTCTTCTGACAGCAGAACACACATGTGACAAGAACATAGAAAATGGATCCATAGGTTGTAACATCTGAAAAAATAGAGGGGGTTCATGGATGTCAGGTTCCACAATTCGTCCACAACTTAGACTTTAACTATTAACATGATCTACAATCCTTGGAGGAATAATGTTATTCCTCCAAAATACAACCTCCTGGCTGACCGCTAATAGGTCTACTACGAGTCTACGACACCCTAACCATTTATATAACTGATTTATCTTTCCATCTCCTAACTTTAGCAAGTGTCACTTTCGCCTAGTTTGTTCTATTTTATCAGATGCAGTGTTCAAGACAATAACATTTGGACGTCCTAATGTATTTATTTTAATATCATGTCAACTTGTGTAATAGGCATATGTTCTCTATGGTGTGCAATTACGGAATTTTAGTACCATATGTCGCCATACTCGAGTGGTAGAGCTTAAACACACTTCGCCCAGACATTCATAGGCTATGCCAGACTTCCTGGCTACGCTTTGAGTTCACAGGTACAGTATTTACGGAAATGTTACGCACGGGAGCGAGTGTGTACATGCAGTAGCCTAATTGCTCTCGTTTGTGTTCAAAACGCACTAAACCTCATGCAGGTCTACGATCGAGCAGTGGCCAGGATTATTTCTAGAATTGTCAATGGGGGTGGAGAGGGGTGTCGGAATTTTAAAAAAGTGTGACAAGCAACCTTATTAAGTATAATATACCAAAAACAGCCTGATTAAAATCATCCCTAGCTTAGATGGGGGGGTTCAAATGAGGTGGGTGTAAAAATATACCTCGATTGGGAGTGTCAGTCTCAGATTCAGGGCCATGTTAGGGCGAGGGCTGAAGCCCCAGGCCCACCATGAAAAATAGGCCCACCGTTTTTCCGTAACCTACCTTTGTTGCTTGTCAGCTCGTTTTGGACGGGAAATAACCTTTGTTTTGCTCGTCAGAGATTTTTTCGGTATAGGCGACGGCCTTTTTTTCTTCTCAGCCCCAAACCCACTCGGACCTTAATCCGGCCCTGCTCAGATTGGGGGTGTAAAAAATCCCCGACAGTTCCACGTGGGATGCATCCCTCATCGGACTTTCGGAGTTACTTTTCTTGCTTGTGAAAATCTATTTTCGGGTAAGTCTAATCAAACTAACGGGGATGACCTTTTCTGAACCTATTTTTCGGTAAAAGTGTAGTAAAATTACGAATAACATTCCCTTTTTCAGCCTTCTTCGGCAAAGCTTATTTTTCCCCTTCTATTTTCATTCCCCACCAACTTTCTACCAATTCATTAATTCATCCCCACCAAGAAATCCTGGAACCGCCACCGTCTATGATTACAGTATTTATAAGTTAAGATTCCAAAATGTACACGTTTGCCCCAAGGCCCTCCCACAGAGGGAGGGTATGAAGGACGGTAGTTACTGTATAGATAGAGGTCGGCCCCACAGTTCATCAAGTTTACACCAATGCAATCTAACAACGTCCTTGTACTGCAAGCAGTGGTGGCTCCACCGGGGGCCCGTGCCCCCTATTGAGTGCCTGGCCCCCCTGTTGGGACACTATACTTAATGTTACATACATTAAACAACAAATGGTTGTCCCCATGATTAGAAGTTGCCACCCCAACGCCACTTTCCCACTTGCCAAATCCTGGAACTGCCAAACTGCAAGATGTAATATGGCTAGCTTTTCGAGTCAGTGGCGGCTCCACCGGGGGGCCCGTGCCCCCCTATTGAGAGCCTGGCCCCCCCAGTTGGGACCCTATACTTAATACTACATACATTAAACAACCAATGGTTGGCCCCCCTGATTAGAAGTTGCCCCCCACTTGCGAAATCCTAGAGCCGCCACTGTTTCGAGTGACAAGGTTGCCAGAGTTATGTAAAGTACTGTAGTTTGGTTTTTGGACATTTGGCACAGTAATTCAGGCTTAGCGGACCGCAGTGTTTAATCTAGACTCCTGGACTCCGGGGGAAACTGACAAAGCCGGGCAATTCTGCTAGGGGGCTGCTGTTGGTTATAAGTACACGTAGTATGCCAAAATTGCCGGAGGGGGATTTGAAATTTCCGGAGGAAAAAGAGCAATTTCCCCCCGGAAACGACCTAGATTAAACCCTGGTGGGCCGGTGGCAGAGCTAAATGGCGTATCCCTGAACCTAGAAACGCACTAAATCCAGTAATTTCTTAGGATACGGTAACAGTATTTCATTTCACAAATGAAATGGCATTTGGTACATGGCATTTATCTAAAACAAGTCGACAGCGCCACTTCGTAATGCAAAGAAGCATCAATCAATGGCACAAGAAATTACACTCGTACAAGATCCTAGTCAAATCCATGATATCAGATTGGCCAGGTCATTCAAATTTCTTATTCTGAAATTTGATATAGAATTTGCAGCATGCACGCGCTTAGGCAAGATTTAAACCTAAACCTAGTTCAAGCTCTAAGAGCAACAGAACACTGACAGGAATTGAAGTAATTGTTGGGGCTGTCAGTGTGCAAAAGCATCATTACAGCACTAAAGACATGCTTAGGCAACGGTATGCACGCGAACTATACAGTGTGTAGTTAAATTAAATCATTTAGTACCAGGGATATTTTTACACCCCCTAAATTTGGTAATGTGACAATGGCATGTATACAAAATGCATACTAATTAGCTTAGAATACCCCCCAAATAGAGAAGGACACCCCAACTTTTATTCGTCAGATGACCTTTTTTGCTTGTCAGAGGTTTTTTGTTTTGGGACTCGATGAAATTTTTTCCTTGTCAGCCTTTTTCGGGCAGAGACTTAAAAATTCCGACACAGACGACCCCCCCAATTCAAAATCCTAGAAATAACACTGTTTAGTACCATACCAAATCAAACAGATAAGCAACAGTGAACAATTTTGACAAATTAGACAAGACATTTAAGCATTTAATTTCCAATAATCAAACAACCATACATTTCTTACTAGTAACTTAACTTAATATAGTCATAAGATTTAATACAAACACTTAATAAACAAAATTACAACACATTATAATTTTGATAAAATTTGCCAAAAATGCTGCAAATATTAATAGCCAGACTACAACTGAAATGTGAATGAACCAACCCTCACCACCAGTATTTACTCATACTTTCCCGAAGCCGATGCTACATCTGCTTTCGAAAGGGTTTACCTGTTGCTAAACAGCAAAGAACCGAACTGACAACATAAAGACTCAGGCAACATGAGAATACTGCTATCCATTAAAACAAATCCATAAAAAGAAGCATCATTAACAAAGAAACAATTGAAGCCCAAGTGGACGCAGTTCCGTTGAATATGTACACATGATTAACATCAAACAGGTCAACACAGCAAAATTGCCATGTCAAAAATGCACCATCAATCCAACAATGATAGAGCAAACAATGCAATTCCTGTCAAAACAACAAACAAACAACAAAGGCAATGAAGCTCTTAGTTGGAGAGATAAAGAACAGAAGACAAGACGAGACTGTAGAAGAAGGGGACCAGAGGTGACAAATGACATGGCACCATTTTCAGATTTTTAAAGCTATTAATAAACCATCAAGGAATATGTTCAGACTTGAACTTATAATTGCTCAGACAATACTGAAATGAAGCCAAAAGGAAAAGATAATAGCAACATTACAAATTTTTTTAGTAGATACAACACAAAGCATCTCAAATGCATATTAAGCTTTTATTATCAATGAAAGTAAAGAAGAAATGTACTAATGATTTGTACTTACCCGATGAGGCCAAAATTATACCTCTGAAGTACCATAAGTTTAAACAGCCAGCACACAGTCACACTCACACATTCCAACAAATGGGGCTTTTGGGAAATGTCAATGATTTCATACTAAACCTACATCCAAGGGCCATCAAAAATCCATTTACTAATGAGGCAAAAGAAACCAATTTTTATATGCAACCAAAATATTGTAATGCATTAAGCACCATTTAAAAGCATGTTGAAGAAAAACAGATTTGATTTAATCATGTAAAATACTGTTCAATATATAAAAATCACAGGTAATCTTTTACAAAATTTCAATATAATATTGAGCACCTACCGATTTACTCAAACCTGAAAATTGCTGCAAATAATTTTCATATATTTCAAGTCTATTGAAGCTATGCATTTCATAATAAATAATTAAGTGTGGCTATAAATTTATCAAACCAGTCAACCCAATGCAATAAAAATGGTCACAAAACATGACTGCAGAAAAATTAACAGAAATTTACACACAAAGCAATAATAAATGCCTTGATATGCAATAAAAAAATGATAAGCAATTCTCAAATTTTCACATGCAGTGTAGTATATTGCCATAAAAATCAATGAAGTTTAATCAACCTTATGCAAAATGCAGTCAAATCTCAGCAAAAAATATACAGACACTAACTTTAATGACAATATATCATAAGTGCTGATATCAAACAGATTAAGGCTCAATCAATATCTCTCAAATTATAATATTGTTTATCCTTAATTATCAATCACTATGAATCCCAAATTTCAATTTCAATGCAAGCAATGTCACATTATATTACTTAGTTAAATGCAGCTTTTGAATTTCAATGTTACTAGTATGGCCATGATTCCTTGACATATCCCTCAACCTCAGCCAGCATACAAACCACATCTGTTCACATTCACACATTCACATGCCAACTTCCATCCATTCTTCATGCTTAAATAGTCTAAACAGCTTCTTACCTGGAGACGGTGAACATCCTTGTGACAAAACTACTGCTGTGGATGCTGCATGGTCTGCATGATTGCAGCGGCATGCTGATGCAAACCCATCTGTCTATAGTATTCTGCCCATGCTGCACTATAATCAGGCTGTCCAGTTTGTGGATTGATTGCTATAAAAGCAAGAGAGAGAGAGAGAATGACACAAATTATTCTATGCTCTTATTAGACAGGAAGCTTTCCATACAATATACGGTATACAAATTACCACAGGTAAGAAGAAACAACCAAACACACTTCCAGGAGTCGACACATTAAAAACATTTAAAACCCAGCGACCCTGTATATAACACCAGTATAACTACTTTTATAACACAAATAATGTGCCAGGGAAAGACAAATCAACAATACTATGCCATATAATTCACAACAAAGCCAGTAAGCAGCAGTCTAAGCACAAGATAATTTAAAGTTTAATATGCTTACATCCATGCAATAAACATAATAATGATGCCATCACATTTAAGATTACACTTACTTGGCTGCGGCTGGGAAGGAGCTGCAGCTGTTGAAGCAGCTGGCATTGGAGAAGCGACCTGGGCGGCAGCCGAGTAGGCCGTTTGCTGCTGGGCCTGCACAGGAGCTGGCTGCGCAGTAGGCTGTGCTCCTGGAACTCCAGGCTGACCATAGAACTGGGCATAATAGGCAGCCCAAGCAGCAGCATTTGGATCACTGGCAGGTTTAGCTGACAAAACATGCATACATGCAATGTCACAAAGACTTTTACATATTCAAGAATTAACAGGATAAAAACAACTATTCGCTATTCCATAATCAACAAATACCAATCCTTTCTTATCAAGTGAATATATAACCAGGGCTGCTGAGAGGGAGGAGGAAAATGCCCAGGGGCCAGGCCGGGTTAGAGTTACTAACTCTATAAACGTTGAAAGGCAGATGGGGCCCGTCTGTCGGAGGCATTGCATGCTGACAAGCAAAAAGAAATGGTCATCGCCGCTTTTTGTGACTCGATTAACTCCTCCAAAGTTATGAAAAAGTTTGGGAAGCAAAAAAGGTCGTCACTGCTTTTAAAATCTCTGAGGGCCCAGCGACTACCTTGCCTAGGGGCCCGGAATTTCTCTTGGCAGCCCTGTACATGACACTAAAACAATTTATATATGTACGGGTAAACCAGTGTGCAGACACTTCCAAGAATCCTTTCATCACACAAATGAAAAGAAAACACTGAAAGGTCGGTCCTCACTTTTGCACAAACTCGACACCCAGAGTTAACGCAACAGTAAAGCCGGGCTGTGAAGTCGTGCACATTAAATCGCTCTATTTCCAATCCTATTGTTCACTCACTAGGATCATTCATAACGGGCTGTGCTCCGTATTGTGGCTGTGGCTGTTGTGGCTGCGGATAGCCAGCATTCCAGCCTGGCTGACCTGGCATCATGCCTGGATGCTGGGGCTGCTGAGGAGGCTGTTGATGCATGGGCTGCTGGTAAGGCATTCCAGGTTGATGAGGAGGAATTCCTTGAGGACTGAAAAACAAAACCAATATTTTACTGTCCACAAAACTTTAAAAATCTTCTGTTGATTACAAACAAATTACTTAATCCTACTCAATGAAGTGCAAGCACTGATTTGTGATTTCAAATGACAATTAAGCCCATTTCTAAATTGCAATACACAACTAATATCAATAATGAAAGTTAATTACAATTCATATTTTGTGTTTCATAATTAGTCAGCAACAAATAGACATAACTGAATAAAACAATTAATTATTTTCCTTCTATAAATCTAAAACGTAAATACAAATTCGAAAATACAAAATTATTGGCATATATATTTGCAAGAAATAAAATAGTAAGAAATCTTACACAGGAGGTCCATATGGATTGGGACCGCCCATTGGTCCTCCCATGGGACCACCCATTGGCCTTCCCATGGGACCACCCATGGGACCTTGGTAGCCTTGGCCATCATTATGCGACTAGAACAATCACAAAATTGACAAAGTTTTAGTATTTATTACATTTGGATAATTGCAAGCTGTAGAATATGTCCTTCTCCTCATCCGAACCTCCTTCTGTGGGTGCATATGCCTCGATTATGGTTAAGTCAACATTCTTGCACCTCATTTGGATTTTAATTAGTTGGTCACTATGGAAAACCTCATCAGTAACTGGCTGTGAAACAAGTCTCCAGGGCAATTGCCACTCCGTGTTCGTGAACTCCTGTCTCGGTTCCACTGTACTAAGGTTAACAGTTAACCGGTCCTAAGAGCAAGGACTGGTCCTTTTAACTTTGACCGGTTAACCATAATATTATTTCAATTTGAAAACATCAAAACGCTTTGTTGTAGCCGCGCAGGATGCCGGCATAGGCGCCGGCGGCATCAAAACGCTTTGATGTTGGCACGACACCAGACTGCCGCTAACAAGCGGTTAACCAGTCTTTTTTAAAGTTAACCGATTCTTCAAAACCAACGGTCTTAACAACCTTACACTCTACCATGTTGTGTATCCATTAATCATCATTCTCTCACACCCAACCCAATGGGTCTTGCTTATTCGACATATCTTTATATTTAGTCTCATGTGTTCTTTCATCAGACAAAAGGACTTCCCTGTGCTGTACAATGTTCATATGTTCCAAAGTCCGACTCTTTCTTTCTTTTTTTGGCCGAGATTATGTTGCTTCTTGCCACTTTCTCTTTCTCTAGGATCCGGTATAAAATTTTACCGCTTCTCTCAACTTAACACTGTCGCCATAGTGTGTTATACCAGTTCACACCAACTGCTCTGCTTGCCTCTGCCTTCGTTGCCTGCCTTCTTGACAACTAGAGGATGCCATCGTCGCTGTCGAGGACTTTACCCATACCATGGGTCAGGTTGCTTTCTATCGTTAACATTTCCTCCAACTGTCAGATGCACCAATATATAATAATCTATAGCGCGTGCACACACACACACACACGCGCGCGCGTGTGCACGAGCGTGTAATAATCTATTATACAATGTACGGCAATCTTACTTACAGCACCAGTTTTCTCATTGATCAGTTGAATAGCATGCTGTATTTGTTCAGGTGAGCCTCTGATTCTAAACAGGCGTTCCATTGGGTTGTTGCCCGAGTTTCGATCGAGTTCAACGTGAGCTCCAGACACACGGTTGATATCGCGAATAGTTTCACCACCTGATGCATTAAAACATCGAACACCACATTCACCAAAATATTGGCAAGAGTAATAATTGTCATTTAGGCCAGCAGTCTCCAAAGTTTTTCGGCAGCAGGTCTACATTAAGCATTCTGCAGACTTCACTGTTAACTGCCTCTAAATTAAAAGCTGTGTTTACTTGCCTTTTCCAATTACCAATCCACACTTCTCTGCTGGAACTGGGTAGGACGTCCCATCCTGACCTCCAAAGTTACCACCCATTGGACCATCAGGTCTTCTGCCACCTCTTCCATTTCCATCTGGTTCATTCTGTCTCTGCTGCAAATTTTAGAAAATCTCTTTAAATAATTAAAAATTCACGAAAACTATGCACAAATAAAAACAAACTCCGATTAGCACTATAACCCATGGCAAAAATTCTGATAGATATGTAATTCATGTTAGGTAACCCAGCTATGATTATGCTCTCATAACTAATCATAGATTTAAATTGATTTAAATTATGATGAATGTGAAGTGGTAAAAACAAAGGTTGGAATACTAACCATTCCACTTTCAACTAGTTTCTTGATCAGGTTTTCTGCCACACGGTTTCCGCTATCCTCTCCAATAACAGTGCAGATGCGGAATGGACCTCCATTGTCATCCTCAGGCTTGAACTGAATGCGAGAACCCGATTCATCCTGAATCTGTTTGATCATCTCTCCACCTTTACCAATGATGACTCCAACCATACTGCGTGGTACTGGAAACTACAAACAGGCACAAACTGCTATAAAGAAAATTCCAATAGCTTTTAAAATTACTTGAACTAAAATTTATGGAATGTTCACAACCCACTCATCAATACAACATGGGTAATTATGCACTGATAATTAATTGAGTGGAATGTAATTATTAATTTTGCACATTTTCTACACCAAGACTAGAATATTCTCCGGCCAGGCTCTAGAATGTGCACTATAATGCATTTAGCTTAGAAACCCGAGAATTGCAAGTCCTTCAGTATCACACAGCAATAAAAGTGGAAATTTTCACTCAGTTTAGAAAGATCTTAAGGTATGACAAACTAGTATTGTCAGCAGAAGGAAGAATTCATCTGGAATAAAGGACTAGTGATAGTTAATGCCATTCTATAGACTAGAGGTCCCAACTCTGATATCCACCAAATCAACCTGTTAAGGGATAGAGTAACATACCCTGTTGTTTTGAGCTTCTTAAGCAAGGAAGACAACCTTAAATTTATCTTAAAGTTCATAAGGACAGAGTGTAGGGAAAACATCAAATTCAAAAAAGAATGCACAATAAATAAGTATCTGACCGAATTCAGGCGAGAAAAGCAATTCATTTTGTGGAAATTATTTTCCGATTTTAACCATCATGAATTATTTCCTCATCAGTATATTTTGCATTTTTTGTATAGGTTAATTATTTCGGGTATTTTCCATACCAGATTCATCAGCTGCCTAAGCCAGTGGTTCACAAGCTTTTCATGTGGAGGGCCATATCTACTATTTTTGGTACCTAAGCGGGGCTACAGCGTTAAAAAATTCTAATATTTAGAGAATTTTAGACTATGCTATAGAACTGCTAGAAAAGCTTTAGTTAGGCCACCCTGATGATGATTCTGAAGCGAGTTCTTATAATGAAAAATCAATTTGATACACAGGGAATCTAATTGTTTATAAAATTGTAAAACACATGTTAAATCATTTTTAACTTTCAGAAACCAATATGTGAAAACTATAAAAGCAGTAATTTTTGGTTCAAATTCAAATGTTCATTTAACAATAATTTTAAATCAGGTAATGATAAAACGTGAGGACGCCAATGTGAAGTCAACGCAGATTGGACGGAGAAACTTGTGAATAGTCGGTCATAAACTGGTTCGTTTAGTCTGCGGATTTTGCGTGGTTCTGTGACGAAAACCTATAATCTGGAATTCTGGATCAACACTACATGACCGCACATTCAGATACAAATGCTCAATATCCGGTCTGCTCGGAGTTTAAAAAAGGTTTCATAGCTAAGAAATAGTTTTTGTTGCGCTTATAATTTTGTACCCAGACATAGATAAACTGGCATCTGACATTCGGTATAACTGATTATGAAGAACAGTTACCCAGTACAATTGTAAATTAATTAGATTAACAGCGGTGTCCGAAACTGCTTTAATAAATGGTCTTCTTTTCAATTTACTTGTTTTCTATTACTTAAGTATTCACTATATTATTGTAACTAATAAATATATTTACCTCACCCTTGGGCACCAGCCATGACAAATTTGGTTCATCATAAAATTTAATTGAATACCCCTGGCCTAGGCAGTCGAGCTGTAGTTCATGAAACCTCAGAAAATAATTGAAGTTATTTCTTATAAGCTGGCTAATAACACCATACATGCAACTGTATCTTGCAGGTATGAGAAACAAGCTACTTACTTCAAGATTTGTTTTATATTCACTAGGACCGCTGTACATCTAGAAATTAAAAGCAAGACATCACTCAAAACTACAGTAAAATCCAATTAAACAACACTATCTTAAACAGCAAAGAGCTCTTAAAATCACAGCATCTGCAACTGCCATAATGATCCTTACCATGAAATAACAATTTCAGTTAAATATAACAAAGTCACAACATATACATGGCATGCCTAATGTATTTGGCAATCAAGGCATGGGAGGGGGTCAGAAAACTAAATTAGCAGGTTAACAAATCATGAAGTTTTAATGGCATAGGTTGACCGAATCATTGAAGTAAGGTAATAAAAAGAGAACAATGAAATGGACTGGACACATACTCAGAATGGAAGAATTAAGAAACCCAAAATGAATTTTAAACTACAAACCAGAGGAGAAAATATCTAGAGGAAAATCGAAAAGAAGACTGGTGGACAGATTGAATCCCAAAGGAAAAACTGACAGAAGACACCAAATGATGTTGGAAAAAAATAGCAAAGGACAGAGAATGTTGGAGAAATGGAGAAGTAAATAGCTGGATATAGCTGGAGGATGAAGACCTGACCTGATTGGCACCTGTAGGTTTAAAACTACAAATGCACTTTTCTTGCTTTTACTGACAGGACTGGTCAATGAACGATGTGCTCAAAAACAGTTTTCTGGCTCCAAGAGTTGCTCAGGGCATCTGCCCTTACTGCCATACCCTAGTTACACAACTAAGCATAGAATATTATCAACATGAAATTTACAGTCTCAAGTGTAGAATTTATTACTTCCCTAAACATGAAGGTTGAGAAAGTGGTCCTTCAACTGAAGGACATAGAAAATCAAAACACAAGACCTAAAATTTTAAAAACCAACCTGCAAATCACGATCAGCAAGAAGATCTAGGATCTTTTCTTTTGCTCTCTTAAAACATAAACATGTACATTGGCATCAATGCAAAAAAAATTGTATTTCAATCCCACAGCAACACTCCAAACCTGTTTGTAATCAATGTCAGCAATCAACCACAATTAATAACATCACATGCAGAATGTTTGCAAAGTCTTAATATCTTCAAAATTTTTATAAGCATACTGGCATCAGTATTTTAAGGGATTTATCTTCAAATTCTTTCAGAAGAACGAAAGTCAAAATTAGAAATCATCCTCTGCCAAACTGCCTGTACCATGTATATTCACTGCAAATCCACTCATAAGCACAAAATGTGCCAGATTTTTATATATACGTTGTAAGTGAGCAATTGTGTGTATTTGGCTAGTCAAAAGATATCTGAAATGTGTGTGTGTGTGATATCTGAAATATCTATCAGTCAACATACAATGAAGCAGTACAACTGCCTATACAAATACCTGACAGCTGTTTCTATCTCCACTAATTCTCACTGGTTTGTCATGGCCAGAGGGCATTTTGCTATCTTGAACCACCACAATTTTCGAGCCAGTCGTTTCCTGTCCAATTAAACCAAATCGTAAAACTATTCTAACGCCAAGAAAATATTCCACGTGCCAAGATACTCTTGAAGCAAGTCAAAATCTCAGAATTTCATACAGGCGATTATGCTACACTGATTAGAAATATGGCTTTTGCATAAGTTTGCCAAATACTCAATAAAATTAAAAACTGGACAGTAAAATTAGATATAATCATTCAGTAAAAACTCAGGGGCACAGTGGTATAATAGTAGGATTCTGGGCATGCAACCAGTGGGTAGCAGGTTCGAATATGATTCTAGCCACTGCATAGTGATCTTGGGCAAGTTGCTCACCCTTAATTGTCCCACACTTACAATTCTTAACTTAGTGAATGACTTAACACATGTTAGCAAATATGCATTAATAACAGTTAATAAATGATTAATCAATTTAATTTAATCAAATCATCTATCAACTAACCATAAGCATTTTTATTGTCTCTCCTCCTTTTCCAATAATTAAACCAACTTTTGTTCCTGGCACCATCATCTCAAGCATTCCCAGACCTTCATCTCCACCACCACTGCTGGATCCAACGCTACCACCCCCATACGATGGACTAGGGCCAGCATTGCGAAACTTCTGAACAAGACGACTTATTGCATCTTTCCCTTTTCTAGGATACCAAACAGAAATCTCTACCAAATTCAGTAATCAAATTCATCCAGTTGGCTTTCAATATTAATCACCTTTCTATTTTTAAATCTCAATATGTAGACATTTTCTGCACAAACAGGATAAATGAGGTGCTGAGGACCAGAGTGGCCTAACCCTCAAAATTTTCAAAATTGAGTTTGATATGCCTTCATCATATTAATTTATGAAATTTTCCTATGTCAAAGTGGCCTTATACTTGATATTCCACTTGGTCAAAGCTAATAAATTACAGCTTGGTGATTTTACAGGTTCCTTCCAAACTTCAAATCTGTTTTTCTCAAAATTTTACGTTCTTTGGTTAGGCCACTCTAGTCCTCAGCACCTCATATATGCATTAAGCAATTCATGATAACAGCAAATGGAAAAATAGAAAATCATTCATTATTACTTTTGACAACATGAACATTATTATCAGTAGAACTGTATTATTTTGATTCAAATAAACCAAAGCAAAACCTCTTCAACCAAATTTTATGCCCTACTACCAGTAGTCAAACCTGACGATTTGACGACAACTTGGAAAATCAGTATAATTACCAACCTCCTTTAACCTTCATATAGCACTCTTTCATAATTTCTAACTTTTAAATGCTTTTATACATCAAAGTCCATAAGTTTTATAATGCTTGGCTTCTATCTACTTACGCAACAGAAGCAGCAGTTCCTGTAAGAGTACAAACACGCTCTGGCTTTCCACCTTCTGAAAACAGAAAAATACACTAACTTCCTTACGAAGGCAACACAAGCATATCTGAATCAAAATGGCAATGCAAAATCAGTAAAAGAATAGGATAGGTTGTTATGAGGTCTACTATCAAACTCTACTCAACAGAGACAACTGCCTCCTTGTAGCGTTAGCGAAATCCTCATTTGTTGATTTTGCACAAATTCGACACCCAGGATCAACAATAAAACTGGGTTCTAATTTTGCGCATGGCTGCATAAATTACCTCAAAGCCACAAAATTGTTTGTGTGCTTGCCACAATGTCACATAGCAAGGTCATGCAATGCATATACGGTGCTTGTTTTCTGCCTGAACATGCCAGAGTGTTCCAGAATCTTTTCAATATTTTATAATTTTTGCAATTGAAATCAAGTTTAGAAATTTTATGGCTTTTCAAGCTTAAACCAACTTTATATCAGCGTGCAAGAATCTGCATTTCAATTATAGTTTAAACCAAAACGAGCTATATAATAGTGGTATATAAATCAGATATGTATATATATATATAAATAAGGTATATAAACAAATCGGCCATGTAGATGTGTTTCGGCAACTTTTTGTTTAGAAATAAAGCACTAAACTTATTAGAATCTTATTCCAACAGTAGCCTGCATTAGTTAAAAGTTACCTCAAGAATATTATTAACTATACAAAACCTTCTAATCCAAAACCTACAAACTAACCGTGGTCAAAGACAAGTCCTGCAAGTGATAATGGAAACATACAATAGAAAAAAACATGAGTAGTTACTTATCAATTCATAAAGTTTCCTATTGTCACCAAAGCATCATATACTTATTAACACACTGCTATTACACAAATTATAACCAATATCAATTGTCCATCAGATCAGATATTGTGCTCTCACCAGATGCAAACTGAATCATACACTGGGTTTCTGACTGAATAGAAGCAATCTGCTCTCCTCCTTTTCCAATTACTAAACAAAAAATTATCAAGCCCAGTTAAAGTTTATTTAGTAGAGATTAAGGGGGCGGGAACTTAGCAGAGTGGTAACAACGTTGGATGATGGAGCAGGAGGTCGTGGGTTCGAGCCCTGCAGGAGCCGTAAAGGTCGACTCAGCCTTTTTCGTGATGGTAAACTGAGTAGCAATGGCAACATTGTGAAGGTAACCATAGGATCGGCGGAATGACTGGCCACCGTCCGTTGATAAATGGCTTAGCAACCTATGGGCTGATGGTCATGAGACCGGAGATCAGCACCGACAAATACGGGCACAGAGCCTACAGATGAACTTTACCTTACCTTTAGTAGTGATTAAACATAATACACTAAACAGAAGCCTTGAAAAAATACTTTTAATATGGCTATGCAAACCATGACCATTCAAATTTAATAGCATAACAATAAGGTCATTGTTAGAAAATATCATCTTTGAACACGACTTAACCCTTTTGCACATGCAATCCCTGTAACCAATACACCATGAAGCCTAAATATTGGCCCTAGGGGCAAAAGGGTTAATCTCCAAATTCATACCAACTAATTAGCTACTCATCAAGTGGGCAAAAATTTCTAAAAATCAAGCAAAGCGAAACTTACAAAGGCCAACCATGTGATCAGGAACCATCATTGTTTCAGAATGTGTTGGTTGTGCCATTTCCGGTAAATTCTGAGGGGCAGCACCAGATACGCCAAGTTTGGCATTGATCTGAGATGCTTTGGCCGCTGCAATTTGTGCAGCCGTAGATGCCCTTTGAAACATACACAATTCAGACCGTAAGCAATGCTAATTAGAAACGGCCAACATTTCACAGCGCCGCGTATCATGCCAGCCATCGTGTCTGTGCATTTTAGGCCTTAAATTAACCCTTTTCCCATTCACCCCGAGAATACTCGTCCATTTTACATTACGTTACAAATAAATGAATGGTAAAAAGGTTAATGCATCAGTATCAACATACTGAAATTAGGCAGCCATTAAATTGTATTGTAATATCCAAATTTAAATTTTCTTAGTCTTCTCTAGCAGAGAGGGCAGTTTATAATTATGATCAACTGGCCAAAATCTTTAAAAATAGGAATAGGATATCTGATTGATTGGCCATATCAAAGAGTCTTATTGCAATAGATAAACATTTGTGAATCAACTTTCAAAGTCTCAAAATTGTTTTGCAAATTAAGTGTGCGATTTTAATAAAACTTGTGATTATCTTAAGAATATAATGAGATTTTTCAGAGACTCTGGCCGTTGTGCATGTAATAGGTGTCTTCAAACTACCGGTACAGCCTGTAGCAGCAAATAAGTCAGTGGCATCATCCAAAATAAACTGAAATATTAGTTAAATGTTAATTTGAATATCACAAATTTTCAGGTCACAAATTTTCGGGAAAAAATGTTATTTAAAGTATCAGCTCTTTCATATCAAGATCACAGGAAATTTGGACTCAAATGCTTGTTCAAATTTAGTAGCAAATGTGCCACAATGTAATATATTACCTGCCCAGATCTGACATGCCAAATGGTCTCTGGTCACCATCTACACAACAAAGAATCCAAACATACTGGTAGTACATGCATGAATTCAAATCTTAGTTGCCATAAATATATATATATATATATATATGTGTGTGTGTGTGTGTGTGAAAACCTCACATGACTAAACTTAGACAACTAAAATAAAAATACACACATTTTGCCATGTTAGAAATATAACTCTACTCCCATATCTTTCTTTCCTTCCGTCGTTCCCTATTGGGTTGGATAATGGGTCTGCACAAGTTCCTTCCACTTCTGTCTGTCTCTTGCTGTCCTGGTCATTTGGATAAAGTTCATTTGCACTTCTTCTGCATCCTCTTTTAAGTTTTCTATCCATGATTTTCTAGGTCTTTTTCTCCTTTTCCCTTCAACATGGTTGTATAGGTTCTTTCTTTGGTAGTCTCTCTTCCTTCATTCTTTCAACATGACCAAACCATTTCAGTCTTTGATTCTGTATTGATTCAAGTATCATTTTGCTCTGTCTTTTCTCTGATCATTTTGTTTCTTATTCTTTGTCTTCTGCTTACTCCTGCTATTCCTCTCAACCATTTCATTTCTGCAGTCATTAATCTTCTTTCATCTTTCTTCTTTATAGTCCAGCATTCTGATCCATATAATAGTATTGGTTTGATCAGTGTATTATATAGCTTCAGTTTTGTTTTCAATTATATTTGTTTGTCTTTCCATATATTCTGAAGTTTACTAAATGCTACACTTGTTAGGCCAATTCTTCTTATTATGTCTTCTTCACTTAGTCCATCTTCTGTCAGTACTGATCCTAGGTATATGAATCTTGGTACTTGTTCTTTTACTTCTTCCTTTAGGTTTTAGGTTAACTTTTCCATTCTTGCCCCTCCCCCAGACCATTGCTTTAGCTTTTCTGCACATTCATTTTTAGTCCCAATTCTTCTCTGACCTTGCTTATTTCATTAGCTAATGTTTGTAGGTGAGCTGCTTTTGTTGTTATCTTATTCCTGTATGTCAAGTCAAAAACAAAAATTAAATTTTTGCAAAAAAAGAAAACAGTTTAATAAATAAAGCTATTCTATTTCATTACATAGTCCTCAAATAAACCCCTCTTACCATTTCCAGGAGACAGCATCTTCTTTGTCTCTGGTTCAGAATCTAGAAATAGCATTTCAAACATTTAAGCTGTGAATTATAATAATGGCACAATTATCATTATAAATTCTTCTGAAATTTAAAAAATTTATTCTCGACTTCAATTTACTAATTGTAAATTCGCTAGGATTATCAGATTGAAACTAAATATAAATCACTTAGGCTCAACTCACACTTTTGCTGTCGATTACTGATGATTCATTGCTGCTTTAAACGACAATTTGCCTAACTTCACTTGTATTATATATTGTGTCATAGCCACCACATTGGATAAGGGCGAAACTTATAGCATTGAAGACAAAGGTCGAGGATTTAAAACTATTGATTTCCTAGATCTAACAGCATAAATATTCTACAAATAACCTCAAGCTAGCAAATAAATCCATATTAAACTCATATATATTAATTCCCCAAGTCTGAATTGGGTTCACTGGTTATCTGTTGGCTAGCAAAGTACAGCGCAAGTGAGGTTCAGCCTAGCCAGGTAAGGAAAAAAGATAATGTTGTTGGAATGGTATTCGAGCTAACCTGTTAAGGGCAAAGGCTTCATCCATTGTAACATATAAAGCTCTAATTTAACAATCAAGCATGAATAAGACAGATGAAACTTTAACCTGTTGAACCGTCAAATTGTCTCTTTAAGCCTCCAGACTGTAATTTTGCAGCAAACTAACAAACACATACATTAAACATTAGTCATATTATTTACAATTGAAAGCTCAACAATACAGTAGCTCCAGGTACATCAAGATGGATCCCAACCTCTTGGTGCTATTAATCCTCTAAGTAAACCCATACAGACAACTTTCCTATCTCCCTCAAAGTTGAAATATCAGCAATCATGCTAACTTCTATGCTACATGTAACACTGTCTGCATGTTGGTGGCAAATACAAATAAATACATAGGATCAAATCTCTGAGAGGACTGAATTAGAGATTCACTTTCATTAGAGATCCAATTTCAAGAGAAATATATAAAAACCTTGAAAACAGATAAGTACGAGTGACATTTAAATAAGATAGTGGGTAGAGTCACGGTAACCGTGACTTTATCCAAGGAGCCAAGGTCCCGTGAGTTTTCTGATTGGCCTGGTTTGTGTGACGTGGGCCTATAAGCAACCGGTACTCTAACCTCATAACTCAGCTACCGTGACTCTATCCATAGAGCTAAAGTCATGGCTCACATGACTATAGAGTCCCGGCTCCCGTGACTGTAGCTCTATGGCTAGAGTCACGGTTACCATGACTATCCACTATGTTTAAATAAACAGTGCTTTTCCATATGAAGATATGTGGTACTCACAAAGCCAAGAATGCAAAATGCACTAAAACACTAAATTCTAAACTAAACACTAAATTCTGTTATCAATATTGCTGGAAGGATTTACCAACTTAATCTGACTTTCTTTAACCAATAATAATTATTTATAACATTGCTGCAATTAAAAAGGTGTAATTAATAAATTTAAATATTAACACAGGTTTTTATGCATGGTGCTGCTGGAGATATGCCTCAAGAGGCTGGAATCCATATCCCTGTAGCCACTGCATGATTGAATATTGCAATGCAACAGACAGAAAGTCTCTATAACACTTCCATTGGTACATTCCCGTTATCCGGACCCCAGTGAAGTGTAATGGCTGTTCGGTCGGGAACCTGATCATAACCTAACCCTGACCCTAACCCAACCTGACCCTAACCTAACCTAACCCTAACCCCTCTCTAACCAACTACACCATTCCTCTACTGGGGTCCGGATAACGGGAAAGAACCACACTTCCTGTTATAACTTGGGAGCTCTATGTATCTTTATTTTCGATGAAAAAATGTCTGAAAGAATGAATGGTATTTAACCGGAAAATGAATCTAACAGCAGAATTCTACACAAATGTAAAGCTCATCCCTTTCCAACTATATTTTAACATCTATTCTATAGTTAAAGTATCGTATATTTTTGAAAATACGGAGCCATTTCAGCGTTTTAAAAATTTTATTTGGTGGATCAATGCGGTACCACGCGGCGGTGCAAAGCTCCACGCGCCATCTTAGATTTCGTCGGCTCCATTATTTAAGGGAAACGGACGGAATTAAAGCGCATTCAAAGGAACAAAAGCGGACGAAACGGACGGCGGCCGTCGGACCTGTTTGGCCTTCTGTAGAGCTTCAGCGAAACCACCGGGCGCCCCCGAACATGCCTCCGACGAATCCATTACAACGATGACAACGACCAAAAGGAAGACAAAGATCTCGTTCAGGGACGAAAGAATCTCGCGAGATCACCACGGCATCAATACCAAAATCGATTGCGCTGTTCTATGGCGCAAGATTTCCAATTTTGTGGCTTTGGGTGTGGTCGTTTTTGTCTTACGGTTGTGACAACTTGGTTTCTTAAATAACTTGACTGGATCTTTTCTGTACTAAAAATCACTGAGCTCTGCTTGCCCCAACAGCAGTTGGCTACAGCATCGGCCGTTCTCCGGTCCATTACAAAAACTCGTAAACTGGTAAGCATGATATCATATTAAACCTGTTCTTCGATAGAACAGAGCATTGTATTCAAAACTGGTCCTCTGGTGCTTAAAATACCGCAGTCTGGCCAACCTCAATATTTTAAATCTCTGTCAAACCACACGAAGCATTGTCATTCGACAGATCTCGAGGTTGCTGACTTATAATTAACTGTACCTATAGCAGAGATGTACGTAGTACTTGGTACTTGTACTTGTACTCGAGTACACATTTTTAGTACTTGTACTTGTACTCGGAGGCCAGGTACTTGTACTTGTACTCGGAGTTTTTGGAATGCAAGTACTTGTACTTGTACTCGGAGGCCAGGTACTTGTACTTGTACTTGTACTTGAAGCATTGTGTACTTGCTACATCTCTGGTTACAAGTAGGCTACTTCAAGGATACCAGTAATGATGTTCATTTGATGACAAGCACATCCTCACAGATAGCGAAGTACCTGGAACTCAACAATAGGGGGCCTATGTATGATGAAGCCACTGATACCATTGTATTTTGGAACAGTGAAGTTAACAGAAAGGAGTTCAACAGGCTGTATAATGCAGCCATTAGAGCCCTTAGTGTGCCTGCTTCTAGTGCACCAATTCAACGCGTATTTAGCCAAGCTGGCTTGATCGCGAGACCGCATAGGGCTAAGATGACCGATGCAAAACTATCATTTCTAATTTTTTAAGTGCCACTGTGATGATATTTAGACGCTAATATATAGTGTCAATTTTATTCATGGCCGGACAAAATGTCACGGACAAAATGTCATGTACAAAATATCATGGGGACAAAATGTCAGCGGACAAAATGTCACGGTTTAGGGTTAGGGTTAGTGTTAGAGTTAGGATGACATTTTGTCCGCTGAATTTTTTCCGCTGACATTTTGTCCCATGACATTTTGTCCCCCTGCCGGGAAAATTTTTTCGCTCGCTATGAGGGCTTACCGAGTTCGTAACGAGTCTCGTAACGAGCTCCGGCTCGTTACGAGATCGTAATGAGTTCGCAACGAGAAAGCTCGTAACGAAATATCTCGTAACGAACTCGTTATGGTCTCGTGACGCGAATTTCAGGCCTGCTCGTAACGAAGTGCTCTTAACGTTCAAATTACGAACTCGACATCGCGCTCGTAACAAATTCGTAAAAAAATTCTCGTTACGTACACGTTATAAGAATATTATGCATGCAGGTATAGATATATACGCGAAATGTCATATCGCGTATATATATGTTATATATAGCGATCTTGCAGTACAAAAAGCTTCAATGCATGGTTCCACATATGTGACATATATAGGCCTATATGAAATGTCAACTAATTAGATATTTAAGTATATATAGTATTTGTTTGGTCATTCATGCATCGATCGATCGTACCTTTTTAAATATATATTTTAAATTGTTAAAAATATATTTTGTAACCATGTATTTTTTAATATATATAAATATATTATAAAATTTATATATTTATATATTATACATATTGATATATACATTATATATATTATATTTATATATATATATTTATATTTATGTTATATTTATAATGTATATACAGTATTTATATAATTATATTTTAAAAAATTTAATATATAAGTAAAAACCTCAAAAAATATAATAAGTATAGTTGAATTGGAATATATTATAAATACAAGTTAACATTGATCGAGTTAAAATTGAAAAATTTCAGATCGCGTATAGATAACGAGTTAACAATTATAAACTCGAGGAAATTCATAACGAGTTGCCTCGTTGCGACCTCGTTATGGCCTCGTGACGGGAATTTCCGGTCTGCTCGTAACGAGGTCTCGTTACGTGCAAATTACGAACTCTACATCGAGCTCGTAACA
>CM030842.1:5939232-6154232 GCA_018105865.1 Metaphire vulgaris
AAGCTATCAGTCAATGAAGTAAAACTGGACAAGGTTGTCATATAGATGGAAGGGGTCTGACTCGAACTCATTCTGGCCACAAAATGCATGTCATTTGCAGTTAATTGCGTACTAACAAATTCATAAATCACATACCAGTACTCTCATAACACAGAGCTTTCATGCAAGCAGTCAAGAACCATGGAATATGCATGATTTACCTTAGCACCACAGTTGACCCCCTTTGCAATGCAGAAGCCAATGAATACTGGATCAGCCATTCGAACCAAAATATTATCAACGCAGTAGACATGGATGAACTCGATACCACGTTGGTTCATGTCTTCTAATATATGATTGTCTTCAAGAGCCTTATATAGCCCACCATTTCCATCTGTAACAGAGAATTTAGCAAATAGCTCTAGCAATCCTACACAATTTAACTACTCCACACTAAGAAAATATTAAATTCTTGACATTCGTGATAAAATGTATTGTATGCAAGGTCGGAATAATTTTAAACAAATGCTAATTAATTTTACTGTATGGCAGTTACCCACTCAATGTGCCCGAATGTCATGTGCAACAAAACATATTTGATGTTTTTAAAAACTGCAATAAGGACAATTAATTGAAAGTGTCTCGGATGAGTTTATCGTGCCTGGAGCTCTCGATAACCTTGACTTTGTTTCTAAGATGACTTTCCCGTCCATCGTCATTGCCGGCAGTGTGTTCTGCTCGAAGAATACAATGTTTGCAGCGTCAAGACCAAAGTAATTGTGACTTTTGAAAAACTCAAGCGTGGCATCCTGTGTATGTTCACTCGTCATTATGTACCTAAAACAAGGAAGTCACGTGCACATATACAGCCATCGATTACTGGTTCACCGACAGCAGGAGTCTCTAAAGTATGGCCCGCAGGCTGGATATGGCCCACCTAGGTCTGTAATCCGGCCCGCTACAAAAAATGAGGAACATACACAAATTGTACTATTCAAATCTATTGCACTAAATTTAATTTTTTTGTGCTTGCAGCCACCGATCCTTCAGAAATCAGCAATGTGGTCCCTGGCTAAAAAACTTTGACGACCCCAGACCTAGTGTCCAGATAGCGTTATCATGCATATATCTTAACAACTGACAACAGACACGTACCACATGACAGTGCCTGACTTTCCAGTAGATATTTGAGCCATACTTTGGACCTTTGTGATCCTTTCTGCCTGGAGTTGGTACAGGGTCTTTTTGGAAGGAAGTCCAACATTATACATCCCTTTGGGATAAGAGACCCCTAATCTGGTACCCTGACCTCCGGCAAGAAGCAGCACGCAGACTTTGCCATCTCCTATTTGTTTGAGACCTAAAACAAATTGGAAAGCTCTGAGATAAAGACTGAACTCGTTTTACAATAAGCATTAACTGAATATGAAAGAGCTTTAAAATCCCTAAAATTCAAATTCATAGACTGTTCAAAGAAACTGTGCACATCCTGATAATTTTGATTAGAAAACTCACAATATGCAGAACAACACCTAAATGAGCATTAAATTGCTTCTAAAGTGCAGATGAGCAAACAGAAACCTTATTTTCAGATTCTTTTTTAAACTAAACATTGACCACAGATCCAAATCAAAACAGCTTCATACGCAGTCAAAATGCAAACATTATGCGTAGAATAAAACTACTTGCAAATTATCAAAGCATTCATATAAAAGATTTCTAAATTTTTATATTTTAAGACAATAGAGATGATGATAAAAAGAGTACATTATATCAAATATCATATCAAATTGTCATTGTAAATGTAACTGCTATTCTCATTTCCACCTTTCACATTGTGCATTATAGAATAACAAACTTCGAAACACTTAATCAACTTAAATAGCCCATACCGGTAATTCAATAAAAATTCCATTGGAAACCAGAGGTCACAATCCAGTAGAAAGCAAATGGTTTGCTCAAGGCCCACAGATTGGCAAAGGGACAAGATTATGAATGCAATATACCATAACACCATCCACTTTTGTTCAGAACCTTCAATGCCATACATTGCAGGGTGTTTCATGCATCCAAGTCAGGCCAGAGCAAGCCCTTCAGAAACTGAAGGAGGCCCAGGTCATTTAGAAATGTTGAGGCTATGAACTCCAATAGTTGTGGACTACTGGAGTACAGTATTATAACTGTGAACTATTAGTCCATAGTTATAACAATGAAATTAAAAGCAAATAAAATAACAGAGTATAATATTTTTACATCGGATATACAACATTTAGTATGCCTGATTGCAAACATAAATAGCATAATATATTAAAAATCAGATGAATAGCATATAGTATCATTATGATTCATTCAAAAATCACTATTACAGTTTACAAATTACACGAAAATTCAATATTGTAATGTGAAAAGAATACTATTATTATTATTATTAATTAGCTAGACGATTTCTGTAGCGCAATAAGCATGGCAAAAGTGGCCAAAGACAAGAGCGCTTTACACAACTACGAATATCCGATGGTGAATAAGTAAATAATATATAATACATCTTAGTTAGACATTAACTCTAAAAAAAACAGAGGCCCCAAGAGGATGTCTTTTGTTACCAGAGAGGAAAATTCATCCAAAGTGGAGGATGAGTCCAGTTACAAATGGTGAACAGAAAGTCATCATATTTATAACCATAAGATGCAATGCAATATTACTAATACAAATTAATTATTAAACTTCAGTTAAAATTCACCTTCTGTCTCATACTTCTGCAGTGTTTCGGCCTCTGTAGTGGCAACACTTCCACAGACATTGCCAGGAAGTGGTTCAAGACGATCATCAACCTTTGCCACAGGAGTCATACATACATTAAAATACTTCAGAATCTTTTCATAGTCCATTGCCTCTAACTCTGTGTACAGACGCTGCCGATCAGCTTCGGAAAGTTCATTCCAGAATTGCAGCAAATGTTCCTGGCCATGTTTTATCAATTTCTCACGAAGCTTTTCAATATCCATTATCTGTGATGTCTGCAAAATTAAGTTCAAACTGCAAATCTTAAACAGAGGGATTTAATATTTATCACTAGCATTTTTTCTTTGGCTATTGATATTTGGTCAGTCATCAGGATTTTGAATCCTGCCAAGATATCAAGACCTACTGGTAAGATAGGGTTACACTAATAAAGTAACTTAAAAATAGTTATGAATAAGAGCAAATCTCCTCTGGTGAGATGTCTCTTCATGTTGAGAAACCGTAGGCAGTGCAGAAGTATTGCTCACATCACCTGACAATAAATACACACTAGTGATGAACAAAATTAAAATTAGGCATAAATGATACTATGTCGCTGCAAGAATGGCATACGTGTCCTATAGCTTTCAGTCAGTTAAACAATTTTAAGTAACCCAACATTTATCACCAGGCTATGTACACGATATTTCTGCACACATGTAAGTATCTCACCAGGCAAGCAAATTTCCAAAGCTTCCGCTAGTGAGACTTCTTGCCAGAGAAGATCTTATCTTATGAAATAAATACCTGATGATATGCATCTGCATCTATATTGGATCAACAAGCAGTGTCAATTCACTAATAGCATCACAATGTTGTATATATGTCTGTGTGTATGTGTGTGCTATTTGACCCAATTTCATGAAGAACCATTCTACAAATCACAGAATCATACACAAATCATCCAGTTTAAAACTATATTGGGATTTCCAATTCAACATCCATTTCAACTTTCCTTTCAATCCATAAAATCTCTAAGTTTGGCATAGATACATGCCGATTGTTTCCCAACTGATACCAAATAGGTATAAGCGGCAATTTTAAGCAATGTATTACAATAAATTTCAATATCTAGAATGTCAAATAAAGCCGGCCAGAAAAACAGGAAAGACCACAGGCTTCTCTACCATCACATTATGATTTGCAAAGGGACGTCCATAAATGACGTAACGCGATTTTGGCACTTTTTGACCCCCCCTCCCACTACGTAACGTGACGTAACAAAACGTCAGACCACCTAAAATATAATGTAACAACGGGCCGACCCCCCCCCCATTTTCGTCTTCCGAAGAGTCTTGACAAGCAGGAAAAAGGTCATCCTTGCATTCCATTCTTTACTCTCGAGAAACCCTGACAAGCCAAAAAAGGCAATCCTTGTATTTTTTTCCTCTCCAAAAACCCTGACGAGCAAAAAATTAAAAGGTCAAAAGCCATCACTTGAATTTTTTATTACATTACGTCACATTTACGGATCCCCCGTCACACTTCGTAACAAATGGCCGGACCCCTAACCGCTTTACGTAATTTATGGACGACCCCTAAACCATATTCATTAATGTTGGCTGCTTTTGCATATTCCGAGTTTCGTTACATTCAAATGACTCACAACCACGTTTTTGGCAAACACATATATTCTGCAATGTGTTCACGCAGTCCACCTGTGGACGAGCAACTACAATAATCTGAACGTTACTTACTTACGTAAGTCGTCAATATACGTCCAAAACCATAGTATGTATTCTAATCACTATGGTCCTGTTGGTCCAAAACGCAAAAATGCTAATTATTAAACTTTCTTAAAAATTACAAATGATCTAAATTGATAAGATGAGCCATTGCAATAATAATTCGCAATCAAAAATGCCTGAAATAATTACCAGCGCCAAAAATCCAATTACCAAAGACGATAGTCAATCCGTTATAAATATGACCAACTGCAGCACTCAAATGGCAGTATTACAAAACACGCAGCAAAATCACATCCTTCAGCTGTTTTTCACTCCTGATCACGATCATGTGCTTCATTCCGATCATTCAGTTCCTTGCTGACTGTCACATGCTCTCGTCGGCGACGCCTCTCTGCACAGGGCCCTATTCCTCTGACCGTACACGCGCCTCAAGCTCCGCTGACCGCAGGGAACTGATGGCAGGACGGTCGGCCACCCAGAGGACGTCTATTCATGGACCAGTGGTAACGCTGTTCCTACCGAGTCATCGGTATTTTCATCGGTGTGTAACTCAAGAACGCCCAGGCCATGGACAAAATTATGGCAGCTGTTTACCATTGAGTTCGTAGTCACGGGCTCTCTGGTCACGGTCAGAGTCTTGGTGTAATAATACCAAGGCGGACGCCTGAGCCTTAGGTTGAAGCTAGCCGTGGACGCCATATTGAGTTACTCAAAACATTGCCTTTGCGATAGGTGACATCCAAGGGTGAGTCGACTACGTTCCATATAATTTATAATCGAATAATTAAATAAAAGAATCATTGAAAGTTGGATAATTGATATACGAAAGGCTATTAAGAGGACGGCCGATGCGAATGTTTTGAGTAACTCAATATGGTAGATATGCTCCACTCACATCGGGCTTCAGTCGTTAAGCAAGCCTACATAGGCTCAGGCGCCCTCCTGGTACTATACTACTATTCCTCCAAGGTCACAATACCAGATTGATGCAAATGCCAGTAAATAACTCGTGGATTTATATAGCGCTTTGAGAGTAGTACAACAGTAACTGCTTAGGGGCCGTCCATAAATGACGTCACGCGATTTTTGCAGTTTTTGCCCCCCCCCCCATCCCCAAAAGTCAGACCCTTATAAAAAATGACGTCACAACGTGTTGACCCCCTCCTTTAATGTCAAAAGTGTTTGACAAGTGTTTGAATACACGTATTTCTTGAATGAAGCGGGTATTGCAATGATTTCGTTTGAAAATACTTAATAATATATTAATGTGAAAAAGTTTCTGGATTTCGTTTCAACTATATTAATTTTAATGTTATTACAGTATTATTATTATTGGTCAATATATTCTAAAGGCAGTGAGGCACTGAGGCCAGAATGGAGCCAAAGCCCAAATGGAGCCCATAGCCGTTAAGAGGCGCATCCCCCGTGTGGGGCAAGCCCCCCTTTGCGGACATAGGCCCCAACAGGAGCGCACGGCTCCGTGGCGGCTCCTCATGGGGGCCCGTGCCCCCTAATGAATGCCTGCCCCCCATTAACCCCCTGTTGAGACTTTATATAATAATTACTACTACATACCTATCAGCAAATGGTTGGCCCCATGTTTAGAAGTTTTAGAAGTTGCCACCCCAATGGCCCACACTTGCCAAATCCTGGAGCCACCACTGCTCCCATTTGGGCCATAGGCCCCAATTGGAACCTACACATGGACAAGTGTCATCTCAATTCCCTAAGCAGATATCGTAATCATGAAAATCTAAATGTACTCATTAGCAAAGATTCCTATTATAAAGAAAAATTTTAAATGATAATCATGTACAGTATTCACCAAAATTTTGTTATTCATGAATTATTGAATTAATATTAAATAGTTCAGTTAACATAAAAAATTAAATTCATAAAGTCTAGTATTCCAAGAAAGCATAATGAAACCTTAGCATGCCATGTAATAGTATTATAGAAAAACAACACATGTTTAGACTGGGGCACATAGTGTATATTGATACAATGCAACAAGTTACTCAAATACGGTATGCCAACTATGGTCCATTCAATCGTAACAATATTTCAACACATGAAAACATTACTATAATTTAAAGCATCTCAGCAAATGAATTTTCAACTTACATCATCTCTGCAAAATATTATTTAGCATAAATATTATAACAAATAGATTCACCAAAAAGTGCTCTAATCCTAGACAGAAATAAGTTATCAATTGATAAAATGACAGTCACACAAAGACAAAGTCAGCATTGTCAAATCCACTGCCTTGATATTACCACCACACAGGCGCTCAATAATTTTTTATATACTGTAATGTAGAGTATTTCTAATGCACCTATTCAGATTACTAACAAAGCCTACATAAAAAATATAAACTATTAAAGTAGATAGTGCAAACAGTGTGTGTGTGTGTGTATGTATATGTGCACTACTTATAGTAGTGCATATAACTAAATTAAGACATAAGACTAACTAAATCAGAGTTGGGCAAACTTTTTCTTTAAAGGGCATGGGCGTCTGGAGGGAGGTGCAAGGGGGTGCAATTGCACCCCCTGGAAAAATTGAGGAGCTACGAAAAAGTAAAATTACTTGTTTCTTTCGTCACAAAACCTTGTTTTGCACCCCCCTTGGAAATTTTTTCATTTTTTTTCATCACAAGACCCTGTTTTGCAACCCCCTGGAAAAATTTATGTGGAGACGCCCATGTTAAAGGGCTGCACGTAACTTAATACATTTGGCAAGTTGCACATTCAAAAGGTCAAAATGTTTATATAGATGCTGACATACAATAATAAATTTTATTAATGAAACTAACAAGATATTAAATATTTGTTACTCAAATATTTACAGTAAAATCCTGTTATATCAAAGCTCAAGGGACCGTTATAAATACTGTGATGTATCCAAATTTCTATATATCCAACTCCGGGTCAAATAAAGCCAAAGTTTTGGTTTGGGCAAATATGCTTGTCCGGCTATTATACCGTCTAAAATTTCCATTTTACGTCAAAATATTAAGATCTGCATCAATAAATGTTTAAAATGATATCTATCACTACACAAACAAATCAAATGAAATAAAAGTATAAACCAATACTTTTAAATTATGAAAATCTCTTTCTCTAAAATCTAATGTTTGTGTTTATCAAAGCTGACAATTAACAAGGTCAGGCTGGCCGAGCAAGCAGACTGATTGACCTTGTGGGCAAAGCACAGTAGTAATTAAAATTTTCTATAGTTGTCTACAGGAGGATGGAGCAGAAGTATAGAGCGAGGGAGAGTGCAAAAAGTCCTCCATCAGCTTTATTTTATGACCTGCTTATTCAGCCAAAGGTGTAAACTAGGGTTAAAAATGGAGGACTCAAACCCTATGCCTTTCCATTTTTCTCTAGCCTACCCTCTTGTAGTGGGGAAGGAGTTCGTGCCTAGTGGCCTGATAGATGCCTACACCTATGCATCCATCGGTCAGGAGAATACCCCTCAAGGGACTAATGAAGCAGTTTTCTTTGGCCCCAGCTGCTGGCTGCAAAGTTTAGGGTGAAGGAGATTAGGCATAATAGTCAATAGCTAGCTAAACAAAGATTTCCCAGGGCTGTCGACACCAAAGTCAAATATTTGCAGTAGATTCCCGTTACATCAAAGCTCTAGAGATCGAGATAATACATGTACTTCGACATACTGAACGTAACTTCGATATATCTGATCGACAGGGACTGAAAAGCGTCTTCGATATAAGTGAGATTTCGAAATAAGTGAGTTTGATATATCAGGGTCTCTTTTGTATTTAACATTGTGTTAGGCAGGACTGGCGCTTCAACTTCGATAAAAGCAGGATTTTGATATAAGCAGGATTTTGATATAAGCGAGTTTGATATATCCGGATTCTACTGTAATAACCATTTCTAAAATTTTAAAATAAAGTGCCATGTTCCCATAAAATAATTCAAATTATATCACTTTCTGCCAGTCGTATGCATATTTCTAAATGATCTCTCGGGCCGCATGGAATGGGCTGCAGTTTGCCCACCCCTGAACTAAAATCTAGTAAATTTTTCACAAAGAGTCCAGAACTGTCAAAGGTACCAGTAATCTGTAATGTCATACATCATTAAATTATTCACACACTTCTGTCAGATCACATGATCATCTGTCTTTAGCAACAGAAGTAACATTTTAATGAAGTCATTACATCTCATCAGATCATCTACATAGTTCTGATATAAGTGAAATCAAGTTGCACCACTCTGTGAAGGCAGCGGCTCTCCAGTGACTAAGCAGCGATGGTTGATTGCCTTCTGATAGGCAATACGAACGGCGTGTCGCATACTCGGTCTTTTGTTCTCACTTAACTTGGCGCTGTCCAGTCCAGAATCAACGCCCAATGGATCTAATTTGTCACGAGGCAGCCATTGCCTGAAGCAAAACGTACATAGAAATGTATAGTAACTTAGATGGTATGTATGCTTTTGTGGAGATAATTGCTAAAAAATGCTGGTCATGGAGACAGGTTTCTTAAGGTAAAATTAAAGGTCAAAATTACACCGAGGGGAAAGAGCAGACCAAAATTAGTCACCTTGATATGCAAAAGAAGGCAAAATTTTTGGTCTCTACCCCGAGATCCAGAAACAATCAACAGGTCGTGCAGATTCCTGGTGTATTCAAAATGTGGATTCAGTCAATATTGTTATTATTATTAAACATTGATTAGGCCTGGAGAAAATCAGTCACGTGACTCCAAATGAGGAGTATGAGAAACTTAACCCGAGCGCTACGGATGGGTATTTTTGTACCCCAACCAAACTTTGGAACCGTGCCACCAGGTCGCTTATAATAATGTAATATATATTTCTAGTGAATTTTCCTAAGTTTTGCAGCTCTACCTAGATACGAAATATCAATGACACTACTGCTTTGTGGGTGGAGTATGGACTAGTTCTAGCACTGATAACAGTTGGGCTATAAAAATAGCACACCATGTTGCAATATTGTAATAAGCTCATATGCCATGTTTATTTCAGCTGCTCATTAATTCCAACAAGTTAGCATTTCCATATCAATGCTAGCAGAATACCAGATGTCATAATTATTTATTATTCTCTGCAGAAGAATTAATTTTGTAAACGATTATGCCAGAGGTATGCAACTAAATTTTATGAAGGATCAAATCCTTTATTGATTGAAGCCCAAGAACCAGGCATATCTACTTCTTAGCTTAAAAAATGTAGATCATAAGGACCGGTAATAGAAAACAGGTAAGTTGAAAACAAGACATTATTTCGTAAGTATTAGAAAAAGCTATTTATCGTTTCATAATCTTCGCAGGCTATTTCATACCCCTTAGCGGGCCTGATCTGGCCCGCTGGCTACCAGTTGAATACTTCTGAAGTATGCAACAAAACGTGTGTGTTGAAGCAAGAAAACCGATTATGTAAGACAGCATCGAAAGTGTTGGCAAAATTGAAGTTGAGTGTTAACCTTAAAGTTCCAGTGGAGATTACATGCCTGATAGTTACAATGAAAGTGACAGTTCTAATGATGAAAGTGATGACAATAGCATGCATTTTGAAGTTTAACACAATACTGATTCTACACAACTATAAAATATTTGTCAACTTATCCTGAAAACTGAATTAACTAAGATACAAAGCAACGAAAAACTCATTAGCTATTAGTGCTCACCAGCTGCGCCTGGGATCGAAGAAAGACACAAGGAATACTGGTTGACTGTATTTCCTTCTCAAACTCAGAACATCTGAAGGCGGCACTGGCAACGGAATGGTCTTGTGAAATGCCAAATTTTTTGATATCTTTGGGTCAATTATCTACAAAATACCAAGCAAATGTCATCTGACAACTACAAATAAATGCCACATTCAGTGCACAACTAGCATCCATGTGCCACCTATGTTTAAACAGGTTTAGAGAGGCTGTAAACAGCGACACAGCAGATTGTCAGTCTTAAAACATGCAGCGCTCTAGGACTAAGAGAAGACGTTTAGCTACAGACTATTACTGAAAGACATTACATTCGGAGCAGACAAAATTTAGTCAGTTCCAATGATCTTAATTTAATCTACTAAATGAGTCACAACTTGACAAATTTTCGTTTATGATGTTTTTTCACACACAACTTCACTTTTACAGGTTTGCAATTTTCATGCAAAATCAAAAACTATAACAATATTTAAAAACTTAGTCAAGAAACAGTTTATTCTATGGTCAGTAATATTAAAATCTAACATGCAAAATCAGTCACTAACCAAAGCAGGGTACCAGGGAAAGCCACTACATTTTGCCCACACTAAATCAAGTGGTTCTAATGGTATGACAACATCTTCCACTTCAGAAGACATTTGGCTTTGCAACTTTTTACCTAAAGAAGAAATATTTGATTAATTATAAAAACAATCAAGCGACTCGTAACGAAAGTTTACACAGTAAAACCCAATATTTATTAATGTGGGCTAGAATCATATGTAAACTCCATTAACATAGACTTTGGACTCAGTTAACATGGATATCCTTCAGAGGTACCAAAAGCATACGTTAACAAAGTTTTACTGTACTGAGAGTTTGGGTCTGAAGAAAAGTTTTAGTTTCACAACATTATACTACATACACCTCAAGTGACTGAAACAAATTTCCATATAAACAAAACAGCAACTTAAAGTCAGTAAAATTTAATATTAACAAACAACAATAAGGAAGAAGTCATCACTTGTCGATCCAAGAATTTCAGATAAGAGATTAGAGTATATAAAAATTGCAAAGAGGATGACATAAATGATTACTTTAACTATAACTGGAAGTCTAAAAAATAAAAAAAAACAGTTTTACAAATAATTATAATCAAATGACCTACATTTCACAATTACTGCAACCTAAATAACAGTGGTTAGATGAGGAGTGATCCTATTAAACCAATTAATATCAAGTTATTAAATATTATAACCTTGACCCCAACTTGATCTCACTTCACTTGAAAATATAAATCTCACTTTCCTTGAAAGTATATATCTCAATTTAAACCAGTATCAAAGCTCAGACATAATTCAAAGCAGTTAATGAAGTGAAATAACTTTAAATACCCCTGGTAATATAATGTCGCTGATTTTCACCACTTTCACCTTGGTCACCAGAATTTGTGTTACTTGATACTTCAGATTCTAATCTTCTTCTCTTTCGTCCTTTACGCTCAAAGCGTTCTTCAGTCTTTACTTCATTTTTCCCAACATCACAACTCCCCTCAGTAATACAGGATTCTTGTGGCTCAATGTTATAAGTAATGCTTTCAACTTTCATAAAACTCTCTAAATTATCTTTGTTTTTGTTTTGCAGACCCAGTGCACCAACTGATGTTCTTACATCCGTAACTTTGTTTTCCGTCACTCTATCTCCTCCTGCATCTATTCTGTTCTGATCTGTGAAAAGGTCAGAACCGACAACGCCATCTACTTTATCGAAGAGAATCTTTGAAGCTGGCAGCCCACAGACAGAATTTTCTGACGACAGGTCTGTAGCCTGTACAAGACGCACCGTTGTCCGATTTGCCTTTTTACTGTGAAGAACTGCACTTCTTCTGTTAACACCCACTGGATAAGCAACTTGTAGATCTAACTCCATTTTATCATACAATGTAAACTTATCATTAACTTGCACTGATTCCAATGATGCAGCTCCATTCAATGTTGAGGTTGCTGAAAAACACAACAGAATAATAGCTTCAAACTTCAAAATAAATTCCATTAAAACCCCAAAATTATAAGTTCTAAAGAACAATATATTAGCCTGACACATGATCACTTCATTCTTATTGTTGTTTGCCATTAATGGAACCACAGTTGAAATGATTAATACCACCAACCACCAGCTATAGCAGCAATATTGCTGTTATTGTCATTACAACCATTGCCAGCAGTAGCAATGATAAAATCACCCAGGTTTAAAATCTGACAAACAATTCCAAAATAAAAAATTCAGACAAAACTGTAAGCAGCATCTTGTGCTCAACTGTTTGGGAACAAATGAAGACTGAGAAAGTGACAAAGGCATAACAGTTACAAGAATCGGAAGAACATAGCTTCTTAACTATGGTAGCAGTAAAGAATTGCGGGGTTAGCATTGGTGATGTTCCTGTTTATATTGTCACAATCATAATTACTCAAAATGAGAATTCAAATGCACTAGTTATTGATCTGTTAAAATAAAATTTATTGCAAAATTGGCCTTATTCAATTTATGCAAGAGTAATAATTTCTTCTAAAATAATAGACACAATATAAACTTGCATCCTATGGGCCAATAATAACTGCAAATATGTCAATAGAACATAGAATTCAAGATGGCATATACTGGACTGCAATAAATCAGGAAGTATCAGGTGAAAATGTGTTTCATAATGGAGAAAATAAAGGAAGACGAAAGATGCATTAGGGCATTGGAAATGAAATGGTTGAGACAGAACTCGGAAATTAAAAGGACAAAAAAGAGAAAAAAACAAATGAGTATTGGAGAAACGTGGAACAGTAATGGGAACTGATAAAAAGAGGGGACTAACTTATTTTGGACACATCATGAGGAAGAGTGGAGATTGTCTTTAATAAGAAATTATACAAGGAACAGTCTAAACGAACAGGCAGGCAATGCATGGCTTGTATAGAGAACATTCAATCATAGGTTGAATTGGTATTGGAAACAGCAATAAGACTGACAAATGAAAGGATCACTTGGAAAAGAGTGGTCTATGATGCTGCCAAATCTCAGAACAAGAGCTGTTATAAAACAACAACAAAGAGAAAAGATGGAAAGTTTTTGTCATGGAAAGGCAAATGTCACAAGGTGACAGAAAAATAATATTGTGTTCTAAATAGAGATATGTTACAAAATCCTTTTCTTACATAACACACATCATAATAATGGAATCGCAGAAGTTGCAATCTAACTGTGGCTTGGACTTTCATTGAAAGCATAGAATAGCAAACATTTTACTTCAACTGACTGTTTACAACTTCTTTCAAAAGTCCTTCTTCCATGAAGCCATCGGAAACTGAAAGCGATTCATTAGAAATTTTATAGCAGACGTTTGACGCATGAAGACCCGTTTTGGAATCAAAGCCAACTTTCAGAGAAATCTGACTTGCAGTTTCTAATATATCAGTCACCTAAAAAGCATGTTTTAAATAATTAAATCATTTCATTTGGAATAAATGATACAAAAAACTACTGACAAGTGGTCAAACTCTGCAACTGAAACTTAAACAAAAGACTGGCATGTATAATTTTATAATTGAGTAGCAAACAAGTCATAACAGATTGTTTCAATTCTGATTTAAATGCAGACATTAAAGACAAGTAGAGAATAAGGAAGTGACATAATTTATATATCAATTTTACATATTCTTATTTCGTAAATAGAAAAAATAATACACAAGTCCTGTCCTGAAAATTTGGAGGACAACTTTTTTAATCGCCCCATCACAATACTTCCAGAACATGTTCAGCTAAGACACAGACAAAAGCGCATAACAAAATTAAAGCATTAAACTATTAAATTGGAATTAACTACTAAATTGGAATCTGTCAGCTTTAGTGCACTTAAGCGAATTATGCACTTTTCTAATATGAATTAAAAGTGGTTTAGTTGTGAATAAACAAACTCAGAAACTGCAGTAAGCAGCCAGCACGCAATTACAGAACACAGATGGGCGACAAAATTCAATGCACTTCACCATTTCGACATTTTAAGAATTAGAATATCTTATGGCATGTTAACCAACTGAAGAAGTTTTGGCATTTAGACAATACATAGTTAATGCTGACCAGTTCTTAATGTTGAAAACACTATATAAGCAAAAGAATTACATAACTCCCCTTTACAAATCAATATCGTCACCTGAACAATAAGATGCGAGCATGATCCAAGTTGTCTACTTTTACCATCAGGATGAGGAAGGCTAGACAACATCAATGAATTTATATCAGACGCCATTTCATCCACTGTTGCATAGTCATGAAGATTCAATTTGCATCTCACGTTTGTTAAATCTAAGCAACCCTCTGCACAACTGTTCTCGGACAACTACAAACAAACAATATTTCATTCCACAATCATAAATCTTTATAAAATTTTATTAACTCCTTTACCGTTTAACACGAGCCAGACTCTGGCTACGTCCTTGACGCTTAACCGTTTATCTCGAAAAGGACTCATGTAGTACTTTGCAAGCCAACAGGCAACCGTTTCACATGACTATGGCTTGCACATATATGGGTCTAGTATCCATCTATTTGTGAGATGGTGCTTATTTTTTCATATATTTATGCTGTAAACTCTGAAAAATTGACACTTTTCAGCTGACCCCTGGACTTTTTGCCTCTAATGTCAGTACCTTAGTGACCAGAAATTCATTGCTATAGGGCACTATTCCTCCAGAAAGTGGGGATAAGCTGCCTTAAATCAAAAGCAAATCCAAAGCAAGGATTTTAGATCAAAAGCAATTTTGAGGCTTCTGGTCATAGTTGAATGGAATTTTCCGGTGCTGAACTGGAGTTCGCTTGGTTCTAGTAAACAGCCTTTTGCGTAGCGTTTGTAAGACCTTATTCTTTCAATCTCCAGTTAGAAATTCAATGATGGAGGACATAAAGTGCTAAAGGGATCCTATATCGGACATTTATATCAATTTTTTAAAATTTCCTTACCTTCTGCACTTCAAAATCGAAAGTATTCAAAGTATTTTGAAGTACTGCATTGCCGTACAAAAATATATAGCTGCCATGGCAACTGATTTAAAAATGCAAGTGAACGGTAAAATCAAAAATCAAACCAAACTGATATATACAATAAAATTCATACAAATATTAAAAGAAATGCTGAAAACAAGCAACAACTACACAAAGTGACTCTGAGAATCAATGAAAATTCTGAATATGCACAAGAAAGCAAGGTAATTCCATTTTGACAACACCAAAATCTCACCGAATTATTTGATGGAAATTTACTGAAACCAGCCTCCTGTAATTTAACCTGCACCTGATCCAGGGTCTGCGATAGAAGTGAAATAAAAGGTGTCAGCTGCAGCTGTAAGACCTTTTGGTGTACCTTAAGCTAAAAAACAGCAATGTTGAAAAAAGAACAATTTGTTCAAATTTCACATAAACACACAATAAAACATATATTAAAACTTGCAAACTGTGCTACTCTGGCCATGAAATGAGAAACACCAAAAACACCATAGAAGGATCTGTGACGACAAGACTGGTCGAAGGCACTGAAAAGGGTAGAAGACTAAAATATCTTTGCTAGATAACATCACTACGTGGAGCGGACCTTCTGGATGAGACCTTCAATAGGCAGGTGAGAACAGAAAATGATGGAAGTAACTTACCTGTTTGCACAGTCAACCGCCGCATGATGGCATGCGACATGACATGTATTGACATTACACAGAGAAAAATCTTCAGTGAATTTATAGGACATTTCACAAAAAAAGTCAAACCTAGTTTCTGTCATTACTTAATATTGTGGATAGTAAAGACAATCATAAAAGCTGCAACAGCAACTGCTCAAGTCTAACGAGTGATCCAGCAAAAATCGAAATCTGAAAATGGATATCAACTTACATGCTCCTGTTTTAGCCTCTCTCGTTTGCGTATGAGTTCATTCAGCAGACGAACTTTCTCCAATTGCTGACGCAGTTTCTTACAATATTGAAACTGTTCCTCGAGATTCACATGAGAGATTTCGGCGTTTGTCAACTTCAAAAACAACTGATCCACGTTAAAACACAATATAATTCAATCAATCAATCAAGAAACTTCTATGGTGCCACTATCATAATGCCCAGGGCATCAGCCGATGGTGCACCAAATCCAAATTGAATTAGAGCCAGGTCAAGCCGCAAAGATCAGTCAGAAATGGCGGGGGAGCAATCTAAGGGGGATAAGTCCTACCATCATAATTACTCTCAATGTAAGCTTACGAGGTACATGAAACACTCTAGCTAAAGGGTTTTCAACATTTATAGGGGTTTACACATTTACCTGGCCATACCCTACCTCTGTGAAAGAAACATTAACAAGCTAAAATACACAGGAGCAGATGAGACTCAATACAAGACCTCTAAAACTTCAAAAGGGAAGTTAATCTGTTCAAAAATTTCAAATGGTCTTGTTAGCTGGTATGATTACCAACTGCCTAGAAAAAGAACTAATTCAAGGAATATTATCTGGCGGACGATCACGCGGAAGACCAAGAACAGCCTGGCTAGATAACATAACAACATGGACTGGACTCTCATTTCAAAACATGATTCGGTAAACACAGATTATATACCATTTCCTTGTTACAAATGAAACCTAATACTTCTTCAGTGCTCAGTAACACTAATATAATAAGATGCTGACAATAGCAGCCACTAAAGACTTTGTCTCTAAAGAATTCATAACATTTTGACCTGGTTTAACTTTAGAATTTTCTATTGCAGCATTATTTTACAATATAAAAATATAAAAATTATCTATTATATTTCATCATACTTTTGATCTGTTGCTTGGGCTTCCTGTAGAAACAGTCTGAACAGTCTGAAAAAAGGGAGTAAATTCATTAAACAACTTCATCAATTAAGTTTAATATTAGTATTATTATTATTATTAACTAGACAATTTATATAGCACAATAAGTATGGCAAAATGGCCAAAGACAAGAGTGCTTTACAATACTACGTATAACCGATGGTGAATATTAAATATAATTCCTTGATCATATTGTTCAAAATGGCGAACATAAAGGTTATGTCATAAAAAATAAAGCTCATCATCTTTACAACAAGCATTGCATTGCCCAGTTTCAGTGGAAAAGAGGAACCGACAGACAATACGTCAAAATAATTCTGAATGTCCGAGAATGCTAAGTCACCATTAAGAATTATCCTAGCATATGTCGAGTTCAGTTCAAGTCTTGGAGACTATTCAGTCAGAAACATTCAGCTCTGTCTTCATCTCAACTCATCATTAATAAATCATCACAAAATGTCACAGACTTGTACAGAAGCAGGGGTGAATTCTAATTAAATTAGAAAAAAGAATTTAAAACTAGAGATATATCTACAGTCACCATATTCAACAAAATCTGCAGTCAAAATTTACCTGTTTACCACCTCGGTCTCGCAAAATGTTAACAGATGACATAGATGTATGCAAAAGAGGAACACCATTTTTCGACTGACGTTTCAGACTCCAGTAACTACAAAGGCGTCGAATGAATTCTTCCTTTGACAAGAAATTCACTCTATCGGTGATTTCCTTTATGCTACACAAATTACAAATTAATCAAATGACTGTATATAATATCTTTCACCTGCCATAAGATACTGCATAAACCCAAGGATAACACTGTGACATGATGATTTTTTGACCATCATTTAACTAAGCTCCAGATCCTCACACCTAGTGAGTTACCTGGTAATAAAGGCTAAGTCAGTAGCCAGTATGTTAAGAAGTCGCAAAATCTGTTTGTAAAAAAAGGCTGACTCCTTTCTCAAGGAGGAGCCACATAAATATACTCCTACATTACATTACAGATGAATAGAGGGGAAGAGAGTTAAAATATTTATCATCATATAGTGGCGGAGGACATTTCCCATCCAATTTCTCTGTCCGAAAAAGGCAGAGAAATTGGATGGGACACCCGGCATGACTTCTTACTAAGAACAATAAGCGTGGAGGGAAAGAGAGTGAGAGAGGTAGACAGAAAGATGATGTTGGAGTGGATGATGAATAAAGGATATCAGGAACTCAAAGAAGAAGCAAGCAATCGATCGGAGTGGAATAACTGGATACCTGGACCTGTCGAGAGACAGAAACACTGATGATGATGAGTGGCCGCTTAAATCACCCACCCTTGGTGATCATGCCTTCTCCCGAGGCACATCCGTCCAATGGAATTCAATCCCACCCAAAAAAGGAGGATTAAAACTAGGTCCACTGTCAAAATCAGATTAAATGTCATCAGTTCAGGGAGTCATATCATCACCCTTTGTAAAGCTCTCCTATTTTTGGCTATGCAAAGCTAACAGTGCTACATAAACAGACCAGTATGTGAGTATACATACATACACACAAAGGTGCTTCAATTGACTGAATTCCTGAATAAAAACTAAGTAAAATGTTTCTTACACAGTGTTTATTCTAGGCCTTCTCGGGGAGGGGGAATTTCCCCCCAAAATTTAAATTTTCCACCAATTTTTTTTACATTTTGGCAAGTAGTATGACCTCCCTAATGTCTGTTTCCCCCCAATTTTAAACTCCCCCAATGTCCTAGGTGGCTAGAATAGCCACTGTTTCGTACATAATACATAAGTTAAAAATTAAAACTTCAAAAGAGAAGATAAATTGCAAAATATTAAACAATAACTTTATTTAAAAGGTGCGGCAGATGCATCTGCGAATGTAGACACAAGCATGCAAATACAAAGAGATTCCAAAGCACAAATTCTTGCATTAACCTAAAAAATTCCTTACCTGAAGTCAAATCATGCATACTCATTATAAGACAATCTAGCAACACTAACCTCTCAGGTGAAATCACAGGAACAGCTAAAATAGGCGAAGAATTGCGACTTTCTGCTAAAGTTTTTCTTGCCTTCCTTAGCCTCAGCCTTGATTTTGCTCTTGCCTCAGCAGGAAACAAGGAACTAGAAGAATCATTGTTTTCATCGCTGCTACATGCAGATGCTGACTCGTTCTGCAATGGCGAATGAACGTTGCAAAATGCCGTCTTTCGGACGCTGAGAGTCGTTCACCCACGCCAACGTCGCGAATCGGTTCCGTCTTCATGTAAAGCCCAGCATGCTGAGCACAGGTGACATGAAAGGCAGTGTAGCAACTTGTTTTGTGACACTGTATGCAAGCACCGACGCCCCGCTGCTTGCAAATGAAGCAGACCAACTTCCATCGAGCAGCAGCGATTCGCCTGATGCCATCAATCGGCTCAAGAAATACGCTGTTTGCAAACCCAACTTCTGGAATCCAGAGAGCACAAATAACGTGCGCCCAGCGACCGTCCTCCGTCTGTTTAAAAGCGCCACGTCTGTTGGGACACAGGCAGCACTCGACGGACTTAGAGGGTGACAGCAAACATCGTCTACAGATCCACGATCCTTCCGGAATGTGCGGAACACCATAACATTCCTGATGTACAGCAAGGTTACATAGATCGCAAAATAAAATTACGTTGTTCACATGACATTCGCCATCAAGACAGATGGAACAGATCGCATCTTCGTCTCTCGGTAAATGCTTTGAAGTCCTAACCTCAAAGTAACAGCGTTTTTCGAAACGATCCAAGAGTAATTCTAGAACAGTTTTAGAAACTGGTGGAAGGTTTTCCTGTGTTCTTCTGTCGTTCATTAGCTCAAGCCAAACAAAATCCTAGCATTTAAGAGAAATTTGCAAATATAAAAATATTTTTATGGTGAGACATATCTGATAAAAAAACCTTCAACTATTTCACATACTCTAAGCCAAATGAATTAACCCTTTAGATACCATATATAAAAAATTCCCCACACCAGGCATTTCGAAGCATGTGGCAGGGAATGTGCTGTTAAATTCCAGTGTCATGTCATCAGCAATATTTTTATTATGCTGGAAAAATCTGGCACAGGGCAGTTGTGTGGTTAAAAGAGATAGCAAAGAAAAAAATTATCAAAATTATACAGTTTTATAAAGCACATCCCTTAATATTCATGTCTTGACTAGACACTTTAAGACAAAAGTTACTGCTACAGTAGGCAGAACAATTCAATAGAATAAAGCATGTAAGCAATTCACAAATATCCTAATTCCTGAAAATCTTTAAGGTGCTGCTACACTAGTGGATTTTCCTGTGGAAACTTGCAAAGTCCAGTTCCCCAAAAAATATCTGCCTGAAATGATAAGCCTCTTTTCAATGAAGAGTGTTACACTTAATGGCCTTTCCTGCGAATATTTGTTAGAGGGCAAAATATTCTGCAGGAACTTTTGAGTGAATTTGCTGGCACATTATAAGCGGATTATTCTATCAGAACTTTTGCATTCAACCATCAGCTTCCAGGTCAGTAGGTCAGCACCAGATTAACAGCTAGAGCCTGCATCAACCTAAAAGATTATGCAACACTAGAAATGTGTTCACAAAATAACAAATTGTCAAAACCATATCCACAGCTCATCCAAATTTTCCTACACTTGACACTTTTTCCAAAATGCTGCTATTAAAGCACACATCAGTGCTGCAAATGCAACAACCCTGTTGTCCACCATCTTTACAATAGGCATATTAGGAATGACAACGTTTTTCCCATAGCTCCTTCGAGTACTATCCGTGGAAACTCCCGTTGAACTGGGTTTTGGATCTTTCCGTTAAGCATGGCCCTAGTTTGACAGCTGCTTTAAAATGCACAAACTGATGTTCATTCTACATTATGATACCTTGCATGTTACCTTGCATGATACCTTGTTCGATACATGATGATGCATTGATCATCTATGACAGAATAAAATTTGACATAAAAGTGATTATTGAATAGAACCTATTATATTTATACCATATATGTGTATGTATTTGTGTGTGTGCACACGTGCACAAGACGTGTGAGTGCATGTGTGTATAAAAGAATAAGACTAACTTCTTCGTCCAAGTCATATTCAACTTCATCATCTAATTCTTCCTGAGTTTTCTCAATGAATCGATAGTAGTTTGAAGGTTTCGGTGGAACATCATTTGGCTGGACATAATCATCAAGAACTCTGAAATGTGCTTCTGGCAATTTGAAATGCACTTCTGGCAATTTTGCACCTTGAGAAAGCACGCCAGCACTATCAACGTTATTAACACCCATAGAATCCTTAGACGACAAGGAACAGACATTATCCACTGAATCCCTCACAACCCTGTCATTTGTCTCATTATTGACTAAGCTAAGCGGCTCATGAATGTTGATTTTATACGCACATCCGTTAAGCTCGATCTCCACCCACAACGCACTTTCGTCACTCTGTGAATCACAAGATTTCATAGTTCTGGGATTGGATCCCACATGACGTGTGCCCGCAGATCGCTCCGGACTGCTAGAGAGCAGAGAATCCGTGCTGTCGTGGTCGTAATTGTGAAGATGCGACTGAATTCCCGCATAGCTTCTATAGACTTTTCCACATCCATTGACAGGACATTCATACGGAGGTTTTGTTGCCTTCAAATTTTCACAGAATAACTGCAGGTCAAAGTTCATCACCATTTTACCTGCAATAATACTGACAACAACAAAGCAGGTCAAATATTACTGTCATCATCATCATCATCATCATCATCACCACCACCACCACCACCACCACCACCACTGTAGCCGTCGTCATCACCATTGTCTTGGTGTTTTAGGATCGTTGTTAACAATCACTGTTACAAAAACTGTGCTGGCCTTCAGTAACATGACAAAACAGGAATAAATTTAGTTAACATGAAATGCAAATGCTTAGCTATGTAACCAACTAATGAACACAAGACATTTCACTCTCAAAGCATTTCATGACTTTTATGAACATTTTGCCACACAGCAATCACAACTATAAAGCTAGAAACATGACACAATGCTTAATGTTGAGGTCTAGTCTTGAAACATACAACACTACATGGAATATCACCATAAACAAGTGTTATTAGCCAAATAATCTCTCTATGGCCTTTTTGTAAGCAAAACTTTATTGGAGTTGTTACATGAGGCAAATTATGGATAATGAATGACACAATGGAAGAATTGTCCACGCTGAAGGCTTTCGTCTTGTAGGCATGTCATTCATGCTGTGGATGAGAAATCCTGACACTCAAAACATCCTGAAGGTGAAAAGTCCCACTAACCCAAATATGTACCTACTAATCAATCAGTCAAAACCATCAAAGTATATGCACATTCTTAATCATTAAACATGCATATGGCATGTGTTTGTATGCATATCTGCCACGTACAAAATAATCACGACCAATCTGGAAAAATAAAAGACTCATAAAACAAAGAAACTCCAAATCTACATTGAAACTTGAGTGGCAAAATCACTAATAGTCAAGTACTCCTCTCCGAAACAATTTTTTGGAAAATTGAGGGACAGATGAATGAATTCTACTTCAACTACGTCTAGCGTATCTTCGAAAAGAATAAACTTAGTTTACCATGAATATGCTTAGAAATCGAGTTTGACTGCAATGCCACTTGAACGTTTTACTCTATGAAATTCCGACATCCTGTTACAGCTCACCGCTGGAAAGAAACTCGGTTGAAACCTTTGTCAAAGATTCATTAAATGTAAGACACAGTGTTGTTTACTTCAATAACAAAAAGCAAAGCAATTGTAAAGCAGTCAAAAGAAACAAGCGGCGGAGGCGACTGGGTCGTTACCGACCTTTTGTGAAGCCGGTCTGTGTCAACTACTTAAACTTGACAGCAAATCTTTCTATCTGTTTCTTTTAGGCATTAGATAAAAATGTAATAAAATATAGTATCATAAATAAAATGTATTTATTATTTAAAGTGGCAGTATGGCTGCAGGCAGTACTCACGCAAGTGACTTGATTTACAGCAAATATCCTTAACGTTTATCGCGCCATGTTCGTTGTTTATGAAAAGCATAGACGTTACATTTAACATAGATAATTCTCTCTTGTCTTGTCTCAACTAGTGCCACAATCATTTCTATTAATAGCCTAGACTGGTCATGGCCTATAGCCTGTCATTGAAACCACTGAGGCTAAAATTCCGCCATTTTGCGAAGACTAGGAGAGGGCTAACTTATCGTTAATGCTTTAACGTGGTAAATTCGTTGAAAATGCCGTCATGCACCGCCTACAACAGAACGGCCTCTAATTCCTAAAATAATCGACCTAAAATTAATTCCTACTAAAATAAGATAGCTTATGTAGTCATGAATCTATATATACAAGTGAAAATCGCCAAAAAAGGAACTTAAATGGCAAAACGGGGAAGTTTGAGTCGGCAATAGTGAGGCCGCCGGCGTCTTTATTTTTCGTAAACCGACAAAAGGTTATATGAATATTTATGAACCGCGTGCAGCTCTTAATTGATATAATTTTCTGTCGGTTTACGAAAAAGAAAGACGCCTGCCACGGTCGGCAGCCATCTTACGTTTCTCCGACCGTGGCCTCAGGCTAACGAGCCTATGACCAGCTAGGCTATTAATAGACGTCAATGATGAAATCAGATCAGTTTTCGTCAACACATAATTATTGTGTTGCCGAAGTTGGCCCGACGTGTGTTGGTTATCTGGGTGACAAGCAAACAAAGAGGTCATCCTTGTTTTTTTTCCTCTCAAAAATCACTGACAAGCCAAAAAAGGTCACTTAAAATTTTTTGGCGTTACGTCACATTTCCGGAACCCCCGGTCGTCACACTTCGTAACAAATGGCCGGACCTCCCTCCCCTAACCCAGTGCTCGAATTGTGAGAAAATGAAAGGGGGGTCATGGCGAGTATTATCAGAGACAGCCCCACTGCCTTATGTAAATACCACTGGTATACCATTTTAAAGGGGGGGTTGAACCCCCCAACAATTCGAGCTCTGCCCTAACCGCGTTACGTAATTTACGGACGGTAGAGCTGGGTCGATTACGATTATTTTTTCCGATTACGATTACGATTATTTTCGATTATTTTTCACGATTACGATTTCGATTACGATTACGGTTTTTTAAATAATCGCGATTTCGATTTCGATTATTCACAGTACCTATAGAAACTGTCTTTCCCGCCATATTTTACAGTATTCGGCGATCCTCTGTGTATCGATGTTCAGTTGGTCTTCAACAGGGATATTCTACACCCCTAACAACCTCCAACACCCCAAATTTGAGGTCAACACCCCCTAAAATTTGGTGATGTGACAATGATATGCATACAGAATGCACATTTATTTATTTATTTATTTATTTATTGACAGTTTATACAGCGCAGTACGCAAGGCTAAGGCCTACAACAAGAGCGCTTAACACAGTTCATATCCAATATTAAATAAATGTGTCTTCAAATTTCTAATGAAGAGTCCAGCTGAGACTGCTCCAGTCACATTGTTTGGAAGAGAGTTCCACAGGGCGGATTCCCCGCGCGAATGATCTTTCCCAAACTTAGGGTCTTGGACGGGGAGGGACCAACAACTGCACTCTCCGACTGGACCTAAGAACCGATCTCCTCTCGATCACAGTCGATCTCCGTACAAGTACAGTTAGATAATCAGGACAGAGTGGATCGTGTAAAGCCCGAAACGTAAGCCAACAACGCTTGTAGACAATGCGCTGTGGAACACGGATCCAGTGGAGTCGATCTCTAAGGAAAGGAGTGATTAGCCCTGAACACCCCCAAACAGGCCCATTCAGAGGGGGGCTAGGATGGCCATTCGGCCCGGGCCTCCATCATTTTGGGGGTCTCCCTTTGTTTCCTTGTCTAGAATTCTGGGAGAGCTAGAAAGCTACATAGCTACTACTAGAAGGGGCCTCAAAATTTGGTGATGAACTTTTTGCTTGTTGATAATTTTGGGATTTTGGGAAAGCTAGGAAGGTATTCTGCGGTCCTCAAAATTGGTGATTACCTTTTTCGCTTGTCAAAATTTTAATTGTTGGGAAGGCTAGGAGAGGCCTCGAAATTCCAACTGGCCTGGGCCTCCTTCAGCCTACAAATTGAATAACATAGGTGCTAGAACTGAACACTGTGTTAGACCGTTTCGCTGACGTCTCCAGGAGCTGACATCTTCTCCCAAGTGAACTAAGAACCGTCTGTCAGAGATGAACAATTCCACAAGTTGACAGAACCCGGGTGGCAAGCTGAACGAGAGTTTGTACATTAAACCCGCATGCCACACCGCATCGAAAGCTGCTGTCAAACCCAAAAAGATGGTACCTGTCTTTAGACGCTGTTGAATCCATTTTCAATGAAAATCTGATAATCAACGGTAAATTGATCTTTCTTTGAATCGAAAATATTGTATAATATCACTTACGGGAATAATCGAAAAATAATCGCGATTTCGATTATTTTTTCGACGATTATCGATTATTTCGATTTATTTAATAATCGTGTCGATTTCGATTACGATTTTTTCAAAAATCGCGATTTCGATTACGATTTCGATTAATCGACCCACCCCTAACGGACGGCCTCTTTGCCGTGATGAGCAACTAGTTAGCTAAATAGTCACTAACTAAAAGTTTAACTAAATGTTTACTTATCTTTATAGTTTAATTAAATATAAATATTTTAGTTAAAACGCTAGTTTAACTGAAAAATTTTAGTTAATAACTAAATAGTTTAACTTAGAGATATGGCAAATATCGTTAGAAATGTAGAAATGAATATTCGTTAATCTGAATATATTAATTTCATATATTCGTTAGATAATATTCGTTAGAAAATATTCATTAGAAAAAATTCATTAGCCGGTTCCAGGATTTCTTAGTGGGGGTGGGGATGAAATGAATCTATAGGAAGTTGGTGGGGGGATGAATGACGTATATCGATGGTAAAATCCTCATAACTTTATACAGCGCTTTAGTTAGTACTGTAGTAGGCTACAGTAATATAGCTGCTTATTTTATATTTATTACTTAACACAAATTTCAAATTAAAAGAGTTCGTTTTTTTTATTCATCAGAATAACGCATCTAGTTTGAAGCTTCAAACGGAAAAGCAAGACACATAAAAATTAAAAACAGAAAAACTGTTATAAATATGAAATTCTTCATATAACGGTATTTAATAATATTCCTCTTCATCAGTGGCTGCTCCATTATGACCTTCCTCAAGGTCAGCGTAATCAATGCACACCTCTTCATAATCTCTTTCAAGAGAGGTCAAATCCTCCCGAGCCTCACCAAACTCGCCTTCTTCCATTCCTGTCAAGATACAAAAAATACTGGTATATAGGCTTCTAGTATCTGAAAGAAAACTTATTTCAGTCATCCTCCTCAAGACATTGGTCCAATGTCAAAACGAAATGCAGATATGAAGATGTACATAAGCTATGGGCCTAATGGAACAACATAATTTCATAACATTGATACTGAAGGCAACTACAATTTTAATTAAGGGCACAGCACTTGAGACTTAGCCATGTCACTCACCTTCTCCAACATACCAATGCACAAATGCACGCTTGTGGTACATCAAGTCGAACTTATGATTCAATCTTGCCCAGGCCACTGAGATGGCAGTGGAATTGCTAAGCATGCAAACAGCCCTCTGTAACTTTGCTAAATCACCTCCTAAAATCAGAACACCAAATGGGCATGTATTAATGTAGTTAATTTGCTGGGTAAAAAACTCAAAATTAGAACTACTATCACACTGATCATCGAAATGGTGACTTAATAATCACCAATAAGAGAATGAACAAAGGAGGACAGAAAGAAAAAACAACTAAGATCACACATGCCACCATCACCATCGGCGTAGCCACGGGCGAAGGCATGGGATGGGCCAGGCCCCCCTATTCAGATCGAAACCGGTTGTGAGATTATTCCAAAACCAGTGAGAGCTAGGAAAGGGGAAGGTAGAATTAGATCAAGGGAAACACACCAGACACTAGACTTTAGTGTTTGAGATGACGACCTGTTTTTGTTCGTCAAGACTTTTGGGCCAAAAAATGAATTAGTGCCTCTATTCTGCAATCCTAGCTATGCCACTGTATGCCACAGAATGTAATGTAACAACATTTATATAGCACTGTTATAAATGATTTTATCAGCAGCACTTCAACTCCACACAGTGGCGGCTCCACCGGGGGGCCAGAGGGCCCGTGCCCCCTATTGAGTGCCTGCCCCCCAGTCCCCCCCAGTTGGGACCCTATACTTAATGCTACATACATTAAACAACAAATGGTTGGCCCCCATGATTAGAAGTTGCCACCCCAACGCCCCCCCCCCACTTGCCAAATCCTAGAGCCGCCACTGACTCCACATGAATTCTTGATAACTGACCTAAATTCTCTTCAATTCACACAGCTCCTAGCACAAGCAAACCACAGATATAGATGAGAGAGTGGAGTATCTAGTTCAAAGAGATTAAATGAAATACAGTGTACCGGAAAAGTGCAACTGTACGCATGGTAGATTGTCACAAATAAGAGACCAATGCAGTCAGGACTCGTTACATATGCGATGTCACATGCGATGTCACATCCACTTAGGCCTACGTGGTAGATAAGACAGTTTATTCAGAGGAATAACTGCAATTCTCGTCCAAGCCCAATGATAAAAAATGGCAGCAAATCTGATGAATAGGTTCAATGAACCTACACGGACTGATGGCTTATTATTATTACATGTAATAAGGACTATTGCCAACATTTTCTTGATGATTTTCCATTATCAAGTAAGAACCGGATACACTGGCTCACAGCTCAGATGAACAAGGGTAATAGAAACAACCAAAATAGAATTTCTAACAGTTGGGGTACTAAAACCAAATGAATTTTGTTACAGACCAGTTGGTCTGTGCCAATCACTTGACTAGTGTAGTGCATTACAATTTCTAAAATATCACACAAATACCGGGTACAGTGGTAGGAGGTTGATAGTTGATTCCAACTTTGAAGCCAGTTGGGCACCAGTCCACAAACTGTATTACTCGTTTGCCCTTAATTGTTGCTATGGCAGCATTGACATCCTTGGGAACGACATCGCCACGGTAGAGAAGACAGCAGGCCATGTACTTGCCCTGGCGTGGATCACACTTCACCATCTGATTGGATGGTTCAAAGCAGGCGTTTGTTAGCTCGGCCACTGAAAGCTGTTCATGGTATGCCTTTTCCACTAAAAGCATATATATATATACATATATATACATATATATATATATATATATATATATATATATATATATATATATATATATAACTCAATTATATTGCCAATTTCTCAACAAGAATTATTTCTAATCATAAAGAATTAAAATGAATATTACTGTGGCCAAATTCCTTAACATGGCAACAAATGGAATAGATTGGACTCAAATAATGAGCTTAATTGGCAGGTTTCTATACTTCTCTCTCTGCCATATAACATCGGACGTACTTGTTCACAGAAGATTTGACTGGGTGAGTGCCTTGGGTAGAGGCAATCAAAGTTTATGCAGTGACTAGGGTTTGAAGGGTAGACCTCAGAACTGACTTGTGGACCAACTTGCCAATCAGTGGGCTACAGTTAAAATTTAAAAACACTTCTACCACAATAAACTAGCCAACATAACTACTTCACCTAATTGCAATAATAATAATTAATTGCAGAGGATGAATATTGATAAATATTGCTTGTTTTGGTTCAAAGCAGCAGAAGGAAAGCTAAAGAAGAGTGAAACAGTAATCAAAAAGCCTGTTTCCTTAGTGTAAGGATATGTCAGTTAGTTTTGGAAGTATTTGAGAATATGGGCTGTACGTGTGTGCATGTGTGATCAAATAAATAGAATGAATTATAAACTGAAATAAATTTCAAATACTTGATATGATTGGTGCATATGTGACGAGTGGGAAATGTATTCGAGGGTAAGGGACAAGATTTGTTTGGAATTCAGTCAGATCGACGTTTATGGCTCCGTCAAATCGGAGAGAGGCAGTGATCGAGGAGACGACTTGACCAATCAGACGATTGAGATTCTTGTACGATGGTCTTTCAATGTCTAAATTGCGTTGACAGATGTCATATATGGCCTCATTATCAACTAAGAATGCACAGTCTGAATGAGACATCGTAGTATGGGTGGTTAGGACGGAATTGTAAGGCTCCACGACTGCTGTACAGATCTGCATAACACAAGAAACAGCACATTCAATGTTGCTGTGAAAATTAAGCCAAGTAAGACAAAACAGTATTTTCTACAGGGTGGGGCAAAAAACGGGACGACTGTATTAAATGTAAACCTAAATGTGACTAGTCCGGTTTTTTTGCACCACCCTGTATGCTGAATCTGCTTCTTATGGATTATAAATAAAACAGAGATTTGATCAAAAGGAGTCAACCAACATCAATACATACCGTTACATTAAAAACATTTGCAGAAACTGACATTAATTCTCGAAAAGTCATCCATATTTTTGCAAGAAACATCAGTCATCATAGCTCACCACAGATATGATTAATTATGATATATGCTCACTTAATAATTCATTAAAATAATTACCGGTACTCACTAAGTGATCACCAAAAACAAAACAAACAATATATGTATGCAGAGCAAACCATAACTGTACATAAACAAAATTGTAGCCGAACAGATTTTGAATTTACACTATAAAACAAGTCAACTAAAACAAAAAGACTTAACAAAAAAAGCTGATGGTGATTCAAGACAAAATAAAAACCACTATACATCTAATTCCTCAGATGCCAAATACTTGTCATCCAAGCACTGCCACATACAGAAAACTAACTGTCCAGTGTTTTCACCATTCATAAAAATTATTAATATTCAGTCCGTCTTTTGGGCACAAAAAGTACAAGCCTAAAGGAAACTAAATTTTTCCTGTGATTACAGTAGATACAATGTCCTGCCTAAACCTGACCACTAGAATGTTGTTAGTGAGTTTTTCTGATTTGAAAACATGTTTGTTTTTGCTGCTCTTAGTGTAAAATTAAACAAAACTTCAACCTCCTAAATGACAATTTAGAAAACAAAATCTGAATTCTTATTTATTAAAATGTCTAAAATCACATTCACAGCCAACTCGTTGGTACTGTCATCAAATGCATGCTATCATTTTTTCAATAACACTGACACGTGCATTTTGCATTACCGTAAGAAAACAATACATTCACTTGTGGCCAACCCTACAACAGGTAATGATAAGTGTACTCAACCTGCGGTGCTGGGTAAATAGCAAATTCCAACTTGGACTTTTTCCCATAATCGATGGAGAGTCTTTCCATTAGAAGAGAAGAAAATCCACTTCCAGTTCCTCCTCCAAAACTGTGGAATACCAAGAAGCCCTGCAATCCAGCACACTGATCACTCTGCCAAAAGAACAATTTACATCAGTTACTATTTACCAAAAAGAGAAATACTGCAATATCAAATGATGAAGTTGATTTGGAGAAAGTAAATTCTAAAGGCTTTGTATATTTATGCAATCACCAAATGTAAAATGAAATGAAAGAAATAGCTTTCATTCACCAAACAAACGTCAGTATAATTTAAAGGTTATCTGTTTGATGCCAATTATAGCCAAACTGCTCTAATATTCAATCAATCCTATATGCAATTAACCCCTTAACTGGGAATTCCGGATATATCCGTCCATTTTACATTGACTTAAAGTTAAATACACGGTTAAGGGGTTAAATGATTGCTACTTTAACTCACAACTAACTCATTTCAGCAACTCAAGCTATGTTAATGATGCAGCAGCTCACACAATCTGTAATCATGTTTTGCAAAAGAGTGGACTTCATCAAGGATCTCGATCCTTGAAGATTAGTAGACTACAAATTTACTTAGGAGCAATCGCCGACTAAAGCCAAATGCATTATTAAATGACACCATAAAACAGTGCTTTTAGCTATCCAGCAGTGTTCAAAACAGTGCAGGTATATCAATACAATACCGTATATGAAAATATAGGTATACACCATTAAATCACCATTTTGCGAATTTTGTCTAGAACAAGGTCAATGATTTCTTTTCCGACGGTGTAATGACCTCTGGCATAATTATTTGCGGCATCTTCTTTGCCAGTTATCAGCTGCTCAGGATGGAAAAGCTGGCGGTAGGTTCCAGTGCGGACTTCATCTGCACAAAATACGCTTAAATTAGGGTTTGTACCTGTTAATTTAATCAATGTAATTTCTGACATTAAGTTTAAGTTTACATATCAAATTTATAACATAGTGGACATTTCTCTGTTCAATGATGATGATGATCATAATAACAATAACGATAATAATTAGGACTGTAACAGATTTCAATTTAGGCCGCAGCCAGATTTACAAAGAGAGAGTCAACGTATTTAAAATAAAAACTAGTAACTCATATTTCTATAACACAAATCATTATTGGTTAAAAGACAATAAAAATGTTAGATAACACAAAGTTTGACTATCCTGAAGAGATTATTGAGCCTAGACCGTCTAGACGTTACTGCATCTTACAAATGTTTGTACTCAATTTATACCAGCATATTGCTGTAAAATTTTTATTTCTTAGCGTGCAGAAACATTTACCAGAAGAAAATGCCAAAAGAAAATAAACGAAACCATTGTGTTGACTATTCAAAATGAATTTATCAAAAAATCGTGTTGATGATCATCACCATAATTACCGGTAATGTAATCTAACTTCTAGACAGTAAAACCCGTGGAGCAGAAATAAAATCAGGCCCATCTTTATGTATTGGAAATTGGGCACTGTGCCCGGGGCCCCGTGCATCTTAGGGGCCCCGTGCGCTCCAGCCTTTTTATGTTTGACCATTTTTTGCTTATCAACTTTCGGAGGATAAATTAATTGAAAGATCAGGCACCAAAAAACGTGATGTGCTTTTTTTGCTAGTCAACTTTTTCGAGCATCAGAAAAAACCAAACTTTGTTTCACCCCCCCCCCCTTCGCCGGGGCCCATCATATATTGCGGGGCTCTAGACACACGCCTGCCTTGCGTATGCCTTAAAACGGCCCTGGATTCAACCCATCCGGGGCCCCGCCGGCCGCCAGGTGCCAGGGGCCTCACACTGGCAAAAGACAGGCATGAATAAAATAAATGCAAAATATCCCTAATATCAGTGGATCAGTGGATATATAACATGAATAGCAATGTTGTACAACATTCACATGACAGATTTTTTGCTTTTGCACATTATAATTCAAGCCTTCTTCTTTATGTAAACTTGTAGGAAAGCAACAGGACATGCAATACTGTAGGTCATTCTGCTTGGTAACATGAGTCCATGAGCATGAGCTCCTTCAGTCTCTCAGTACAGTTTTGAGACACAAAATGATACTAAATGTTTGTATTACTGTTCTTGCTGCTTTTACAGCATCTAATAATATTTGGCAGAATTACAATGTTTATGCTTGGAGTGAGTATAAGTGAGTTCACTGGCAAATGAATGCATAGTACATTCCTAACAGTCTTGTAAGTTTTGGGGCACTAAGAAAAACTTCAAGAATGTGAAACCAACATTCTTCTAGCACTTAGCACAATACGGTATGCACTCAATCACCCCAATATCAATATATTAACATTGAATCAATTCAAACAGAAGACTCAAATGAACATGCAACAACAAAGATTATGCTTGAGTTACAGCATTGCACCCTATTGCTAGGTCAGCTCTGTAAGATGATTTTCACTGCAGTATGCTAAAACATGACCTACTACAGGCATACATGCCTATGAATATCAATAACAGTATACACTAACAATAAAAGTTCTCTAAAACATGGATAAAATTAAAATCCACTAAAAAGAGTTTTAGTAATGAATTAATTATATAATTATCGCGACCAAGTGAAATTGAATTTACGTATATGCAACATATATTGGAGTGAATTGTAGTGGAGAAAATATATCAAACCTTAAATTTGCAGACGATGTAAGCTTACTAGCGGAGAGTGCTAGAGGTTTAGAAAGGCTTACAGACCAAGTAAATCAAACAAGCAGAAGATTTGGACTCCGGATTAATCCAGCAAAAACTAAAGTCATGGCAGTCAACAAAAAAGAGAAAAATGATACACATATCAGTAGAAGGAAATAACATCGAACAAGTAAAGAATTTTACATATGTGGGAGGAGAAATATCAAGCGATGGAAGACACGAACAAGATATTAAAAAGAGAGAGCAGCAAAGGATTACAGACAATGGGAAGACTTAGACATATTTGGAATGCTAAAGAAATAAAGATCAACACAAAAATTCAAATATACAACACTATCATTGTTCCACAAATGCTTTATGGATCAGAAACGTGGATATTAAAAAGAGCAGATGAAAACAGACTATTGGTGGCAGAAATGAGTTGTTTGAGAAAGATATTGGGAGTAAGTAAATTACAAAGAATAAGAAATGAAGACATCAGGAAAAGACTGGGAATGAAAGAGACAATAATAGATAAAATCAGAAGAAGAAGACTTAGATGGTATGGACATGTAAATAGAATGAACAGTAACAGACTCCCATATAAAGCACTCTACACATACAAAAGAAGGAAAAAAGAGGAAGAGGAAGACCAGGAAAAAGTGGATGGATAACATCAAAGAAGACTTGAAAGATATCAAATGACAATAATAGATGGAATGAGATTAACAACGGAAAAGATAAATGGAAAAGTTTTGTGTCTAGCTATTGCCGCTAATGAGCTGGCAGAAAGCAACTATGATGATGATGATGATGATGATATGCAACAGAACGATCTGCACAGTGCTGTTAAAGATACTTTTCAAATGTATCTTAGTTACAGATACAGATACATGTGAGGAAATGTATCAAAGATACTGATACTAGATACATGATATAAAAAGTATCAAGAAACAAATACAAATTGAAAGTATCTTGATACAAGATACTTTTTAAGATACTTTATTTAGAAGTTAGTATTGATAAAAAAATTTCAAAGAAGAGTTTGTTTCAAAATGAACCTAGTACGGAGAAAATTAGTCAAAGATGAAATGCAAATTTACAACCAAGCAGGTTGTCATATTAATCAAATTATATATCTCTTAATAATTTAGCTTAAAGTATATTTGAAACGTCCACACATCACCAATATCCAATATAGTCAACCTCTATTGAGAGTTTAAAAGTATCTTGTACCTAATTTAAATATACAGATACAAATACTTTTTTGTATCTAAGATACTGATACTAGATACTTTTGAAAAATGTATCTTGATACAAGATACTTTTTGTATCCAAAATACGTATCTAGATACATGTATCCAGTGGCGGCTCCAGGATTTGGCAAGTGGGGGGCCGTTGGGGTGGCAACTTCTAATCATGGGGACCAACCATTTGTTGTTTAATGTATGTAGCATTAAGTATAGGGTCCCAACAGGGGGGTCACTGGGGGGCCAGGCACTCAATAGGGGGGGCACAGGCCCCCTGCCCCCGGTGGAGCCGCCACTGCATGTATCTTAGATACTTAACAACACTGGATCTGCAAACTCTGGTCTGTGGTCCATATTTGGCCCATGAAGCAGTGGCGTAGCGTGACTTTTGGGGGCCCGGGGGCATCTTTGCCATGGGGGCCCTAGAGTTTCGAGCTGACGAGCAAAAAAAAGAAAAAAAAACGTTATCACCTCCTTTTTTGTCCTGACGAGCAAAAAAAAGGTCATCAGAACATCATTTCTAGGGTTAGGGTTAGGTTAGTGTTAACCCTAACCTAACCCTAACTTTGACCCCTCTTCAGGCCCCCGCCCCCAGCCCGGGGGCTGTCAACAAAGTGCCCCCCGCCCCCCCACGTTACGCCACTGCCGTGAAGGCGTTTCATTTGGCCTGCAACATTATATCCTATTTACGCATATACATAATATTATGCATTTGCACAGAGTACAAATTTCATGCAATCAATATAAAGAATAATATTTTAAGATATAGTTGCATGAGACAGCATAAAGAGTAGTCAGTAGCAGCTGGTGTGAAAGAGTAAGATGAACTATAGAGGTGGCAAGTCTAGTTTCGTCTGCAGGTTAGGATTACGGTAATAGTACAGTTAACTGTGGAATGACCTGCTTTGTAACAAGACAGAGACAATTGTTCCATTCCACCACACTGCAGTGATGAAAGGTGATTAATGAAATCACGGATGAAAACCAGGGAGTTAGGGATGGACATCATTCCTGTTTTTCAGTCTTCATGCCCACTCACATAAACACATGCTGTACTTCAGTTCATCAAAGTTCATGTAACATGAGTTTCCACAACCCACCACTCATGGCAAAATCTTGTCTGCCGGGTTGTCACATATGGGTGTGAATCATGGACATTGAAGGAAGAGGTTGAGAACTGAATCGTGGCCTTCAAGATGAAAGGGCTAAGACAAATACGACAAATCTTTAGACATAGAGAAGGAATGACTGGGTACTTGAGAAGTCAGGTACTGAAAGGGAATTGCTAAATACCTTAACACTCACCTATTTCGGCCATATACTGTATGAGGAAAATTGAAACAAGCTTGGTAAAAAGAATAGTCCAAGGCACATGTGATGGCACTCTGAAAAGATGGAAATCGAAGATGTACCTTAACTACCACAAGCTATATAAGTCTTTCAATATAATTATATACCTGTATATATATATATTTTATTTATTTATTTATATTAAATAGCAATGAAATTCTGCTTAGACTAACCAACAACAGTTGGCTCCAGATCTACATAAACAGCTCTGGGCACAAACTTCCCGGAGCTCGTTTCACTAAAGAAAGTGTTGAATGGCTCAACCGCTGTTCCATTTCGACAAGATGGAACTGACTGGATTTTGTCGGAGGACATGACGACGCAGCTGCCAGAAGAGGCCATGTTGTCTACTTGGCCATCGGGTTGGATGCCGTGCTCGAGACAATACAACTCCCAACAGGCGTTTCCCATCTGGACGCCCGCCTGACCAATGTGAATTGATATGCATTCTCTCTGTTTAAGACACAGATACAAATATAAATTGGATTGCAGCACCTTAATTACATAAGAACTCTTACTACACGGTTGAACATTAATCACACAGCCTTGTTAGGGGCCGTCCATAAATGACGTCACGCAATTTTTGGCAGTTTTTTTACTCCCCCTCCCTCTCGTCACAAGTCATCACAAAAAATGTCAGACTACCTCAAGTATGACATCACAACGCGTTAACCCCCCCACCGTCACCTTGTCATCTTTCCAAATGTCAAAATTAATCTTTCATTTGAAAATATTCATTATAATTATTATATTTGAAACAATACTCAGAGAAACTTTTTCAAATTCTTTTTAAAATGAGGTATAATAATTATAAGTGTAAACTACGTTCAATTTTGCGATAACAACAGTGCAGTATTAATAACAATTTTTAGTATTATGTGACGTCACATTTCTGGAAACCCCTTCATCCCGTTGTCACACATCATCACAAATGGTTGAACCCCTCCCACTAAGTGCATGACATCATTTATGGATGACCCCTTACTGCTCATCAAAATATGCCAAAATGTCAAAATATTAACCCCCAAATTACTAAGCTTTTTATGATGTCATCTGACAAGGGGTCGAATCGGTCGATACCACTCCCAGAGTGTGAAAATTGTATTGGTATAAGCCTATACTGTTAGATTTTGCATTCAAAACTTTACAAAATATTTCATGTTGGTGATTTGTTTCACGAAATACAAGATACTAGCTATCGATCATCATCATCAATTCATCATCATCATCATCATCTCTGGGTACCTTTGGTAAAATGGGTAGGTTTAGCTGCCTCTGTAGCAAAATGATCACAAAATCTGTCAAATAAGTGCACATGAACCATCTACAGCAGAGGTACTCAAACCGCGGCCCGCGGTCCACAATCCGGACCGCGAGAACGTTTCTTGTGGACCACCGCAGCTTTCTGTATCCAAGAAATTTTGAGCCCTTAATATTGGCTTAATTACTTACTGCTGTCACTGCAAAAGAGCAGCTCTGTGCTGAAAACTTTATGATGAGCTAAATTTAGTTACGGTCACTGTTATGAAATTGGTCAATTTTCTATGCATGCAATTCAGCGCTACAGCATCGTCTTTTGTGATCATTCCTTGAAAACGTGTCTGCAGAATTTGGAGATTTAGTGCTTCAGAATGCCATCATATGGTTGAGCAAAGGGAGAATTTGGAAAGATTCTGGAAACTGAGAGAAAACGTTACAGAGTTTCTTCAATCGCTAAAAGCAGAGAAAGTACTGAGGTTTTGAATTGTTAATCAGGATATTGAAAAGACTGCATGGTTAGCATTTCTTGTTGACATCATGGGACATCTGAATACATTGAATCTGCCTGATGGTGATTGGACAGATATTGGGAGTTCAGTTTTTGCAAATGTTAAGCAGGCATTATTGCAGGCTGAAGCAGCTGATATTTTGAAACATAAACTCAGTGAAATTTGTATACCGGTAACTAACTTCTGGGCCAATTTGAAATTTTCGCAATACCACCCAGGGTCAGTCAGCTAATAGGTTATTTATAGAGGTCGAAGGCTTAAACCAACTTTCGGAAATTATATCCAGGGGCGTAGCGACGGGGGGTATATCGGTATATATACCCCCAAAATCAGTCTATCTTGAAGTTTTTTGTGATTTACATGTGGTTATATGTGGTTTATATGGTTTATGTGGTTTATAGTTAAGATTTATACCCACCCAAAATATTTATAGGCTACCCTCTCCAAATCAAATTCCTGGCTACGCATCTGATTATATGTAATAAGATACTGTAGCTTAGGCCTAATAATGATTATATCATAACTAAAACCATGTTATAATTTAAACATTTTATGTGTAGATACATTGGCTATTGACTTAATAATGGCTTCAAATAGGTTTATAAAAAAGACGTTTGACATACCACCATGACTTCAACGTTGCACTGACCGAAATGCTGACGATCAGAAAGGCGTCGATCGCCGTACCAGAAACACTTGACGCTCTATAATGCTTAAGGCACCGACGTGTGGCTATTTGTCAGTGTATACACACTTAAGCCTAATAGCTTTCAGATTTGGCTTGGTTCTCAAATGGGCGAGGGTTCATTACACCTTCGTATGTCTTGCTTTGTCTAATTTTAAAAAAAAACACTTGTGTGGTAAGGGCCCCGTAAGGCTACTGCTTAGTGGAGTCTGCAAAACTGCTGAGACCGTCAGAAATCTTCAGAGGTTCAGCATCATGCCCTTTTACAATGAGGCTTTAGCTTCCAGGACATTTCAGCAGCGGCGGCTCAATTCAATATGCTATCTATAGCTCATTCGGACTCGTCGAGTTTCTGCTTCCTTTGCTTCCAGGGGTTGCAATTTGACTCGTGGCCGGCGAAAACTACAGCCTACGTGGCCGAATGGCAGGAGAGCGGCGCGATGCTGAATTGGTTTGCGATGGACTGCCTCACTGCGTCTGAATTCTGCTTGGCGCTAAAGAACAGATGCCCCCAAAGATAGGGCCAGCGTCCCTCTCACAGCTGCTGAGTCATCGTGTGGAAGTGATCTCCAGTCGTCTCGGCTCTGTCCAGGCCCGTCGGAACTGGGAGTGCAGGTGGGCTGAGGTGGTGCACTGCACCCTCTGCAGTGGCGGCTCCACCGGGGGGGGCCGTGCCCCCAATTGAGTGCCTGGCCCCCCAGTGCCCTCCCCAGTTGGGACCCTATACTTAATGTTACATACATTAAACAACAAATGGTTGGCCCCCCATGATTAGAGGTTGCCACCCCAACGGCCCCCCCACTTGCCAAATCCTAGAGCCGCCCCTGACCCTCTGGAAGGCAAAAGCTAGCTATGGCTGCAGTTCACCCCTTGCGTCGGATTCATAAGGAGGAACAACCGCCACCAACATATGGATTTACCAAATGGCCAATGAAATGCACCCCTTGCTAAAAATTCGTTCCGACGTGCCTGCCCTTTGATGAAGACCAAGACCATTAACCTTCATAAATTCTGTAAAGAGGCTTATATTAATCTTAGAGTAACGTTTTCGTGTAGCCAGTTCTGTTAATACTGTACAGTACTGTGCTCGGGCTATTTTTAAATGAAAAACCAAGATCGCACGATCAAATCAATCAACATAATTATTCATTAGGAAAACCATATACATAGGCCTACATGATTGCTATTACCGAAGTAATGTCCAGCGTATATGATTTCATATCTCCGTACAAATGAGTTGTATTTCAAACACACAAATAGTGTAATTGAAGCTTAAAAGAAGGAATCTCGGCAAATAATTTGTGCATCATTTGAGCTTGAAAGCAAATTGAATGCAGACATCCGAATACAGCATTGACAAATTAATGCTTAATCTTTTTTGTACATGATTGCATATTGCCAAGCTAATGTATAAATTACTAGTCAGCAATGCTATAGATAGGAACTAATGTTCAACACTTCCAAAAACAGTGGGGTATCAGACCTGATGACCATAATTTTCAGGCACCAGTGGGGGTTGTCCTCAAATACTTCCCAACCCCCTGCAAATTGAATACTGCCAGAGGCTGACTATACCATGCCATCTAAGCACACACATTGTATAAAATGTACAGGTCGTATGTATGGCACAACTGGTTTTTAGGAAGCATTCCAGAGGAAGCATATTATTTATATACATTAGAGCAATTAATATTTTTAATGATGTAAAATCACTGAAAATGCTAAATATGGAAGAGGAACAATGACAAATCAAAGAGAACAGACAAAAGCATACAGTTCTGGACTGGAGATGTTAGAATATGGTAAAAGGCAGCTGAAGAAAATGCTTGTTTGATATACTGGCTTGAAAATGGATGATGAAAGAAGGCAAGCGTTGAAATGATTAGTCATGATTAGAAAGACATTTCTGGAGAATATTCTAAACATGAGAACAGATTATAAACAGAACAAGGATTACGGGGGGGGTTGGGGCTGGGAGGAAGAAACATCTGCAAGAATGTGCCTGGATGGATTTTAACTAAAAAGCTGAAAGGTGAGAAAAACAAGACCATTTTCAAGTGTAAATTCATCCTTATTCTTTGATTTTTGTAATGTCTTATTCATGGAAGTATATATACTTCAGCAGATTTTTATCAGCATGATGACACAAAGTGTAAGTTTCTAGGTGGAGATCTTCAAACAACCGCCGGCGTAACCGTCATCTGTTTTCCAGGCAGCGCCGGAACTGCTAGGACTGGAGCGCTGGTAGTTGCATTATCCTCTCTGGAACGCAGATATGCAGTCATCTTTGGTAATCGTGCAAAGTGATTTCTTGCAAGGGTGTGTTTCTGCTTTACACGGTGGAGGAATTCCTCTCCATATGCCTAGAGTCAAAGAAAGCAACTACCGTAGATATTAGTCATTTTTATAGAACGCATTACCAGGTTATGCAGAGGAGTAGACAAATATTAGTCAAGCCTCCAGAATTTCTTATAGTAGGACAAATTTGAGCCTGACATAACTGGGCCTAGTAACTCGAAAACCCAAAAGAGTTTTGCTGTTTTTTTACAAATTATTCTTGAATTTTTCTCAAGAAGGATATTTAATTTTCAAAGTCAAGAGGAATTTCAATTCCTTTTCCAAATGAGCAAATAAGCTGTTCAAAACCTGAATCAATTCCAACTGTCATAAGACTTTGACATTTAAAAACCTTGTATTGACTTGATAAAGAAATAACAATCATTGTGGAAACATTACATGAAAGAATGCATGCTATGATATTGACAGCACTAAACTAATAATAAAATACACATGCTATCATTTTAATAACATAATTCCTATATAGGGCCTAATAATTATAATTTAGGGTACAACTGCCAAACCTGAACAATATTATGTTATAGAGGAAAACTATTTTAGCACAAAATACAACATCCGTTCCCCAGCCCATCTTGCTCCACCCTTTTCACATGGATTGATGCATGTTGTTGAAATTATTGAAGGAGAGGAAAACATTGCTCTGCCTTATTTATTTGTGCTTTTATAACTTTCAGATTTTTGCCATGATGAGAAATCATCAAATAAAAATTTCATGGGTGGATTTTTTTTGGGGGGGAGGGGCTGTGCTCATGTGCTTCGCTGTAGATCCATCCTCGACAACAGCTTCTGAGAATTAAATAATTCCGCAGAGTTTTTACCTCATTAACATTCTCCAGCTTGGCGTGAGCTGAAGCCTCTTCCTTGGTGAGGAGGACACAGTTCCACGGAGACCACTCGTCCTTCTGATCCCAGCGGATAAGAACCAGTTCATAAAGGTCGTCCATTGCACTAAGCACACTCTGACTGTCCCAAACATTTTCCACCAAATATCTTATGTCATCTTCCTGTCAATTAATTTTAAATAAATCCATTTAATAGACATGAAAACAAATTGTTAATATATTATGACCATGGCCACTGGAAATTATAAGTCTATAAAAATGTGGGCAATAAGTCCTAAAACAGACTGACATATGCAGATAAATTCTTATTTACCATGCCCTTGTTCAACTACAGGCACCCCTGCTAAACAAATCCCAAGTCCCACCCATATTCTGACTGATCCATTCCCCAATCCCCAACTGGATTCCTTGACAGCACAATAAAGTGCGGATGCCAGAGATACACTTCACACCATGCCAAAGGATTTCTCAACTACTACTTAGAAACAGCATCCTCTTCTCAGCACTTCTGTTCACAACAAGTCCGGAAATGTTGAAAATCTTAAACTCACTACTAAGCATATTCTTCAGGAATGGCGTCAGTGTAAAAAATATGATGATTTTACAAATACAACATTTTAGACGTCAGCTGTAGACCTGCATCAGGAACGCAATCTTTGAATCGATGCCAAAGCGCTCCTCTGAGACGCAGACGCGTCGGAGCATGTGATGAAAGTGACTGTGATCCTGTCTCCGACAAGCGTCGTTATTCTTCTTGATGCACTGTCGACACCTGCCGACAGTTCTGGAATTGGATGAAAGTTTGAATTCAGTCGATGGCAGATATCGAGTACAACTTGGACAGAAGTAAATGTTCTGACGAAGTGACGATGGATCTTGAGGCACCTATGCACAACAAAGATAGATTCCATGTCAGATAATTCATGATATTTCATATGATACCGTATTTGCACGATTATTACCTGCGGGCAATACAAGAAATTACAAACCGCAGCCCCCTAGCGGGGTATATTCGTATGCAGATTATACTGGAAACTTGAAACCTCGTCAACGCTCTTGGCACTCCGTCAATGCTCTCGGCGCCCCGTCAACACTCTCGGCACCCCGTCAACGCTCTCAGCGCCCCGTACATCATATCGTCGACATCTCCAAATACCTGAATAGCATATGCAGGTTATATTCGTGTGTGGTTTATGCTGGGACGTTGTAAGAAAATTCGTAATTTTCAGCGGGTTATACATGTATGCAGGTTATATACGTATGCGGGTAATAATTGTGCAAATACGGTACTCTGTCTAAATACACTTTTAGAAAAATAAAATATCTATGTCAGGAAACAAAACAAAACAGAAGGAACAAACCCGACAATTTTGCAAAGCATTAACAAACAAATACATATGACATGATCTAATCCAATCTTAAACTTCTATAGCGCCACTTCACAATGCACAGGAGCATCAGCCGATGGCACACCAAATCCAAATCATTTAAGATCCAGGTCAATCCAGGATATCCGGCTGGACAAATGGGCGACAGTCTATAGCGGATAAGCCAGGTCAAAAAGATAGGTTTTTAATCTAGTTCTAAAAATCTCTAAAAAATTTCCAATGTGACATGCAAACATGATGAACTGGTAAACAACCTGAACTGAAACATAAACCAAACGAAATCGATGCCATTTATGCTGAAATATTGAAGCGCTGTACTGTACCTTAAGCAGTCGAGCTGCTTCCGGATTAAAAAGAGGAGTTTTAATGTATTGAAGAAAAAGGGTGGAAATTCTCTTTCGAAGGCCATCAAGGTTATTCTCTTGAACGCCTCTCATTAACAGATCAGCCTCACGGTCGATAAGCTTGATTATTTCCTGCGTCAGTTTACAGTCATGCTCCTGTGATCGAAATCAAAATCAGCGCACAAAATCAACTCGAAACTCTTACATATTATGGTACAAACTCTTACATTTATAGTACAGTGTATACATTTTATTATAAAATTGCTATACAGTAGATTTTTTAAAAATTGTATGGTCAGATTATTCTCACCACCCCAAAAGTCTTGATTTTCACCATAGGCATTGGAAGACCACAAATCAGACAAAGTGTGTAGAAAATCTGAGAAAATTTCAGGCATTGCTAAACAATGCCTAAAAATGTCAGTCAATGTCAACATTGCCTGATTTCACACTTTGCCTGTATATATATTCTGCCTGTTGTTAACTATTACGTATTAGCAGTTTTATATTTTTAAAAACCAGCTAAGCTGATAGCAAAACCAGTTGCTTCTGATTGATATGAATGTCATAAGCTCGGTTTCAGTTTTACCTTTCTGTTCTGTTACCTTGGAAATGTAATGTTGACATTGCTACTTATTTTATCACCACTATTTGGTCAGTGATTGCAACCTTAGGGCTCCTACGATAGTCGATCCCGTTTGTTCAGCAGTCTGCTCTAGGGTGTTACCAATCTGCCGTCTTCCCGCCCCATAATTAAACCCCATACAAATACCGTCCTGGTCGATTAGCCAATTATGGATAATAAACGCAGTCAATACTTTAAACTCGTGCATTTCATTAGACAGTCTCGATGTTAATTTAAAACGAAAGATGTCCATGGTGTTTTTGACATATATGTCAACAATCTGTGCCAAGTAGTAGGAGATCATGAAATGGCCACCTGACAGATACCTTGACAGTGTGTTTAAGAGTAAGCAGGACATCCAGTCTCTCGTCCTGCGTAAGGAACTTCATGTTGACACTGTTGTAAATCTCTTTCAACTGCTGAGCACGAAGTGTATATGGAGTGTCCATTTCCGTTGTCTTTCCATCTCGGCCTTTCCACCTTTTTGGAGCAGCAGCCTGTACATACAATTAGGAACATGGAAACGAATGAAATCAAAAAAGGAGTCATCAAGAAATGTAAATCCAATACAGCTCTATTTCAAATAGTTTTCTTCAACTCACAAAAATCAATTGTAATCATTCAATGAACATTATAAGCAACATAATAGTCTTACAGTGGATGTACTCAGCACCCTCACAGATGATCACCTCTAACAGAAAAATACATTCAATTATGTCATAATAAAGGTTTAACTGTATGTTTCTGTACCTCAGACTGATACTCAGCATTGCGCGGTAACAAAGTAGAAGTAACGCATTGCAATACTTAAGTACAATTCCGAGTACCGGTACTTCGTACTGTAATGAAGTACACAAGTTACACAGTACTTTTACTTGTAACAAAGTAAGTTTTTATGCAAATATTAGTACTTAACTTAAAAGAACTTAGAATGATTTAAAGTGGCTTAGAAGGCATTACTGCCTGTGTGAAAGCCACTAGGGGCACTAACGGGGCTTGAACTCGCTCCGTCAGCCTGATGCTCCAGCATGTAACCCACTCTGCCATCTTCCGCCCCCTAACTTTTACCCTTTTACTTCATTACATTATATCTTTCACGTCTCGTTACAACTTAATACACCACTTCCTGCTAGTGCAGCGGCAGAGAGAAGACTGCTTAGCGATGCAGGGTTGACAATGACCAACAAACGTACAGATTGACAGATTGACAGATTGTTTGAAAAGTTGGTCTTCCTTAAATGCAACCAGCATTGGTACTAATGCAGCTAATTGTGTATATGTGTACGTGTTGACTGCATTCTGCTTAAAATGTTAAAAGCAGTAATAAAAATGTGATTTAGCATGATAATGTGGAGTTGCTGACGATTCCGTACATCATGGTACTTTTACCTAAAAAGTAACTCTTTGTAACCCTTTTTACCTTTACTTGAGAAAATAGTTTTATAGGCACTTTTTACTTTTACTGAAGTAGAAAATGTCATAATACTTGTACTTTTACTTGAGCATTCAAACTCAGTACTTCACACAATGCTGCTGATACCTCAAAACTGTTCAAGTTAAAATCAATTGCTAGTGGCATTCTCTCTAGAATGCTCTCTCTACTCGTTAACCTGTAAATAAATCATGCTAGCACATACATTTCTTATTCTGTTAAGGAATATGAAAATGACAGATGTCGTCTAACCACAGCTCATTACATGAGCACTTTGCGAAAATGCAAATTACGCCCAGTGAAAGTCAAATCACGGCAACTTCACCTTTTCCAAAAAGTCATTTATCAGTCTGTTCTTGTTTTCCGAATCAGCTTCGATTTTATGCCGACCAATTGACGCTATCAGCTGAGTCTCCTGTTCGAGGAGCATGCAGAGGGCAGCCTTACGCTCCGCTCCACTCAGCGTCGAATTTATCCGCTCTTCTTCCTCTTTTCGCCACTCTAAGAATTAAAGAATAAAGTGGAAATTAGTATGTTCTAGCATTTGCAATGTCATCCTGTTCATATTAATGTTGACTCAGTGAGAGCTCAAATGTTTGATAATATCACAACTAGTTTACCAGGTTCAAATATTGGCTGCAACTACACTGAAGACTTGCATTCTGCTTAAGCAGGGATAGGCTATATCACTCATCTGCCCGTCTTTCTGAATGTAGGACACTGCTTGTCTTAATTAAGTGCATGCAACTTAAAATAAAGGAATCTACACTATGCATAGTATGCATATCAATTAAATGTTGGACGTTAATGAACCAAAATATTTACAAGCTGAATTAAAATTGCACATAATTAACTTTGAGATTTGATCATTGTGCATCCAGCAGTTAAGAATATTATTAAAAGTTCCATCTTAATCCCAAGATCCATTTAAAAAATGAGTAATCAATCAGAAAATGCGGACCCACCCGTCTGCTCTGTCTCATGAGCCTTAGGACGTTGACTTGGCTGGAGAGGAAGAGGCACAGTTCAATGCAAAAAAACTATGTCAGTGCTTGGATTTTTTGGGGAATTTCGTGTTTTGGGTGGGGGAAAATTTCTCCCTATTGGCCCTGTATAAAGCACTGGCAATGTGTGCAAGCATTACCTAATAGCACCAAAGCCTTTACTTTGGTGCTGTGTTGGGAACTGGTCTTGCAATGCCAAGTAGTTCAAACTACTTCAGTGTTTCCCAAACTGTGGGTCGCGACCCAAAAGAGGGTCGCTGGGCTCAGTCTAGTGGGTCGCGGGGAGCGTGAAATAAGATTCAAAAGTGTCATTTTCTAACCAATACCACAATGTCACAAGCTTTGAAAGCTATAAGTAGGTTTAGGTTTTAAGAAATTTGTGTGCCTGCAAATCCTCCATACACAGCTTATGTTAAAATGATTGGTATTTTATCCAATTTTAATTGACAAAAAGTTTTTAGGGTCTCAGCATGTTACAAAGCCGCTGGACTTTATCGCACAGTTCCACAAAGTTGGGCTAATCCTAGCCTATAGTACTTTTAAAAATTAATCTTATTTCCCAATAATGCAATGAAAGCATATTCCAACCATTTTGCTCTGAAACTCTACTAACAATAGGGAAACTCTTAAAACCTCTGAACTATCTAGTGGTTAAGCAATTTTGCCGAACTCATAGGATTTTTAAGATTCGTAACAAAGGTATGTTCCTGAAATTTTTTTAAAGATAATTTTTGAGAAATTTCAATATCTATTTTTCGCATTTTGTCTTATTTTGCAAAACGTGAGTGATTCCGAAAAAACGTGTGCCATATTTTCATTTGAATTAAATCAGAGCTTTTGCTTTGCCATTTATTCAAAACTCAGAAAGTTCTTCTCAACTAACGTTCGCCAGGTGACCTAATGCATTAAAAACATTACATGCCATAATTAGGGTTGCGGCAACGTTACAAAACCGCTAAAGTGGGCCGCAGTTCTAAAATGTTTAGGAATTAGGAAACCCTGGTTTACTTTATATCAAACGACCATAGTGGCCGTCCATAAAGTAAGTCATGCTATTTTTTTCCTCCTGTCACAAATCTCGGACCCCTTAAAAGTGCATTACAAATCTCGTCCCCCTTAAAGCATCGCCCATAAATTACATTATGCGGGTTTTCCAATGAATATATTAGAGTTTCTTGTTCAGTTTTCTGCAGTAAACATATATTTAACTTCTGACAATGATAACAAATATGATTGAGGCCTAAAATTCAATGTGCCTCAAGCAAAATAGTGTTAATGAGCAATTAAAGGTAAAAGGTAAAGATAACATACTCGATTTCGAACGTAGGGGCCGGTGCTGATCTCCGGTTACTAGGCAAGCAGCAACGCAGGTGGCTTGCGCCATTAATCTAGAGTAGGTTGCCATTACTTTCTCTAGACCTGCATTTTACCCTTCGCAGCTTAATGCTGCTACCAATTTATCGATGCCCAAGCGATGAACGGCTTGGTTGGCCGCCGGCACCACGGCTAGATCCCATAATGGTCACCCATCCAAGTACTAACCGCGCTGGACGTTGCTTAAACTTCGGTGTTCTGACGGGAGCCGATTGCACAGCGCCAAGTAGGCCAGGTATGAGCAATGAGCAATTAAAAACGTCTTTTACTATACCTCCTGTAAGGTATATCTAAGGTTTTATTTATACTGAAAGGGTGACGTCACGCTGGTCCTTACCCCACCGCCAAACACACCCCTGTCACAAACTGTCACACTCTTTTAGACCCCCTTACTCTCGAGCATGACATACTTTTTAGACGGTCCCATAAAGCAAATGAAAATTTCAAACAGCTGGTTGGGCTTTAGAAAGCCACAACCCGTGGTAGAGTAACTTCTTGTAGTTTTCTGATGGTTTTCCATTGCAAATAAAGCTTTTCTGATTGCCTTGTCTGTTTTGACAGAACATTAGCATTACGGGATGCATAGAAAAATTTGTTAAATTAAAATGTTATCAAAATTTTGACCAAAGTTTAAGACCTGGAAAAATGACAACAATTCAGAGAGACTGATGATATAAGTACCGGTATAAGTAACACCTACTCGTACATGATTCGGGTTGCCAGTCACATAACCATATCCCGTGACCCAAAATAATGAAACTTATGATACATATATGGTACTGAGTGAAGCATACTTTCCAATGCATGATAAAGAAGGTCAAAATCTTCTTTAGATTTTGGATTCATGCGACGTTCATATTCCCTCTGAATTCGTGCTTCCTTTTCCTTCTTTTTCAGAATGTCCTCCTGTTTCTCCCATTCTTGTCTCACTCGCTCAGCTTCTCGGATTGTATCTGCTCTACGCTTTGCCAACCAACGACGATAATATTTCTGAATAATTACAGCCTGAAATGGATACAATACCTTCAATAAGATGCATTAAATTGTCAACAATACAAATTAATAATCAACTAAATGAATATCCTAATGAAATACAGTCGTATAATTCATTTTTCATAAAGTAATCTCATAAATTGTAATAATCAAAGTAACAGACGGATATCATGAATATTAAAATCTCTAAAAGATTTAGTAAATATTTGAGTGAATAATTGAAAGAAAAAATGAACTTGAAAGTCAAGCTAAAAAAGACTGCATTGATTTTATGCAATTATGCAATAATTATCTGAGACATGCACTTTAGCAGATTTACACCAATCTGTATAAATGTAATTGAAGACAAAATGAATGTAGCTAAGATATATATAGCCAGGCAACGTGTTTTTATCAGCTGCATGAAAGATTAAAATACAGTCAATATATATATATATATATATATATATATATATATATATATATATATATATATATATATATATATATAGTGTGTGTATATATATATATATATATGTGTGTGTACGAGGCATCTCAGAGCATTAATTCACCCAAAAAAGTAATAAAGTCAGTGTATTACAAACATGTTCTTTTAAATTCAACAATTGTTTAGTCAAAATGTAAACCAATGTAATGTATGACTCTGTAACAATCTTTAAGCAAAATTTGAGATGAATGAATGAGAGGCATAAAACGGCATGAACAGTGAACACACTTAATTAACTTATGATTAGTATGGCTGCAATGGGTTTCTTACTGATTTATGGAACATCTTGGTTGTGAAATTCAACCAGTTGTATTTGTGCTCTGAACGTTTGTGCATCATGAGAAAACATTCTATAGATAAAGATAAAACAGGACAAATAATAAGAAATCACCTTATAAATTCTTGTAGTGTTAAATTCATCTGCGGTAGTGTATTGTCCTGGAACAATAAGCCGGTCCTTTTTACAAGAAACGTAAGTTCCGATCTTTGTCATCTGCGTTGCCGTTTCGTTGGTTGTCTGTTGCACGATGTTCTTTTGTTCGGATGTCTGTGTGTCACGGGAGAACTGTTGAACAGCTGGCGGAGGACGTGGCTTTGGCATCGTCTGCACCGCAGCGTGGTGATAGACAGCCTGGTGGCGCTTGTCTCTGTATCCACCGAGCCACGGCTTCTTCCCCGTCTCTTTAAGTATCTCCACAACAACATCACGTGATCTGTGATTATCTGCAATGAATTTTAAAATGCATCAGACAACTGAAAAACTTCCATTAAAATGTTGTTAAAATGTTCCTTCGCCGATCAATCTGGAAGGTATATTTTTTCAGCATTTTCAACATAGTTCTATATATTTATATGTGATCTAACTGGGTATTACTTCACTCATCCATATTTTCAAAACCACTCTAGATATTTCTTCTGGTTTAATGAGCAAACAAACCCACTGCCTGCTTTTGAGCAGAGGGACAGCCGGTGAGTGGTGAGAAAGTAAATACTCTTTGAAAGCAATGAACATATGCCATTCAGAACAGAGTTACAGCGATGAAGGAAAAAGAGGATGAAAAAGGATAGAAATGGGGAAATGGGATGAGGAATGAAGTTCCTTTTCGTTTCTGTGTTCTAGTTTTCACAGACATCAGGGTACACCGATTCATATATTGTTGCACACTGCACTCTCTTAATGAATCTGGTGTAAAAATGCTCCAAGATTTTTAAGAATCCAAGACAGGGAAGGGATTCTTAGTTTATACCTTCCATTACTTGGATAAAATGTTGAACATTAGTATCCATTATTATCTTTTTTCGGAACATTCCAGTTTGCGAAACTATTGCACATATGTGCAAAAATTACTTTTGATAGGACTTTAAACTTACTTATTTTATTCCTTTGTAATGGAATTTTAAACCAGGAATTTTTACCATGACCTGTGGAAAGAAATTGCTATAAAATTTGACCTTTTGTGTGAAAAGTTTGCAGACTGCTAGACAAACCAATAAAAAAACTATCAACTTTTCAGACTTAGAAATTGAAATGGTGAAGAAATTCGTATACTTGGGAAATGAATTTGAAGCAGAGGGAGGTTCAGACTTGGAGATGAAAAGAAGAACAGCAATGGCACCTGCTCCAGCTGCTTGCCAAAATAAAGTCTGATCATTCAAAACTATTACTACGTCTTAACTAGACTTCGATGTCTATCTACGCGGTTCTCTTTTCCAACTCAAAATCTGGATATTTGTCTGGGCTAATGATCAGGTTATGTACAACTACATTGCTCTTCACTGCATCACAGAAAAGTTGCGGTTGCAGTTTTTGGCAAGCAGCTGGAGCAGGTTGGGCATTTGAAAACTAAGACCATGTCAAATCAGAGAGTCTCACTCATTAACAACCTTCACAAAAACGCCTGCTTTATAAGTCAGCATATACTGTTCTATGAAGAGCCATTGTACTCGGTGATAACATTTGCTAATCAATATGGTTATAATAACAATAGCAATCATAATTATATGTCAGATTTTCATATCATCGTCAATAGCTAGTATTTCAAATACAAGCACAAAAATCTAATTGACAACTTTAGCCTTGTATTTAAAAAGACAAGATGTCATTAGCATAAGTTTTGACGAAAAAGTGGGAGTTCAACCCCTATACCTTCCTTTGGCAACCTATCAAAAAAAGTGGGGCTTCGAGCCTAGAGGCCTAATAGAAGTTTAAGTCTATGTAGGATGCAAAATGCCTAAATAAGAGTTAAAGTAATTTGCATATGATGAAAGTCCATTGGATGCCTGGCATTTGCCAGGGCATCGCCTGAACTTTACCTATGGGAATGCGGACTGTGATGACGTCTGGCATGATATAATCCTTTTTTAGTGTGAACAATGGAATCGGATGATTCACCGGATCGATTGAACAGAGCTGCAGCTGAATCGTTCCATTTGGATTCACACCAAGATCCACAAGATTTGATTCATCAGAAACCTTCTTGCCTAAAATTTACTTAAGATCTTAAAATCAAAAGTAACAATTCCTTTGATACTTCATAAAACTCATTTTTTAATAGACAGATTATATATATATATATGTGTGTGTGTGTGTGTGTGTGTGTGTGTGTGTGTGTGTGTGTGTGTGTGTGTGACCCGCTGGGAGAAAAGGTACCATAAGTGGGATCACAGATTAGCGAGAAAATTGCATTTTTTTCTTAAAAACTTAAATTTTTCAAAAATTACTTTTTTGGTATTTTAGACAGTATGATGTGTAGACAATTAAATGATCATGTCTTTTAAATCAAATCTGCATCATTTAGTAAAGAATTAGTTTTAAAACTGAGATAGGTAAAAGGTACCATAAGTGGGCTTCTGACTTTGATGCTCTGTTTAAGCTTACTTACTAATTTTACAAAATTTTGAATACGTATGAGCTTAGAACTAGTTGACAAATCTGCAATATCGGGCGATTTTTGTTTCTTTCTTTGCTTAGAAGTGAAGTTTAATCTTATTTTGTGTTGCTGTTTATGAATTACAACACTAGTTTCTGGTTCTTTGTTTTTCATCATTCTGTTACATATGTTACATTTATAATCACTTTGATTAATATTATTTATAAGTTTTATTGTGTTCTATTAGAGCTTGTTCAAATATCTTGTTTAGATTGTACATTACAACCCGATTATTATGTCCTACCCAGATCTATCCCACTTTTGGTACCTTTTTCAATTACTGTGTTCTATTATTAGTAATTATATTGATTTCAATTTTCTGATGATAAATTATGAATAGTTACGGATGAAACTTTAGAAATAGTTTGCATATATGACAATTAATATGGAGATAAAATTTCATCCGTAACTCTTGTATAGTTTTAAAATTTTGAACGCTTCAATTTCATCAATAATAAATGTTCAATTTCTTAGAATTTTGAATTTGATAGGCATGATGTTTGGATGCTGGTATCTCTGAAATGACAAGGTATATTTCTCTAAATCTTTGCTGTGACTGAGCTAATATAACCCTGATATATGCAGCATATGTAACTCAAGAACCCCACATTTGGTACCTTTTCTCCCAGCGGGTCACACACACAGACACACACACAGACACACACATATGTATATATGAGTAATTGCAACGTCCAATTTAAACCACTTTATTTACCATCACTAGTGCAGAAGCAGAAGGTCAAAAAGCCAACTGTGGGAAAAAATCAATGTTCATGCTAAAAAATCCTTTACAGGTATATTAGCACATTCACGTGCAAGTGAACAAATGAGTCTGATTACAAAAGTGGGCGTCTGGAGGATGGTGCAAGGGGGTGCAATTGCACTCCCAGGAAAAATTGTGGAGTTATGAAAAAAGTAAAATTACTTGTTTCTTTTGTCACAAAACCTTGTTTTGCACTCCCTGGAAAATTTTTTCATTTCTTTCATCACAAGACCTTGTTTTGCACCCCCCCTGGAAAAATTTATGCAGACGCCGATGATTACAAGCATTTTGGAAATCCCTTTTCTCAAGAAAAGGAATCGAAGCCCGGCAGCTCCTTTGTTCATATTCCATCACAAAGAAATTTAATATACGATTACATGAGGACTTTTTATTACATTTTCAAAATTTAACACTGATTGCCATTAATTAGGCATTCTCACAAAATAAAACTCTCTGATACTTATGTACGATTGAACAAGTATTTCCCTCATGATTTTTAAACATGAATCAGGAATGACACAGACCATCCAACATGAGCTGAATAAATTGTGGATCTATTTTCATTTCGGCTGCGATCTGCTGTTTCAGTTCGGCCAATGCATGGATCAGGTTGAATCGAACGGTTGCAATTTGCTGACTTGGTATCAGAAGAAACCTCACTCAAATGACAAATACAAGCAATATCCAACTGACTATATAAACCTTCATTAACTTCTTTACACGTGGGTCTCATATAATACCGAGTGGAGCATTAAAGTCAAAGAAAACACAGAAAAACAGGCAGATAAAACATAAAACAGGAATTTGCAGAATTTTAGAAGTGCTTCAGAATTTTTGTGAAATCTCATGTGACTCAAATGTTCAACCCTTTAAAAAGTAAAATAAAGAGAAAAAGTCAACACCAAATCTCCAAATTCAAAAGATGCAGTAAAACCTCGAGAACACTATAGATTCTACGAGAACATAGAAAATTCAACATCTTGCAAGGCCCACAATCAAGTTCAAGAAAAGAAACTTGCCCACTTTTACCCACAGTATAGACAGCATGATTGCATGATAATGCAACTTATGTAACGTAGAGGACATTCCAAATTTCTGTGGAAATTTTGCACATCTCTTTACTTTACTGAATTTTGAATATGGGATTTTCTTGCAAATATTTAGCTGTCATGCATTGGACATATTCATAGCAGTTACAAGCAGAATGCCTGTGGAGTATGAACAAAACTATCACAACAACAAAATTATATCAACAACATTTGTTCAAAGAAATTGATAAACACAATTAGAATCATGATATCCAACAAAATAAACATGAAATGCCATTTTGCCAATGCAAAAGAATGGTTTTAATTAAATTTGATATGGCCTATAAACTGGTAAAATACATGGGCGTCCGAAGGGGGGTGCAAGGGTGTGCAATTGCACCCCTGGAAAAATTGTGGAGTCATGAAAAAAGTAAAATTGCTTGTTTCTTTTGTCACAAAACCTTGTTTTGCACCCCTCTGGAAATTTTTTTAATTTCTTTCGCCACAAGACCTTGTTTTGTACCCCCTGGAAAAATTTCTGCAGTCGCCCATGGTAAAATATACATCAGTTTATTTCAGCCAAAATCAATTTTTATATCTTGTTTTGTCTCCTATTATTTATGCCCATCATTTATAGAACAATCAGCCAGCAACAAATTTTCTTATATCTCTTTGTCATCCAGTAAATTGTGACAACCGTTTATAACATAAAACACTGCAATAGATTTAGAAGTCTGTGATGTTTTTATGCATTTTGAAGAGGTTCAAGAGTAGATTACCATAAAATCTTGAGTATAACGCACACAGGAGTTTAACATGCACAGCTTTCAAGGGGGAAGATCAAAAGGTAAAATCAATTTTCATGAATATAATGTGCACCCTTATTTATTTAGAAGGTATTTATTATTATTCTAATTATTTAAAATCCTTAAAATCAATATTAAGTTTTGCCATTACACTAGAAATAACTCTCCACACTTGGCAACATTATACTGGACCGCTGAGCCTGTCTTTACTGTAATGAATAGGAGAATGTGGTCCCTGGTATCATTTTAAACAGAGATTCCCTGTTAGGCTGTCATTAACTATAGGCAGAGTGGGGTTGCAGTGACACCTGGCTTTGCTTAACTGAGCTAGTAGCCAGCAATAAAGTAGTTAATACCACCTGTGCATTGTGGTTACAAGTTGTCATCTCTCTACTCTTCCTCTCCCTCTCCCTGCAAATTGTGTCTCTCCATCTGACAACAATGCAGTTTCTCCTCATCATCACCTCTCCCCTCTATCCCTCTCTTTAAAAATTACCTCTCCCTGTCTCCCTCTCCTTCATGCTTTGCCATTCAAATGATATGCTAAATGCTAAGGAAAGTGCTATAAAATTAAGTCTTTGGGAAAATGAGGAAAATTTTATCAAATTTTAGTATTTTACATGAATATAACATGCACTTCTTACTTTATGAAAAATTATGAGTGTAAAAAGTGTGCACTATACTAGAGATTTTACGGTATATTAGAAGGAAATTCAGTGACATAACTTCAACAAAAGATGGTCACTGAAGTGTTCAGTGAGTATGAAAGCACATAATATACCTGTGGCAGCCGCATCTTTGTATATGGTCACAGGGTTTGTCGTCCTCGGATCTTTAGGTCTGATATCTTCAGTTGCTTCTTACAGAAAATGCCGGTGAATTTCCTCTGACAAATTGACTGTGCTTTTCTCCATGGTTTTCAGTTGACATTAGACCATCTGCAATAGGTTCATGAATTGTTTCTTGTGTCTCTTGAATGTCAATCTGTTTTGGACTGCCAGGAATATTAGCATGTCCTTCTCTGTGATTCTTATTTTGATCTTTGCCGGGGCTCTCCTTACCCAAATCTTCTTGTCTACTGTCATTGAAATGATCTTCTTCATCCTGCTCCTCAGGAAAGTCCCATTCGTCAGGTATCTGAGTTAAATTTTCTTTAACCATTCTTTTGCAAACTTGTTCTTCTTGTATATGTATTAAGTTTTGCTCTTCATGTTCCTCTTCATGTCGTCCATCAACAGAATGTTCTTTACGCTCAGAAAGAGTTTCATCTTCATCTCCCCGTTTAGTAGACTGTTCATCATACTGTTCTTCATTCAGTCGATTATCCTCCTCATCATTATCATCTTGTCTTTCTGTGTTAAGTTCTTCATCCTGCTGTTCAGCTGACCACTCTTCTTCGTCTAATCTTTCTGTATTCTGTCCTTCATACTGACTTTCATCAAACTGTTCTTCCGTTTCATCGTTATTCGCTTTTTGGTTGTCGTTGTTTTCCATTTTCAGTCCTTCTCTTGTTGCTAGATCAGTCTACACAAGCTGCAGCTATGTACATTACAAGAAAACATCAAAGATTACAGCTGCTGAATGCTAGCCATAAATGCAATGTAACAAGACATTTATAAAGTGCCTTCTCTGGTAAAAACTCAGAAGTGCACTCACCCACTACCTACCTACCTATACTTTGAATTGGAAATAGGTTTTCAAGTTATTGACAAAGAGTGTCGTGGAATTTTTAGAAAAATGTATATGAATGAGGGAAAATTAATGACTGTGCAGCAGAAATGTGAATCTTCACTGGAAAGGAATCACTTTGCTTTCTGTCAGTCAAAACAATGTTCATCTTGATGTTTTGATGTTCACAACATTTTCAGATTACATGGAATACCAGGTGTCTTAGCTTCCGACAGCTTCTGTCTCTGGTTTCTGGTTCTCAACAACGGTGATGCAGCAGTCCAGTGGTTAGAGACTGGGACTGTGTCATGAAATCCAGACATCAAACTTTGACCACAGCAGAAGCTTTTTGGCTGTTTCTACCCAAGGTGTTCACAAAATGAACTCATAATAAAATGAGAACATCAGGTGACTTAGAACATGGTTGTCCAACTGGCAGCCCGCGGGCCGGATCCGGCCCGCAGTTTCATCTGGCCTGCCACCAAGTTTGGCAAAATAACAATTTTAGCTATAGGACTGGTTATTACCGTTATTTTATAGGACTATACTAGGCCATTACCAAATTGCTTACTTATCCACACTCCACAAGTGACGGCGGTTATTAAACTTACTTATTTACTACTTATTACTAACTTACTTACATTTTGTCATCTCGCTGCAAGTCTCATTCTGACATTCTTGCTCAGTTAAAATTTGATGCTGTTTTGAGGTCCACATGTTTTTTAAATATGCAATCAATGTTTACTGTTAGCCTTGTTGGAAAAATAATTTCAGAAAGTTTGCTAATATAAATAAAATAAATTCATGCATAAGTATTAGAGGTTGTGTGAAACTGTGGATCGTACTTGCTAATAATGAGTTCGAAAAGGCGGAAAGTTGATGGCGAAAATCAGTGTTTTAATAGTAAATGGAAAAATAGCTATTTTTGTACGGATAATTCTGGTTTACCACAGTGTTCAATTTGTCTGGAATACTATGTTAGAAGGATATTATAGCAATATAGCTGCAACCACTGAAGTTTTTTTTATTTCTTGGTTAACACTTAGTCTTATACTAGTCGTATATAGTCTTATTTTATTACAGTTTTATATGGCATGCCATACATGTATCATATTTATGCCATATTAAGTGCCATATTAAGTGTTTTTTATTCCTTGGTTAACACTTAGTCTTATACTAGTCGTATATAGTCTTATTTTATTACAGTTTTATATGGCATGCCATTCATGTATCATATTTATGCCATATTAAGTGCTACAACTTGCTTGGCCCGCCAAGGGTCTAAACATTTTTTGTGCGGCTTGCAATAGCATGATGGTTGGACAATGCTGACTTAGAGGAAGCATGCCAAACAAATTTATATAGCTCTACCAGAAAACTTGTATAGAAATAACTGAATTTAATTAAGATAATCGTGCAAAAGTGTCGATTCATATGCAATCGGCCTCACTAAAGCTAAGGAAATTCACAAGAAATTACATGGCATTTACCATTGATTCATCGACGACGAAATCATTATAAAAATTAATTATGGCAGCTTTCATCAGTGGCGTAGCGAGGCAAAGTTCCGCCTGGGGCGAAAAAAGTGCCGCCTCCAAAAAATCTGAAAACCAAATCTTGACCAGCAAAAAAACGTTTTCTTGCAACTTGCTAAATTTCTTGACAAGCAAAAAAATTATATCCTCGAAAATGCCGCCCATTGACCAAGTGTCGCCCGGGGCGGTTCGCCCCCACTGCCCCCTCGCTACGCCACTGGTTTTCATACAGGCTAATGTCTCTTGAATTACTTGAAAATCACGTATTATCGCAAGCAAACTGTCATACTTGGCAGAATAAGCGTGTATTGTATACTTGAATCTAACATGCTGCTTCGAATGACAAGAACAAATATTAAAATAGCATAAAAATAACATAATCCTTATCGGCTAAAGAAGCGCTAGACTCAGTTAAACATGCACCAGTCTCTCCCTACGGAGTGCGTCGGCCAACGTAAGTTCTTTTCTTCGGCTTTTCGTTTTCTTCGACTTCACAATTTTAAGAATAGAAACTAAATCGAAACGCTGGGTCAATTAAGGTGCTACATAAATGACTTAAAATTCGCAAATTCAAATAATGAATACTTAAAAACTTGCATCTACCTAATTTCTCAAAGCGTCGTACATTACCGCCATGTTGTTTTCACCTATTGATCCCTATGGCAACGAAATGCAAAGCGGTGATTGGCTGCAGCTTAAACAAGAAGTTTAAATTTGAATGATGATTCAGAACGACGACTTTTATATTATAATTTTATCTAGTTTCGTACACACAACCAGGGATCTGAAGACTAATGAACTCAATTGAAATGCTATAGTCCTATTAGTTGAAGATCAAAATACATGGAAGAATCTTGTCAGTGGCCTATATGCTCCACAGGGAGTTATAAAGGCTGCTGCTGCTGATCAAAGTGCTGCTGCTGATGAAGTGAAATCTCCCGAAATTGGCTCTTTCATTAGTGCCACAATAGTTGCCTATTAATATGCCGCTGGTTATGCTAAATTTCAAATAGCCATAGCAAACAGGTTACAGGTTGGCTAAGTCAGTCACAGGTTTTGAGATATCGTTCTTGAAGTCATTTCACACTTTTGTTGTCATTTTTAAAATTTTTCTTTTCATTTTTAAAATTTTAGTTTTCAATTTTTCGAAAAAAAAGTTGACGACTTTTTTTGCTTGTCAGCCCTTTTTACGATTAGTTACTCTTGAGATATCGCCCTTTTTGCCCCCAAACGCAAATGACGTCCCTGTTTTTGTTTTTGTTGCACATTAATACATTGTAAATTAATATTTTCATTTCCTTGGGGGCCACGGCCCCCAGCCCCCAAATGACGCTTCTGGTTCTTGATCAATGCAGCGTTGGTTTAGATCAATTTTATTTCACATTCATTGTTGCAGATATAAGCTTTTGATTTATATTTTATACCGGTCGATTTAGTAAATATAGCGCACGACTTATTTGCTGTGGTAAAGCGAGTTTTATCAATTTTATGTAAATGTATCAGCTCGAAGATACAAAAATTCTCAAGCACAGTTTGATCACGTGACGCTGTTCTGCATCCACTATAAATTCACACCATCATAATCTTGCTGAGGTTGTCCAATTTGTCCTAGGCCCGTATGAAGTAGGGGGTGCAGGAGTGCGGACCCCTGGAAAAAATTAGAGGGTGTGTCGCACCTCTGGAAGATGAGGGATTTTTGCCTGTCAAGATTTTTAAAAAGAAGATAAAGGAAAGGCGAAGAGGAAGGTGATGATCTTAATGTTTCCTTGTCAGCATTTCTTGAAAGAATATATAAAGAAAAGTGACGACCTTTTTTTACTTGTCATGACCTTTAACTTGAAAAAATTGCGCCCTCTAGCAAAAATTCGTTCCGACGTGCTTGGCTTGTCCTTAGGCCTATATGCGTGTGTTATTTTGATGCATATCCAATTATCCGCATTGCAGTGCTTGCCTACACCATGCTATTACTGCTTTGTTTCATACTGAAGACGTAACTCTGAATTTTAAAAAATAAAAAAGGAACAAAGGAAAACTGAAAATGCAGCATGAGGAATATACCAAGACTAAATGGTGCTCCATGCGCTGAGAATATAAGAAATTCTCAGCCAGCCATTCAGGTGACAAGTGGATGTTTACCTTTAACTCTACAAGAATATTTTGCTGTTATGAGAAAGATATAGGCCTAACTGCATTGTGCAGTTTACTGACGAGAAAGCAAATAATGTGCACGAATTTCTGGCATACAGTATATGCAGAAAATTGACAGAACTTTTATTGATATTATGATGCTCCAAGAACAAAACAATGAATTCTCAATGGATTAAGTAGATGCAATTACTGCACATCTATGAGTCTATGACTACGTTTTGTCTACGCAAACAGATGAATTTCTCATTGATGATGAACAAGTTTTATCGTAAAAAAATGAAAGCCATGTATCATTTGCAGAAAGATGAAAATCTGTAGCAATATCTAAAAGAAGTGATCCAAGGGCATGGACTATATATAGCAAAAGGAAAAGGTCCAAGTACAGATCCGCTTGGAACACCAAAGGTTACTGTATATTTCTTGAACACAATTGATTCAGATTATGCAATAGTTTGAGGCAAGATGGTGCTATGATTAATAAAACCGTTAAGTAAATTCAATAACCATAGTAAAATGGAATTATTTATCAAAAATTTGTAATTTATTAGTAAAATATGTACGTTAATTTTCTGGTAAATGTACTAGCTTTAAACTATTTAAATATTTCAAAAGTGCTAATTTACTAAAGCCATTATATCAATATGATTACCGGTATGTGACAATAAGCAGTAACTGCAGTGTGAGCACCTCTTGGTGATTTTCAGAAGAGATGCTATGTAAATATTCTGTCACAATACATTCAATAACAGAACAGTATATGAAATCAAATCCAGGTTTTAAGAAATTTCAATTTATGGTTCAAACACAAAACAGAAAGATTCAAACATAAAATAACTATTCAGAATACTTTTATTATAATAATTAGAAAAATAATAATTTAATTGTTCACTATATAGTCTATATTTACACATTCTACCAACTCTGAACATTATCTACATGCATCCATTAACCCCTTAACTGTGCATTTAACTGTAACTCAATGTAAAATGAACGGATATATCCGGGGTCCCCAGTTAAGGGGTTAAAACAAGAACAAATGGCAGTTATGGCACATAGCAAGGCATTTACATGTACTACCACATAAGCATTCATACCATTAAGAACAACATTTCTCCACCAACATGATAAACTATATTATTTCCTGTCTAGACTGAGCATTTTAAGCTAGCTTCTTCAAGTTTAATTGTTTAAATATTTAAATATAATTATCGACAATGCAAGACAGGAGTCAGTCAAAATTACAATACAAGCACTTTAAAAAAGTATGAAAGTTGTACACACCCGTGATGAGTTTGGGGGAAACAAATAGCAACAATTAAACAATCAACATTATACTAGAATGCTCAGTTCATTGATATGTTAAAAATCAACCATGTAATTTTTGCAGCATCTATTCATGGCTTTGGGTAAACCAAAAGCAAATACATAAGCATATATTGGGAGGGCTGACCAAAAAGTACAGTCACAAATGCAAACCCGTGTAGACTTTAATGTTCCATTAGCATGTCTGGTCTGAAATACGTATGTACCTGTCTAATGTTTTAGTGACTAAGAACTGCAGTTCCTAATTTCACCTGTAGAGCGTCTGACATAATTTTCAATCCTTCGCCGAAACGCTTAACCCTTTCCCGGACAAGTTTTTTTCGGCAATTTCCCAATTCTGTAAGGTGAAGCATTGCCCTCCTATTGGGTTGCTAGCAATCCGTTTGGGCGGGATAGTGTGTATATATATATATATATATATATATATATTATATATATATATATATATATATATATATATATATATATATATATATACATATATATATATATATATATATATATATATATATATATATATATATATATATATATATATATGGGGATGACTTGTTCCGACTGCTTTCCTCTTCATTCTTGAATTGCTCTACCGCCATTGTTTGCGATGAAACTCAATCGCGCTCAACCTTTCTTGCTCATCTAATAACATACTGTTTAGTGAATCAGCCGAGGCGCATTAGTTTTAATTGCGCCAGTAATGAACTTATGAATGAATGAATATATATATATATATATATATATATATATATACTTCATAATTTTGAAGGTCTGACTCTGTGGGGTTCACATTGGGTTCAACACCAAACGATACTGCCACCAGTAAACAGGTGTAATATTTTTATAGCAATAATATATAAGAGCAAAATGAAGTAGTGTGAACCACTTCATAGGGGCCATCCATATAGTACATATGCAAAAAATTCATATTTTCACCCCTCCCCGTACTATATGGACGGTCCCATATTGCTTATGTATTATTGCTAACATTACCTGCAATGATACAGGTAATGTTGAGTCATTAGAATATTGTTGATGTTAACATGGGTAGGAGGATATCCAGTGGTCAAACTTCAGTAGAGGCAAACAAATCACCTTCTATTAAAAATGTGAGAGGAAGTGGTACAATAAAAGGTCAGCAAGTTTTGCATGTCTTTTACATACAATTTAATTTCAACACTTTGCAGGGTTGTCAGTCCATACCAATGGGAACTCATGAATATTTGAATCGTGGAAGATTTTATAAACCAAATATGATCATAAGGCACATTGGGTAATATCAGGCTCCGTATTTGTGTCAGCACAAGGCTTATTGCTGCTGCTGCTGTTGCTGGTGGTGCCCTATGTAGGTGCAGGCGACGGGGTCTTTCTGCGTGCCGAGGTATTACTCGCTCTTGGGGGTTTCTCTATCTGTGCCTCTGTTCTTATCTGAGTGGCAGATTTCCTTGCCTTTTTCTTCTTTGTTCTGTAAAACATAATAAATCTATAAATTAATTATCAAGCAAAAATCTGATGCTCCTGCAATTATTCATAAGCCATGCCACACACCACAACCCCTTTGATAACCTCTATGGCAACAAAATAAATGTATAAAGACATGCTAGCAACTAAAAATATACAGTATAAAATAATGGGAAAAGTGATACACAAATAAAGTGGGCATTCCCTCCATAGCCTGCCTTGCTGTCTTCCACTGGCTGATCTCTGGAATGACCTGGTCTTTTGCAGATGGATTTGAAGTACCATCGATTGATACCACTAGAGTATTAGACCGGTTGCTATAAAAGTGCATTATGATTATTATTATTATTATGATTATTATTATTATTATTATTATTATTATTATTATTACTGTCATTGAAACTAAAATACAGATCATGGCTTGGAAAATCAACCAAGGCCAGATGCTCTACATGACAGTGCCAAGGTATACAGGTCTTCTCTAGCAAGCTGTACATAAATTCTGCCTAACCTGCGGACAGAAACTTCGGCATCGCTTTCTTCTGTGGCAGAGATGTATCGAAGTTCTCCGGATTTATCAACCACAGCATGAGTCTACAACAGAAAAAAACTGCCATAACCACTTCAGTTGGGACTTATAACCACTTCAGTTGAGACTTGATAATAATTAATAAGGCGGCACTGGGCATCAGTCTAAAGCTGCCCTTTCCTGCACATTCTATGCAATACCTAATGGGATGCAAGATTGATCCAAGGCAGCCAGAGGGAGTTTAAAGAGTCAAGTTATCATTTAAAAGTCTAGGAAACAGGTGCTGCATGTGGTTCTTGTGGGCATAGAGATAAACATTTTCAACAGAACATAGCAAAAGAATCAATTAGATTTTACAAAGCATGTCCTTGTTGAAGGCCATTTGAATCACAAATTTGAATCACAGATTTAGTGAAACTTTACCGTCTTCCTGTAGACTGGATCTTCAGCATCTGACCCATTACGGATAAGAAAAGGATGTTTTACTTCTTCAGCTCTCTTTTCATCTTGTGGTGATCTTATTTCTTGTTTTGTTTCTTCTTCACATTTATCTGCAGCTGCTGTGAAATTTAAATAAAACGTAATAATATAGTCAAATGATTCTAGTGTCTTTGATATTCACCAAATACTTCATGATTCCAAATAAGAGAGTTGCAAGTTTAAATTTAATATCTTCACCTGTTTCTGAATAATGCACCTTTAAGGTTAAGATATCAGACAAACAGTACAAGTAGTCGAACCAGTAACTGAGGTAATAAGGAAATGAAGAGACTAGTTCAGTCATCATCATCATCATCATCATTCATCATCATCATCATCATCATCATCACAATCATTTATATCATCATCATCATCATCATCATCATCATCATCATCATCATCACATAACTGGAGCTAAAGTCAAGAGCATTTTACAAAAGAGTCACTTATAAGATATGTGAAATAAGTATGTCTTTAGGAACTTCTCAAAACAGCCAATGGACTTTGCATTAATCAGCGCAGTAACATAACTGGAATCGATACAAACCTGTTACCTGCCGGAGCTGTGCACTGCTATGTTCCAGGATCACAAAGTAGGGGATGACAGTGCAGTGAAGGAAAGACAAAATACAGGAAGATTTAATACTATTAAAAATCAATATGAATGAATCACCATAGAGAGACAGTTGTGGAAACATCACATTTCAACCACATCATCACTCTGTTGCTGATGGAAGGGCAATTGACAAGAAGATTAACCCTTTGAACACGACGGGCCGGTAGACCGGCCAATCACTATCTGATAATGACCCAACCGGCCGGTAGACCGGCCTCACGCTACTCTGCTATAACCCGGCAGGTATGTTGAGTGGCCGAGTTTGGCGCACACCTCTAGTGACCTAAGTTACTTCTACAGATATATTTGTATGCTTCTACGTAAAAATTTCTATGCTTTTGCGTAAATAAACATGAATAATGGCGACTCCCATAAGCAATAGTAATCGTGGTAGGATCAAAAAGTTTCATTGAAGGGGCTGTATGGATGATGCGAGTGAAGATGTTGAAATGTCTATGACAAAAACTAAACTGAAGATGAATGGACTGACGATTAAAAATCAGAGCCTATGCTGTCAATGAATCGCGGAAAAGAACTCATATTCGAGACACGCCCCAGACAGCTGGACAGGTGATAAAAGTCTTTACTCTGCATCATCTGCTTCTTTCAAGCCTGCAGACAAGGTCCTAGAAATTTCCTGATTCAATCACAGAACATAGTAAATCATCAGATCTCTTCAGTCTCCTGTGGACTGATGATGTTTGGAATATTTTTGTTACAGAGACCAATCGAAATGCTGAACCCAAGAACCCAGGGTTAGGGTGTTTTTTAACCAGGAAGCCAGGGTTCAAAGGGTTAAAATGCAATGCTCACTTTTCAATATACAACCCTGCAATTTAGTTTTGAAATGTTTCTGAAGAGCATTAGTGAACGAATGACTGAAAATATTGAGCTGAAACCTGAGATTCCTTCATTTGGCATTATAAAGAGTTCTAGAACAACAATAAGCCAATAACCTGAAATCACATAATTGGCTGGGAAGAATCCCTGTTGTCCATCATCCAATTCTCCCATCCACCAGTTTACATTATCTTTGTAAAGAACTTTAATCCTATCGCCGCAGATCAGTGTCAGTTCATCGGAGCGTTGAGCCAAGTAGTCGTAGAGTACCACAACCTAGCAGAAAGCAATGATAAAATAATCAAGTAAAATATATTAAATTAAAACATCTGATTTTCTTGTTTGTAAATAATATATTTTTTCATCTTATTTTACATCTTACAGTTTCATTGCATCTTCCCTTTGTGTAAAAATGGTAAAATCCTGTTAGTTTACAACTCATGGAAGCATAAAATGTCCATCCATCTTATTTGAGGCTGTCGTAAAAAATTAGGTTCTTCAAAAAAACTACACTGCATAAACATAATTACACACATGTCATCATCACCGTCATCATCACCGTCATCATCACCGTCATCATCACATCATCATCATCATCATCATCATCATCATCATCATCATCATCATCATCATCATAGTTGCTTTCTGCCAGCTCATTAGAGGCAAAGCTAGACACGAAACTTCTGCATTCACCTTTTTCCATTTCTCCATTAATTTCTTTCCACTGTTAATCTCTTTCCATTGATTACTGATAACTGGTATCTGTCAAAGTCTTCTTTGATGTTATCCGTCCACTTTTTCCTGGATCTTCCTCTTCCTCTCTTGCCTTCTTTGTATGTGTAGAGTGCTTTATATGGAAGTCTGTTGTCTTTCATTCTATTTACATGTCCATACTACCTAAGTTTTCTTCTTCTGATTTTTATCTATTATTGTCTCTTGCATCCCCAATCTAACCAACCCAACCCAAGACCTTTTGCAAGCAGCTCAGTTTGAACTGTTCTGCTGATAGCAGTCTGTTTTCATCCACTGGTTTCTGCACATATGTAGCAGGCCATTTTGAATGCTGGTTTAATGGCAAATTTAAAAGTGAAGGTAATTTAATAAGCTCATGTCCTTCATATGCTATTTTTTTATATGCTGCTTGAAGCCTGGCAATTGATACACTAGTCACAAAAAGACATTAGATGTATCATGTAGCTGTACCTCAATCAAAGTAAAGCCCACATACGAGTAGCTAAACTTAGTGGCCATTCTGTTCAGAAACAGTAATTGCATTATCAAGTTTTAATAGCTACGGTAGACTACCGTATTCTGGCTCTGGCCTAAATCAACTGGCTTAAAAACCTTCTAGTATTCAGTAAACCAGGACTTTTTGGAAATGTTTATCAAATGTTCAATATGACAGAGTCCAAGTAGCTCATCAGAATTTTCCTAGCAAATGATTTCTCAGCTGGGACAAACATTGGTCAATAGAAACTAAGGATTCATGCTATCAGAGTCAATGTCATCTCTCCAAAGTTCTCTTTCCTTTTCAATTTCTTCCAAAGTCATTCAGTATCTTTTATCAGTTTTTCCGTTGAGATTCAGCTCTGCCATGTGCAGATCCTCTTCCAATCCGCCCACTCATCGTCTTTTCGGTCTTCCTTTAAGTCTTCCTTTAGATCTTCTCCCTCTGATTACATATCCATTAGCCCATCACCATGAATGTCAAAGAATAAAAGACAGCAAGTCATTTCAGCAGAAGAGTAATAACAATTTTTTCCTCTTAAAGACTTAATCCTGGGTCAATCATGATACTTTTTTAGAGTCATTGTTTATTACATTATTTATTATTATACCGGTAACCAGGATTCCAGAATAGGAGGACCTTGTCACTTATACAGGCAAGCCCTGTCTGGTAAAACTAAGGGTTTTTGGAGAGTGTCATAAGTTCCACAATAAGAGCCTGAGGCAAATAACCAGCTGAAAAGCAGTTTGAGTAATAACAGAGTCAAGACATGGAGCTGTGGAGCAATTTTAAAACACTGAAGCTAATTATTTGCAATCGCTCTTATTCCCTTCAATAAAATGTCTCATTAGTTTAGTACAACTCTTATAACCAGTCTAAGCCCAAATAGGGATGGGCTTGGCTCTTCCACACTCCTTGTGAATAATGAATTTCGCTCACCATTTCCTGTTGTCTTGAGATCCTGTATAAGTTAGCTTTGACTTTCCTTCAGCCTAGAAATATTAATTCACAAAATTGTCACATATTTCAGATTTTTAAAAAGAAAACAGACAAAATTTAATGCAGATGCTGTTTAAATCTTACATATTTGTCACGGAATACAAAATTTGCCAAATGGTTGAAAACACAGGTGCTTGAAATGACAATCATTGCATTTAAAAGATCCATTCTCAATAGATGCTTCAAACACACAAGATTGAACACAGAAAAAAATCGCCTGTCATTGAAATACTCACATTGTCAAAGGCAAACTGTGGCCTGTAGGAATCCCTTGCTGTATTCCTCACACTACCAGTCCGTCCACTGACTAAAATTTTTCAATAATTCAATAATCAATTTTAATTTCTTCAGGAAAAATATGTGAAGTTCATGTCAATCTTTTCAAAAATTTAAACACTTGATCTCATTTCCAATGATTTATGCTCCAATCATAATGAATAGTCAGAAAATTAGATCAAACTGAAAAAGAAAAATGCTAAAATGTTCCTGAAATAAGTCTTATAAAGGATTATAAATTTAAAAGAAACTTGTGAAGAACTAACTTGGTGTGAATCCGGGTTTCCAGCCAATTTCCCCCGAAACTGTTGGAATATAAGATTGTGAAAAATCAGGCGAAAAATCGAGACTCTGCAGAAAACCTGTCTGTCTGTTGCATCTGAAATGATTTGGAAATAATCTGTAGAAATGTATTAACCAAAGCGACAGCAGGAAGTCAGCAGAGTGGTAATAACATTGGTGTGGCTATCTGAAGGTCGTGGGTTTTGATACGGGTAGGAGCCCAAAGGCTGACTCAGCAGCCTTCACTCACTAGAGGGCAGTGACAAAATGAGTGCTGGCAGTGGTAATGCTCACTGTCAAACAAACATGCTACATGATGCACTGGCCCCATATCCATGGTATTGCATGCCTGGCTGAGGGCCTTAGAAATGGAGATCAGCATCGCCCTGTGAGCCCGGCCTTTGGGTAGAGACCCCGGGAAGGACATTGACTTGATTACCAAAGCATAATACATTTCAGTCATTGTAAGAATTCTAATGCTGATCATGAATTTAAAAAAATAAACAATACTGTAATTTATGCCAGAATAGAAGCTAAAAGTGCTAACACCAATATTTTGAAGTTTCTGCATCACTCTTTCATATCTGGCATGCTGGGAGATGGCCAAGTCTCCGGTTCCAGTCATAGATGCAAGACTATGATCAAACCTGAACATTTGACATACAGTAGCTTATTGACAAAACAATCATTTGCTAAACAATAGTAGTAATGAATAATGAATGGCCTATCAAACTATAAACCCATAATTTCAGCAACTCAGTTACAGAGGTATGAGAGTTGGCGAACAATCACATGAAAATTTCTCTTTTTTTCAGTCATCTACCAAAGAAAATGTCACATGAAAGAAAGACATCATTTACATACATGTGTACATGTGTACAAGTCTGAACATAATTTTAATACAATTCTCAATAAATTCAATCCATCTGTAAAATTTACAATGTAATTATTATTAAAATCTTTAAGTTTTTCTATCAAGAAAGATCATTTAAACAATATTAAGCAAAAAATGTGTCAATTGTATGAAAATTTAATGAAGGACTATTATAGGAATGCAAAAACTACATACAACGCTTGTTCATTGTCTTTTGTGCTCATCGCAGATGCTTTTCCACCAGGTTGGTTTGAAAGGAATGGTTCTGCCATTTCACAAATTACTTTCCTCTTAGCAGCTGTTTCAAAAACAATCAAAGAATAAACACAGATCTATAACTAACAGTACTAAGCGTTCAATAAATACTACTGACAACACAGACCACCAAATTATTAATAAGCACAAATTACTGAAATTAAAATATTAAAAAAATTATAGCAACACATAACCTGTGATGAGAGCAAAATTAATTCAACTTGATTTGAGTCAAATTGAGATTTAATTTGATTTTATAGAAAGTACAGTGATCTGACAGAAGCAGAAAACTTATTAAATCAACAAGTGCATCTGCTCAATATGCGACAGTAATCGTGCCATCAACAACTGAAACACAACTCACAAAATGTAAAAAATATTCAGATCTTAAAATAATCCAAAAAGCAATCAAATAAATGAATTTAAATTGATATGGCTATCATGGAAAATGTGTTTAAAATTAGCATTTCTGCTTAACCACAAAGGTAAAAATAATCTAAAATAAAAGTTACAAGACAATTTCCTGCACACTAACTCAATAACAGTGAACAGTAATTATTCTATAAGTGCAAAATGTCTCTGAAAATAAATTAACTTGAAATTCAATCACCAACCGTTAGGATCATATTGGTAGACTTTTACTGGTTGATTGTCACCATGTGAACAGAAAGCGATGATGTTGTTAAGAGGATGGAAATCAACATCACACAGTGAATTACTATAGCCAAGTTCTGAATATACTGCAACCTGATCGCCTGAAACAGTGAAAAATTAGAGCAAGACAATATAAGAAATTTTAAAACCACTTCAATCATTCAGCCCTGTTAAGAAATCCTAATCAAAAGAAACAGATCACTCATTAGCATTAGCAGTGGCGTAGCCAGGATTTTCCGAAGGAGGAGGGGGTTATGGTTCCATCATGATTCCCAACTTTGGGAACTTCTGACAACCAAAAAAAGGTTTTCATCATTCCATGATTTTATTGATTAATGACAGCACAGAGAAAAATGCTGACAAGCAGAAAAAAAAGTCATCAGCTATTATAATGCTTCAATTATTATAATTGAAATATATAGTATATTGTAGGTATATTAGGTATATGAGCATGTACACTATTAAAACATTTTACATTTTTGGTCGCCAAGGGGAGTTTTAACCTTCCCCCCCCCCAAACTCCCACCTTCCCTACACTGCAAACAGCCAAGAGGGCTTTCCAAACCACCCCTTGGCTATGTCACTGAGCATTAGCAGCTAATGCTCAATATGACACAATCCATACTGTTGATGAATGTGAAATAACTGAATCAATTACACTTCATAGATACAATTTTTACTACACTACATGTCAATGATTTCCTGGCAAATCAAAAGCAAGTGCTTATAAATTATAGATTATTCTGATATTCCCTGTTTTATAGGCAGACAAACTCCACAAAATGTGCAAAATAAAAGTACATCAAATATAAAAGTGTTGGAGAGCACAAGAGACAAAAAATATTAACAATCTTTGAGAGGTGTTTCAAACACTGCAGCCAAAAGCAACTGAGTTTGGCTGTACTTAAAGGTTGTCAGTGCGACTATCAAAGGCATCAACTTGAGCACCAGAGCAAAAGTGAAAGAAAACCATGTTTCATGGCATTTGCCAGCACACGAAGGTGAGACAAGATTACAGAGCGACACAATGCAAAATTAACTTAATCAGACTCTCATCAATAGATAAGTTTCTTAAAAACACCAAAATGCAAGCAAAAATTAAATTCCATCCCCGAGCTCAACCTCAATCTTATTTATTTAATGTTTCACATTTAAAAATCTAAATGTAATTTATGGTGCTAGAATACTGTCATGCCAGTATGGATTTGTTCTTCATGTGAACATTGTATGGCAAAAGATGAAGTCACCTGAGTCTGTGTTCCAGACATATGCCTGGCCATCTTCACTTCCAGCAAATACAAAAGACCCACATGGTGATACAGCACTTCGAATATGCTCCCGAAAGTTCAGTGCACCAACATACTTGTGCATAACAGATTCACTGAAAAAACCAAATAGAGAACACTATGAGATTTACCGTACTCACCATCACCACCACCACCACCACCACCATCATCATCACTGAACTTCTATAGCACCATTTTAATAATGTACACTGGCATGTTTTGTAACATTATAACTCTTTAAGTAAAGTCCAGTAAATAAACATATGACATTCAACACTTTTACTGAGAAGTAACAAGTGATGGAAGATCAGCCTAAAGCATTCTTAGTTTCTTAATAATGTAGACCCAAGGTTTTGGATCTGGTGTGCCTCATGAGCAGTGGTTAGCACACTGGTCTGCCAATCTTGAGGTCCGTGGTTCAACTCCCGGCTGTGGCATAAACTTTTCGATTGTTTCTGTCCCAAGCGCCCCCAGTCAACTCAGCTGTGAATGAATACATTGGGTGTTAACTCGGTGGAATGAAAGGCTGGCAATTGCCCTCATTCAGCCATTGCCATGTAAAACTGAAGGCACTAGTGTGGCGTGATTGGACACTTACAAGCCACGCCTCAACCAATAGCGTAGCTGCTATAGTCTTACATTATATATTCTATAGAGTAGTTAGTTTCAGCATCAGTCGCTCTCACACAGTTGAAGACTCTCACTCCATTGCGTCCTGGATACGAACATTAATAATTAATATATGAAGTTATAATACAAAGTCTGAGTCGATCATATAGTTATAGGCGTTAGGAAACGCCACAACTAGCCCTTCGGTTCTCCGTACAAGTGTTGAGCCCATGGAGTGTACCTTTTAACCTTTTAAGGTTTTGGGTGCATTTTTTCATAATGTTGAAATATACTGTGACTAGCAAACGTCTTAAAATACATAAACATTAAAATGCGAATTACAAGAATTTCTGATAATCTTTGAAAGAAAATTTAATAAAAGTGCTCATTTCCATATCATAGAACTTCTACCATTTCTCCCAATGTATTTCAAATTCAGTCATTGATCGCTCCAGATCTGAATCGTAATCCCTCATTCTCAAATCCAATAGGTCATCCTGACTTTTTGCAATTTTGTAAAATATATATTTAAGATTTTTTGACAATTACATGAGTGCAAAGCACTTATGTGCAACTGTCAAAAATCTAATCACAGAACTGCAATATATAGCAGCTCTAGGTCAAAGCAGGAATAAGACTATCTTCGGAGGATATGCGTTCATATGGACATAGATAACGAAGCAATACATATTCTAAAGTACATAAGCTAAGGATAGCAGAAATAGCACAGCTGATGTCTACAGCAATTATCTGGAGGTAGGCCTAACAAAATCACACTCACATTCGAAGGTCAAGCAAGTACAGGATGCTGTTACGTGAATGCACCAACAGCCGCCTTCCATTCGGATGGAGCGTCAGAAGATTTATTGCATTTCCCTATAAAATACAGGATTCATTTAGAATTCATTGATAGACACACGTGGTGACACAGCACTTTGAATATGCTCTAGAAAGTTCCATGCACCAACATACTTATATGAGTGTTCAACAATATGGTGCCGAAACATTAAAACATTCAAAGAACTATTCTATTACAAATCAAAACAGTTGATATTTGTTACCAGAACCATTAATAAAATATTTCAAAATTCTCTTTGGATGACATCCCTTCTTTATGATTTTTTTAGTTTTTCCAGTGGTATCAGTGCATATCAATGCATAATGTGCATTGCACATCCATACAGCAATTGCTATGTTAATTTTATATCTTCACTCTTTTCTGATTTCTTCCATGTTCAGCATTTAATTTTCAGAAAAATTAAAGGCACTGCTGTTTAACTCTCAAAAACTTGCAAAGAATCAGGTATTTGAATTATATTTGCTTAAATAGCATTCATCTGCATATGCCTACTTGCAATTAATGGCACTAAAATATGCACAGTTCTGCAACAATTACATGCAATTAAAATTGAATGTCAAAAGTAACACAGTTTTATTATTGAACAAGAATTACCTTAATCTCAGGATCAACTAATTCTTTCTTTTTTGTCCACTCCTTTAACAATCCTAAAAATTGAATTTCAATTCATAAGAAGAGTTTTATTTTAAAACTAAAAAACGGTAATAGATCATTATTATCATAACACCTGGCAATGGCATCCCTGTTCAGGTTTTCAAAACTGAACCACACAGCCCATTTGCACCAATTAAACAAGAGCTCATACAAAATACGATTCTGACACATGACATATAATGTAATGTAATGTAACAGAATATTGCACATTAAAACAATAATCCAGTGGTACCACATATCAACTGACAATATCTTGGCAGTGCATATAAATGCATTGGCATAGTAACCTTTTGAAGATGCTTTGTCTGTTACACTGACATTCCAGACGATGATTATTCCAAAAGAGTCTCCTGTGAACAACTGAATCCCGTCTTCGTCGAAACACAGTGTATTCACAAAGCTGTGATGACCTTCTAACTCCTGCATCAGCTACAAAAACACAAAACAAACACAAGAAAATAGTTGCAAAAAATGCAGATAAGGAAAATTCTTATATTCTTTATTGTGAAATATTCACACGATAACCAAGGCATGGAGAAATCATACTTTGGCATTGACAATAATTCAAATAATAACTGCAATGTAGAGTAGAATATGCTCTACAGCAGAAGACAAAGTGCCCACTGAATGCAAATGTAGTCCATCTACATAACTAAATAAACATATATGAAATACAGATACCGTATTATCTCGCATACAATATGCACTTTTCTCCCTCAAAAAATCAGTGCAAAGCAGTGGTGCATATTATACATAGGAATAAATTTTATGTACATAAACATACATAATTTAAACTTACTGCTTTTTCATGCATATGACACGTGCACTATATGGGTTTTTGCCTACACAGTCAACAGTGAAGGGAAACTTTGTTAACAATTCAATTTCCAAAAAGAATTTGTAACAAAATTGTGATTGTTGAGTACTTAATAGAGATTCCATCATTGCTAGCTAAACAATTGATGTAGGCCTATTATGGCATCAGGACTGGCTGCCGGCAGGGGAAAACTTTGTTTATACTTCCAATTCTAAGCAGAACCAGAAAGACAATTGTGATGACCTACTATCCAGGTTTCTGAATAGAGATTCCCAGGTGAAATTTTTGGAGGCATATTATACACAAATATTAAAATTTTTACATTATGACAACTCGAGAAATTAATGGTGTGCATTATATGCAGTTTTGTATTATATCCGAGATAATATAGTGTTTAGATCATATGAAAGATGATGGGCATAAAAAGTAGTGCATGCAATGCATTAAATGCTGATAAATGCCTGACTAGAAAAAACCAATTAACTACAAAAGATTAATTTTAATATGCTTTGGAACAAATCTTTGTAAAAAGCTTTGAAACAGTCAAAATACAAGCCTTATTAGAAATCCTAATTGCAGAATGTTAGAGCTTTCACAGATATGCTTAGGGCATGACTAGAGTAATTTATGCATTTGATTTAATGACTTTAATTTACCAATGCCTGCTTCTCTTCAGTCTGTAAGCTCCAGACACGAATAAGTTGGTCATAACCACCTGTTACAACAATCTTCCCAACATGCGGATGATATTTTGCACAATAAACATACGATGGATGTGGCAGCATCTTAATCTGAGATTCTGATACATCCCAGACTCTGGTACAAAAAAGAAAACCATTGCAGCATCAAACAAAACATTTTACCAAACTACATGAAAGAAAACCTAACACATCCATATAAACCGAGAGACATTGTCCCATACATTTTTTCCTTACAATGAGAATAATCAAAGAAATAATACCTGGCTGTACCATCACTAGATGCGGAGAGAATCTGCTTGTCATCGGCTGACCAGCAGAGATCATAAATGATGCTGCAGTGACCAGTCAGTTCAGACTTCAGCCGCCCAGATGGAATCTGAGAAAATACCATCACATATTGACTCAAGGCAAAGGCCACTCCATAGACTCAAAGCTCATTGGAGAGCTGAAGGTTTAATGCCATCAATTTTTCATGGCATCAGCTACATGAAAGTGGTTGCCAGCCTTTTCCTCACCACCTCTCCTTCCATCGAGTAAGCACCCAATGTACTCACTCACAGCTAAGTTAATTATCATTTAATTAGCTACCTAAGGTAAAGGTAGGTCCCATACTCAAGTCCAAGCGTTGGGTTCCAGTGCTTATCTCTGGTCTAGACAGTCAGCGATGTAGGTGGTATAAACCAAAAATGTAGGGTAGGTTGCCATTACGTTGCCCAGACCCACATTTTACCTCGCAGCTTAACGCTGCTCATTTTACCACTGCCTTCTAGCAGGTAAGGCTGAATTGACCTTAGGGCTCCTGCGGGTATCGAACCTGCGACCTTCTGCTCTGTCATCCAGTGTTATTACCACTCTGCTAACTTCCTGTCCCAATTAATTACTAACTATAGATACTGATTTGAATTTTGTTTAGGTCAGTTTATTGCAAAGTAATTAGTAAACTTTATTGCTAAGTAAGTAATTAACTACTTACTTAGCAATAAAGTTTGTTGTTAAAAGTAAGTAATTATTTGCTTACTCAGCAATAAACTGACCTAGAAAATTCAAATCAGTATGTACAAGGTAAAATAGTTATTTTATTCACAAATTTACAATCACTAGAGATTGGAAAATTATGTAGTCAATTCAAATAGTAAAAATTTAAGATAAAAATTCAAGATAAATCAGGTAATAGAATGAAAACAAATGTTAAGCATATTCACCTCATAGATCAATATTGGATAAGTGTCATGTCCATGACAGCCACAGGCAAGGCTCCTAAACAGTTGCTTACATATTTATAACTCATTTTTGCCACAAATATGAAAAACATGGATCACAAAGAAACATGACTTCACTTGCAATCGACACAAATATTGGTTAATATTCCATTTAATTATAAAACAACCATAGGAAATTTTCCAGCATGCTTTATTTGCCTAAGCATCAAGTATGTCATAGAATGTTGTTGTATTTTCAGTAAACATTAGAAAGAGACTCTGAATGACAATACAAAACTTATTAGTGAGCTTCACCTCTGTTGTACAATAATAATAATAATAATAATAATAATAATAATAATAATAATAATAATAATAATAATAATAATAATAATAATAATAATAATAATCATAATAATAATAAATAATAATAATAATAATAATAACAATAATAATAATAATAACAATAATAACAATAATAATAATAATAATAATAATAATAAATAATAAATAATAGTAATAATAGTAATAGTAGTAATAATAGTAATAATAGTAATAGTAATAATAGTAATAAATAATAAATAGTAATAGTATAATAATAATAATAATAATAATAAATAATAGTAATAATAGTAATAGTAATAGTAATAATAGTAATAGTAATAATAGTAATAGTAATAGTAATAGTAATAATAATAATAATAATAATCAGGAACTGATTATGATGGCATATTGTACCAAGTACTGCTAGGACACCTCACCATTGAAAGGTAAGATTTGAGAATGGCAGCCACAACCTGTGCCATAGATTAATTAAAGGAAAACAGCAAGACAGACAATGCATCACATAGGCCTGTGACATTCAGGTTATATAAACATTTCCATAAACATCAGCATTTTCTGCATAAGACAGGCTTTTGCGTCAGTCATATCATGTGCAGCTAGTAAAAAGTAAATGACTCAAGGAACCATCAATAAATTCATCATCAATATCATCGTCATTGTCATCACCATCGCCATCGAATGTCATCGCGGTCACCATAAGCAAACTCACAACCATCATAAATGTCCAATATCAGTTTCCAACAGACTCCCCTACATGAATGAATGATGACTAAAAGTCTTACAGTCCATTGTGAGAGAACTTGATTACAAAGCATCCCTTTCTTCCTCCCGTGAGACTGCACATCAGAATGTTCGGTATTTTACACTGCTGCCCAACAAGACGTAACCAAGGTGACGTCTGCCGAAGCTGCTGAGAGTCCAGACGAGATTCGTGTTTCAGACCATCAATCGTATGCTGAATGTCATCAAAACCCAAGCGCCCTCTCTCCTGCACAAAACAAATTGCGATAAAGACACCCGGTAATCAAAAATAAATCATACACCACATGATTTGAAGATTTAGCTAGAAATAATTAACAATTTAAGCAAAAAACATCAAAATTGGCCCAAATCACATGAACATATACCGTCACTAAAACATATTATAATGTAGCAAGCCACAAATTAACAAAACAAATAATAAAGCGATCACTTGACAGATTTGTAACCTATAAACTAATTATGGAAACAAATATTAACATCACGAAAGCAAAATCAAATAAGTGATTTTGTGGAACATCAGCATTTCAATTGTCAGAGATGCATAGCAAGTGAGAACCCAAATCTTCAGCTAAAGTGATGAAGCCACCACAAAATTATGCAACCACAAGTGAATGGAATAACTGAGGATGGGTTGGAATGCTGGAGACATGTAACCATGGGTCTCCAGTATTCCACTCCATCCGCCACCCATTAAAGGGTTGTAGATTTGAATCTGTCTGTGGAACATGGAATGCTGCTGCTTGTCCTGTAATTGTCTAGATACCACGAACATATTTCATTAGAGAGCACATGATAATACAAGTGAAAATGCCATAAAACTTGCAGGTCACAATAAACATTTCCATAATTTTTGCATTAGATACATCAGAATTTCAGATAATCTAAATACGAACCTCCTGAACAGCGAACATGGATCGCGTTGATGGTTCAATTCCTTTCTTAACAACTATTGGCATCACGGTAACATAAAGGGTTGATGGGTAGATAATACGCTGGGTGCTGTTCCACCAGCTGAACACCTATTTATACAAAATGGATGAAAAGTGCTATATATATATATATATATATATATATATATATATATATATATATATATATATATATATATATATGAAGCAATGAAACTGCCCTGTGCAAAGCATTAGGCAACGCAGCATAAATAAATGATTATTTGAACTTTGGAATTTCAACCAAGTAAAATGAATGCTATCAAACGCGACACAGTAGGGGCAATTCCTCAAAGCCTTGGATTACCATCAGGCAAAAAATGTCAAGAGACAGATTCCAAAATGAAACGATCCAGCAACACATCATGTCCACTGATATAATGCTCCTGCTGAATCATATAAGTCTTTTGATCTTTACAGTTTGATTTCTGCATTCCTGGCTCATTGTCTGCAGTTTATTATGACTGCTTGAAACTTCTTATAGGATATTTTATAATTTTTTGCTCTGTTTTAAAACTTCTGGTAACACAACAATATCTGCAAATCTTCATTCACGCTTCAGTGGTGGCACATTCTAATCATCAAGCCACCTAGCAGATGGCACAGGTTTGTTCTTATTCTGCTGGTTGAAAACTAACTATTAAGAAGAAGAATCCTATTGGAAGAATCCTATTGGAAGCTGCTATCAATTAAAGCCACAAAATTACTTTCTCTCGACGTATTATCAAATGTATGTGCCATAAAAAGTTCTTTTTAATTATAAAATATTCTGTTTACCAATACCAGAAATAAATGAAACTATCAACTTGGGGCAGGAGAAGGCAGAGTGGGTTCCTGGAGTGGTAGGCTGACAGAGCAAGGTTCAAGCCACGTTAGCGCCCCTAGTGGCTTTCACACAGGCAGTCAGGGTGCAATTTGTAGGAGGGGAAGGGGGGAATCTTCCCCCCAATGCCCAACTGCATCCCCCTACTGCTACATCCCCCACCACTACATCCCCCCACTGCTACATTTCCCAACAACTACATCCCTCCAAGCTCGACATATCCCCCCACCCCACTGCTCCAGCCTCCAGGTCACAAATCGCACCCTGCAGGCAGTAATGCCTCCTAAGCCACTTTAAACCATGCTATGGTATGCAAAAATTAACATTTTAAAGTGCTGATTTAAAAACCTTTACCTAAAAGTGCACACACTAATAAACCAAACAATCTCTCTGCCAATCAGCTTAAAACTGATGTTGCTGCTGACAATTGAAATTTATCAGTTAAAATCAACTAAAATCACTTCAATTTCAAAATCAAATATCAAATGAACATCTGAAGTCAATTAGACGAACATCAAGACATTTTTCACATCTGTGCAGAAGTTTGTACCGTAGATAATCATTCAAAAAGATTTTTCTTTAGACTTTGATAAACATTCATTATATATTCTTGTGCTGGCAAATAAGGTCTGATTAATGATAATCAAGTAACTGCAAAGTTCACAGTGATACACTTCTTCAATTTTTACCTCTGCATGCCCATGTTTTGAGTAAAATCTGTTTGGGGGTAGATAAAGCTGCAGGCGCACCTTTTTACCAGTGTTTGGCTCACCATTGGCTCCAACCAACTGTATTGAAACAAGTACAACAGGAATTCATTCAAGTATAATCTTGACTTTTTCTGCTGTCTTTCAGATATAAAGCACTTCAAAACAAATAGTAACAGCATGATCATATATGCAAAGACTGTGAAGAAACAGTCCCAAGTACAGTCTGGTCTCGATAGACCAGACTTTGCTCACTTGCATTAATTGCAAAATAGAATCTCTGTATTCCACTACAAGGATTTGGTGTGCCATCGGAGGATGGCTGGGCATAATGATAGCAGCGCCATAGAAGTTTATTGATTGATTGATTGACGTCTGACATAAATACCTGCACAATGGCCACTGAGCCTTTTCAAATCATACAATATCTAAGAAGGAGAGCATTGCACTTCTAGTTTTCAAATAAGTAGAACCTTTAAAATTTCAATTTAAGTAGTGACAGAAGGAATTACAGTTATCAAATCAAAACAAACACAAGACCATTAGGGTATCATCAGTCACAGCTGATCTTTCAAAGATAGCTTAAATCTTCACCTTAAGAAAAGACCAAGCAATATGGTTCCAGCCACCACTTTGTGCTTCATTGTTGTAGTGTCTATTGGTTGTGTTCATACTCACAAAATCCAGCAACTGAAAAAGCACAAGAATCACAATAATCACAATATAACAGACAAAGTACAATAATGAAAAAATACAGCAGATTGAATTGAATCCCCAATTGGTTGACCTTGAATCCAGGCAAAACAAATCCTGTGTGGTTCTCACATATGCCGAGTGGACATCCATTCATGGTCGAGTCCATCTCACATTCAGACTCTCTCCAGAACCTATGATTCCACCCTGATTCTCACTACCGGTAAATCTCTCATCGCATGCTAATCAAATCCTAATGCCCCAGACTGATTCGGCAGTTCATGAGTCCTAATTTAATCAAGCTTAATGTAATGTAATTTAATTAGCTATTTATATTGCGCCTAATCAATCAATGTTAGCAAGCGCATTACAATTAATGTCAATTATGTCAATTATTATATGCACAATTAAACAGCAATTAAATTAAACAATTAAATGACTGCAAGTCTCCCAATTAACAATCAACAAACATTCAAACTAAATTCAATGTCAAACATAGTCGTGTTCCTCATAATGCCAAGTATTCCCTTTGGTCAAACCAAAGACTTCATGCACAATCATCTCCAATGACTGTCCATCAAATCTGAGATAGAACACAAAGTGTGCCCGGAAATGGTTTAATGGTCTCATCCAGGGATATCCAGGGATATCAAGACTGTATAATAAAATGAGCTTACAAGACTCCTCCATTCTTGAATTTCATTGGTTCTTAACACATTAGCGCCAACTTATTCATCTAACAATAAGGTGGTCAGAATAGTTTGGATGGTGTCAAAATGCTGAAGACTGGGCTGATATAAATATAATAAGAATCGAAGACACACGATGGCCAAGAAACACAAAAACAGGGAAGTTGTCGATACCTCTGCCTCAGAAACAAAAATGTAGCCATGAGAGAAGCAATGTGGCAAACTAGTAAAACTTGAAAGAATTCCAAGGGGAATAAATAATTATGCAATCATATATGCAAAGAAAAGCAAAGAGAAGTAGGTAACAAAACAATGCAAAATTACGACAAGAATACTGAATATGAATATGAATATCAAAAACAAGCGCCAATCAAAAGAAAGACACCAAAGCAGTGGCAAAGCGACATCATCAGAGGGCTGGCATCAACAATATCAGAATCAATGGAAATGGCTAAATAAAGAAACAGATGATATCAACAGACCAATAGTTCGATACACAATGGCTTTGAAACTTACGACTTCATCAGGACTGCCTATTATTGCTAAATCTACTAAATGTTCCATCTGTCATAAACAAGCATCAGAATTCTATTTGAAAATCAAGGTATCTGGAGTCAGTTATGAAGAATATCAGCAAAATTCTAACACTGACAAGATAATTTACAAAACAAAAATTAGAATTAATCGAGGCTTAATAGTATCAAGCTCAACCATTGGAGTAACTCTGAAACTACAAATGCTAAATGCACATCAATTTACCCGATATACTTACCTCAAAAATAAGCAAGACATTTCTTTCAGGTGACACCAAGTAATTGAAACTCTCGTTGAAAATAATGTGATCTTCCCAAATTGGTAATGTGGAGCTAAATCAGTGCATATAATTTTGCATAAATATCACAGTAATACTCATTGTTCAGATGAATATAATTTACTCTTATAAAATACTACAATAAATTATTGATTTATAAGGCAGTTTTCATTGGTAATAAATTAATTTCACTGAGAAATATGGAAACTGCCAGCAATAAAAAACCAAAGCAGATATAAAATCAGAAATGACATGAAACATGAAGAAAATTAGATTTTTAAAATGCAACTGTCATGGACTTTGATGAGCACGTGTGTGTGTGTGTGTGTGTGTGTGTGTATGAGTGTGTGTCATTTGAATAAGATGATAATGGTTATAGGTTCTTCAATAGCAGCAAAATGCTGTCAGTGCAAGATTTTATGCCAGTATGCTTGAAATGATAGAATGGCTATTATTTGGTTATAGTCGATCTTCACTCACCGATTCTTTTTGAAGTCAAATGGCATAGTCATAATCGGCAAAATGAAGTCAACTTTGTCATTCTCTGTTTCAAAGCGAGAAGACACAGGTCGATCTCTGCAATTAATATTTCAGACCATGCCTCACAACCAAAACCCTTCAATCCTCACACACACACACACACACACACACACACCAAAGAGACGATGGGCGGATGACATGGAAGAATGGACAGAACTGCCAAATGTCAGCGGCAGTCGAAAAGACACGAGACTGACATGGCTGGAGAAAGGAAATTCAAGCTGTCACCTCAACTTCAGTTCATGAAAGAACAACCAGTTGTCAGAACTAAAATTCAGAATGAAAAGCCACAGCTAGAGGCTCATCCATCATCAACAATCCTTTGAATTGAGTCAATACACTTTACCATTAGAATGCAATCACTATGATCATTCAAATCCTCAAAACCATCAGCAATAGAATCATGTCAGAGTTCACAACAATATGCAAAATTATGTAAAGCTGGAACATACTTGTGTTTTTTCTTCAGGTAGTCGCCTGTTTCAATGTCAACGATGTGGATCCTGACAAGTGGATGCGCGATGTAGAAATCCATTTTCAGTTTGTCGGAACGATGTACAATAACCTGAAGGACTTGTCCCTTATCCTCTCTGGCAGAAGCCTCGGCAGCATTTAAGGATGCAGCATATGCAGCAGCAACATCATCATCAGCAGGATCTTCTAAAACGTCAATAAATTAGCTCACAATTATCAAACCTAATAGCTAGAAGGATGATGGGTGCAATGGTGGAAAGACAAACGGTGGAAAAACAGGCAAGTAGTTCATGTTACAGCCAAATTGAATATTGATATTCCAAAGGATTAGCAATTGACTGAAAATATTCCATATTCATTCTCTCTCTCTCTCTCTCTCTCTCTCTCTCTCTCTATCTATCTATCTATCTATCTATCTATCTATCTTTATCCCTCTGTCTCTTTCTACTTCTGTTTGTCTAACTTTGCCTTTCCATCTCCATATTTTGTATTTTGTTGCCCTCAGGACTGTAACTTAATTCCCAAGAGCAGCATAGAAAAGTGTCTAGAAACAAAATGTAATAGGCTCGTCTTGTGGCTAAAGTTTCTTGCTACTCTAGCATCTCAGACTTTTTATGCTTGACATCTTCCATTGGCTTCCAATTTCTGACCACATTAAATTCAAGCAAGTAATTATTGTTTCTGCAACACTTCGAGGTCAGGCCCCGTTTTACATTACTGAGCTTTTCAAATCACCCTCTTCCCCTGTACATCGCCTGCTCCACTCCACCGATCAGAAGAATGTTTATGTTCCTAGATCACGCTCTGCTCTTACTCGGCGTCGGGCTTTTGCAGTGACTGGACCCTCCCTCTGGAATGCCTTGAACCCATCCATTCGGGCCTCACTTCTTACTCCCTCACTTTGTTCAATGCAAAAGCTAAAGTCCCACTACTTTATCATGCGACTCCAATGCCAGGAGCGCCTCTGAATAGAAATACAAGAGGCACTATACAAAATGCTACATTACATTACATTGAACTGGGTTTGCAACATCCAGTCAATTTGATTCTCTTTATAATAACCTAATCAAGAAATAAAACTTTGGTAAATTCATTAAAAGCTTTTCAGAAACAAATAACCTTTATTCTTTGCTTTCTTTTTCTTTCTCGGTTTCTTCTCTGGTGTTTTGTTGTCCTGCTTTGTTTCATCAACAATATCTAACTTTGCCGCTTCTTTGACTCCATCATCACAATCAGATGGACCCTAAAAATGAATGAAAATTCAGTTTCAATAGCATAAATACTTCTAGTTTTTTTTTTGATTGATTGATTGATCTAGCGGACTATCAACATCTTTCTTCCGTCATTCATTGGCATCTCTGCGCTGTGGACATCCTGTGGAAGGTCGCTCTCTTAGGAATTTCGCCGCCGGTTTTTTGTCACGACGGCGAACTCCCTTTTACCATCCGAGTGGACATTAAAGATCATCTTCCGATCCGCAGAGGCTTCAACGCTGTGAACAGTGCTTCTGACTTTGGCTTGGCCATGTTGACAGTACTTAACCGCAGCGGGAGCGCTTCGGAGTGGTCTTTTTTCATATTAAGACTCAAGAGGCGCTATATAAGAACGCTATCAATCAATCAATCAAAAAACTTCTAGTTACAGATACATTGCACATAAATATATATGACAAAATATCTGCAAATATCTGTGATAATAGACATAAAACAATTTATAACAGGGACAAATACAATACTAAATAAAAATACCACAATGTAACACTAGCCTCAATTTTATTAATTATTTCTCTTTAAAAATTCTTAGAACCCTGCAAAGAATTCACATAATTCATGCATGAAAAGTGATGCTTTACAGAAAGTCATACTAGTAAATAGGCAAATCATGGCATTTATAACTTATGATGCCATATGATAATGAAAATTCACAAGGCAGACAAAATTATCATAAATCGTCAAATCCATAAAATCAAGTCAATTCTGATAAATTTCACAATGTGTGGAAATAAAACGTAAAAACTCCAATTTCAATTTTCAAGTCAAATGAAAGCAAAAGTAAAAGCATCATGTTAAAAATGGACAAAAAAACAGTATGACAATCACTATTATTGTTCAAATTATTTAAAAAGCAGTCATCTACAAATTTTATAAATAGCGTCAGTCTTCAAAAAGACATTTGACCAGTAGCAATAAGAGGTTGTAGGATATAATTCCCAAACATTTACCCCCTCCCCCATCAGGACATAGCCCACCCAGCAGCACATTATGTCACAACAAAAGCCAAACAACCTTCAAAGCCCTGTGCATAGAGAAGAATTCAATTTAGATTTAAAGAAGATTTCAATAGTGATAGCGACACTAATTCTCTTTAATCACAGCACAAGTAGAGTTCATCAAAGCCCAGTGAATAGGTCATGGATCTGGCCTAGTTAGTAATACTCCAGTTGTAAAAAAAGAAAAGGAGGGATTATGTCTGGGGGTTTAATGTCATCAGGTCTACCAGGGGAGATAATGTTCGGTGGGGATAATGTAAGGGGATCATGTCCGTGCACCCAATAAGACCAGGCAGAAAACATTTCCAAAGTGTGAGGAATTACCGAATAATAATCAACCAACAGGTCAAAGTTATAACTAGAAGACCATCAGTCACGTGGTAAGCAGATTGTATTTCAAAGCAAAAAATGCTCGGGTTCATACCTTTGATGTTTCATTGTCAGATGACATTGCTCTCTTTGGTGATTTCTTCCCTTTTGTCCTTCTAACTGCAGGTTTTGGTTCATCATGCAATTTGGATAAACTGTGCATTTCAATGGCCTCTGGCATTCTAAAATACCCAAACGGATATACAGCAGAATATTACAGAAGCCTTCATCAAAGTCCTCTCAATTCATGTATAATACATAAACAATCTGTTTTAATGACAATTTCACTAGGACCATACTCCTAAAATAATCCAAAATTTTCTTCAATTTGTTAAATGAAATTTGAATATTGGTATGAGTATTTGTTTGTCATACAGAAGTCATATTACAGCGCCAGTCAGAACTTTTTGAAACAATCATTTCTTCAATCTTGGCAAGCAAGCACACACTAATACATGCATGCATACACACACACATACAATTTTCTATGACCAAAAACAGTTTCTGACCTTAAACTTATCTAAGTAATTGATAATAGGTAATTTATGGATGACATATAGCACCTCTTCAGAAGGACTACCCAGAGGCAGGGTTTAATCTAGGTCGTTTCTGGAGGGAAATTGCCCTTTACCCCCGAACATTTCAAATTCCCCCCGGAAATTTTGGCATACTACATCAACTAACAGCAGCCCCCTAGCTGACTTCCCCCGGCCTTGTCAGTTTCCCCCCAGAGTCCAGAGTCTAGATTAAACACTGCCCAGAGGTACCCTTTTCTTATCAGGTCAGGTCAGCTCTACGTCCTCCAGCTGTGTCCAGCTATTGACTTCTCCACGATATCTCTCCAAAGTTCTCTTGCCTTTGCTATTTCTTCTAAACCTTTTCTTATGTATACCATAAATTGACAATAGGTCGTTTGATGTTTCAGGGAGGTTCTCTACCAGTAGAAATTTACTTAATTCTTCAATAATTATCAGTGTCGATCTGATGTGTCACCAACTTTTCATATCGCAAATCGATGTATGATGATGTTTAGAAATACCAGCAGCAATTAGATCATAATCGAATGCTGATATGATATAATTTAAAAGCTAAGCCCAGTTTACACATGAGATCCATAACCTATTATTGTGGTTCAAAATAATTTTTCCAAACTAGGAAAATTTTCACTTGAAATTAACATCATAAATCTTGTCTTGAAGAGAATATAATGTGTGAAACAAACTCCTCAATTAATGCAGGGTCCTTTTTCTTCTTTTTAGTCTTCGGATGAGCATTTTTGCTTGTTTCATTTTCACATTCAATAGAAGCTGGATTATCGATGCCTAATAAAAAAATTAAATAAAATTAAAAGTAAGCAAAATTATTCATTTCTTCAATACAATAGTAAAAAAAACAGTAGATTAACAGTAACTGTACAAAAACTCCATTTTACTATCATTGCTAATTCTTCCTCATTCATTATGATGAATGCATAATAAATAGGACTACAAATTTGTGACACTAAAATGCCATAAAAGAGCAATTTTCAAAGGAAATCCTATTTGAAAGCTCACAAAAAACAATGTTCTTCATTCTGCCCCAAGACCATGCTGGGGAGCTAATGATCCTCCATCAAGCTCCCTAGTCAGCTAAATGAAGCAAGTGTGTCTTGATGGTGCCCTCTAGTCAGGAAACCCTTGCTACACCAATGATTACTGGCAATATTGGAGCCATAAGGGGCATAGGAGGCCAGCACCCCAGTTTAGACTAGTTGCGAGTTTAATGTAAAATTGATGAAAAACTTTTATCTAGAGGGAGTAGCAGATAGGCTTTAATATAGGCTGATCTGCAAATTAACTTCAAAGTTCAAGATTATGATCAAATGTAACCCTAAATTTTTTGCAGCTGGGGCTCAGTTCCAGACTCCAATAGAGAAGCTCTCTGAGCTCCCTCCCAAACCCTCTAGTCAGATTAGACCAGGACCTCTATAAGTGATGGTGCTCCTATTCTTGAGCCCTGGCTACGTACTGCTCTCATACATATGTGTGTTCAGAGTGCAGACAAACAGACACATATACAAAACTACATACAGACATATATACAAAATTAACTGATTATCAGGGCTTTTTTTCTAGGAAAAAAGGTTTGGGAACTCATCCTTTTCTGCTCATCAACAAAACAGGTGTGGGAACGCCGTACCTGTACGTTCATAAACGCATTATAACATATCCATAATTATATATACAATCTGGCAAAAAAGGTGTGGGAATGCCGTTCCCGTGTGTTCCCAAAAAAGCCCTGCTGATTATAATAATGCTCAACCACATAAATACAGCAAATTATAACATATCTTACCATATGTTAAGAAATAATATGCAACTTCTGCTTAAAGATAATAGAAATAAACTATAATAAATAATTACCAGTAACAAAATAAGTAGATGAATAAATCTCATCCATTTGCATAGATATTAATCAAGAGTTACCATAGTAGGTTCAGGCATGAGGGTTATAACTAAAAAACCACACTTTGAATGAATAAATTTTTTTAATCAAACTAATATAAGCTGTATAACCCGGCCTATTTGGTGTTGTGCGACCGGTTCTCATCAGAACACCAAAGTCAAGCAACATCGAGCGCAGTTAGTACATGGATGGGTGACCATCCCGGGATCTAATTGTGGTGCCGGCGGCCAACCAAGCCATTCATTGCTTAGGCGTCGATAAATTGGTAGCAGCGCTGAGCTGCGAAGGTAAAATGCAGGTCTAGAGAAAGTAATGGCAACCTATTCTCTAGATTAATGGCATTTAAGCCACCTATGTCGTTGCTTGCCCAGTACCGGAGATCAGCACCGGAAACACTATGCTCGTATGCTCATTCAAGTACGGGACTACCTTCACCTTTTTTACCTATAAGCTGTATTAATACACAAATGGTCATGAATGCAACACGTTGTTTAGACATACAAAGTAAAATTAACCTTAGGAAGGGAGCCCTTTTAATAAATCTGAGGGACTCATAATCAAACCTGTCTTCTGTTTCTGTCTCTGCTTGTTGCTTTTAATGTTCTTTGGATCGGAGTCTGGATTATAGGTATTGGCCAAAAGCAAAGCGTTATCCTCATCTTTCTGAAGTGCCCCTCCTCCATTCTTAAGACTTTCCAGCTACAATGCAACCATCCATGATGATCCATGCAGACATAAACACAGGCAACATCTGCCATCCAAATTCTTCTCATACAATTAATTGTAGATATAATGAAAACAATTTTATTCCATCATGTAATTACATCCCAGGAATTTTGTAAACGATTTTATCAAATTTGCAATGACACCTAATTTGTGACAATTGCTTCTGCTAGATTCTTTTGATACACATAAATTGCAACACTTGAGTGCTATGTTATTTAGTTACATATCATCTGAAATGTCAACCAACATAATCAAAACTGGCATAAATGAAAAAAGACAATCAGTAACATATACCAGCAGGTTCAAAAACTGACACAAAGCTTATAAACATTACTGAAAAAAGTCAGACAATCAATGCAATTTTTTAAAAGCATTATGGAAAATAAGTGATTTTCATGCAGATTTTACAATGACACAAAATTGTGTGCAAATTCATGATTCTATGATCAAACTGTGATTACTGGTATACAAATTACTGACTTTGCAACTGTACATCATTCTGCAGAAGTATTAGGTTACCAAATGCATAGTGACAAACAAGAGAAATATAATACAATACACTTCACTTTCACGTCTGATCTCTAGAGGACAGGACAAACAACAAGAATGACTGGGCAACAAAATAACTGCAACTCTCTCCATGTGGAAATGAACAAGACTACAGGCAAACTTGTGAACTTGAGCAAGAATCATATTCCTTTATCAAGATAATTGAACAATGTATGTAACATACTAGAGAAGCAAAAACATTGGACCAAAACTGAATGATTTAAACAGTCTCCCATTTAGAGTGACCTCAGGGAGAATCAAGCACTAACTACAGTAACCTCACTTTGATCATTATTTGATCTGTGATCAAAATCACAGAAACTTACCAGCTCCTTATTATTTCTTCTTTTCTTTCCATCATTTCTAATGAAAAGAAGAAAAATCAGCAAATACAAAATAAAATGCATGCACAATAGTGGAATGGATAACAAAATAATCAAAAATCTCAGAAGAAAAAAATATTTGAGATAAGAAAATAGAGTAACTCAAAATCTGAACACAAAAATACCGGAGGCAATAGAAAATCAAACCAAAAAATTGACCATTAAAACTTGAAATATCAAATAATAAATATAATTTTCAATACAAATTTTGCACTTGCAAGTTTTAAATTCATACAGTCCAATACAGCTGAAGGCACAAAATCTGTGAAATTCTCCATAAATATATACTTAGTAAACATTCAAACCATACAAGGTTGATTTCAGATAAGCAGTCTGTAATGCTTCTCCAATCCCATCAGATCTTTCAAATGCTGGAAATACAGCAATTTAAATGCAAAATACAATTCTTGCATTTACTGGCACTTTCAACAATGGCAAAGCAATTAATTACCATATTATCTCGGGTATAATACGAACCTATATATAATACACACTCTTAGTTTCTAGAGTTATAAATGTAAAAATGTTAATACCTATGTATAATACTCACCCAAAATTTCCTATGATAATCTCTATTAATTAACCTGAATAATTGCAATTGTCTTTCAAATTCAGCTTAAAATTGGAAGAGTAGACAGTTTCCCCCTGCCGGCGGCTGTCATTATGTCATAAAACAATAAGCCTACATCATTTCTTTAGCTATCAATGACAGAATGTCTATTGAGTAACCTAGACAATCACAATTTTCTGGCAAATTCTTTTTTAAAATTGATGTGCAAACAAAGTTTTTTTCCACCACCAACCACGTATGTGAAAACCTGTATAATGCACATGTTATATGTGTAAAAATATGGATAAATTAAAATTATCTATGTTATGCACATAAAATTGCATGTACATAAAATTTATTTCTATGTATAATATGCACTTACACCTTGTACCAATTTTTTAAGAGACAAAAGTGTGTCTTATACACGAGATAATACGATAAATGTAAAATAAAAAAATCAACAGACAATAAAGCAAATAATATCTCTTCCAGACTTAAATAGTCATGATAGAATGAAGAATGATAATAGGTCAAATCTATGCACAGTAACAATATGCATAGTAACAATAAATCAAGTGAATTGCAGCACAGCACAAGAGATAATTATATGCACTTAGTGATACAAAAATCAAATACTTCAACATGAATCAACAAATACAAATGAGTGAAATCAATGCATGGGAGTAATCTCACATGCCAGAGGATAATCATCATGCTGATTTTTCGACCTTTTTGTCTTCTTAACTAATAAAACAAATCAGGCTTCACAATAACTACAGGATAAATATAGGAATGCCGACTCTTCAGCACCTGTTGAATTGCAAATCATCATAGTACCGAATATAATGCTGAACTTCCACCATATCTATAGCAAATTCAAGTCAGTCGAAGAAACACAGAGGCAGCACTAAAATGGTTTAGCATTTTTTATTAATATAAAGTCTGTGCTGCCACCTTGGCAGTAAGAATCATCAGAAGGGATACATGCAAAAAATAAAAAGTATATTAATCAATGACTCAGTCAGATAAAAGTTGATCATTAATTTGAGAAAGTAATTAATTTAAGACCACAATGTCACGCTAAGGACCTAAGAATGGCCATTAAATACTTAATATGTCTCAACTAAATTCCGAATCACAATATCATGCGTCATATTCCACTAAAACTTCTGTCCTCGGCCGATGCCCTACGGACCATGACATAGAAATGTCTTGCTTGTTTGGTCACTAAAACATCATAGATAATTAGCTTGATTGATGGGATTGACTGATTGATTGAGAGATCGACTGGGGCCTTAAGAGGATTGTATACAGTTTATAAAACTTTCGCTTGTTGTTCCTCATTCTCGTACAGTCATTTGCACGACCGGTAGTTGTTTCTCAGTGTGCGGCCCTAGGCCATGGAATTCATTACCAATATACTTCGTATAACTATTGATGGATGGATGGATGGATGGATGGATGGATTGATTGATTGATTGATTGATTGATTGATTGATTGATTGATTGATTGATTGATTGATTGAACGGTGCCTTCACGTTTGATAGAACGTTGTTTCACTGCTGCTCAGTAAATATACTCTTTTTCGCATTTTTAACTACATTTTCATGAATAACTTCTACAGAAAGTCTACTAATTAAAACTATTTACACATCAATTAGAACAAAAATTTGCTTAAAATCCTGTTTTTACAAAATTCGTTGTTTAGCTTACCGCTGTCTGCCATGTTGTTTATCATTCGGTTCGCAGAAAATATTTCTATTGATTTTATTGGATACAATTTCCATTCGTTGTCAACGACCGGTCGCTCACTCAGTCACGACGTTCTTTAGCGCCACTCTTCGTTGCTGCTCTGAGACATCGGCCATGATCGCACATATTCACAATAATTAAAATGCTATCCAATAGATCATTTTGCGGTGGCCTAAGACAGTCCAGTGAGTCCACGCAGTATTTATTATTAGTAAATTTTATATGTTCGGAACTATTATCCACTAGTTTAGTCTGTGCTGCATGTGACATTCAAATCTGAATGCAAATGCAAATTGTTGCTTACAGTAGCGTTTAAATATTAAAACCTTTTAATCGAGATGTGACAAGACATCTGTGCCACAGTATATGAATACAAGAAGTGGAAATTAGTAAATAGCACGGGAGAGAGTCGTTTCAATTTCTTAACAGTCTGGACAAGCAACTGCGTCAGGGAGTCTATATGACTCCTTGACTTCGTGTTCATTAAAACCGCTGATTGTGATACTGGCTCTCTGTTTCCTACTTCGATATTTTATCTTTGTTTTGAGTCGCCATTTTTTATGAATAAATACTTGGAAAATGTCTAATTCTGACGCGTCGTTGGTTCATCTACCGACAGACAACAACGTCGGTGAGTGAATTTACCTTTCATTAATTCATTTTCTAGTAAATCTTCTGGAAAGAAATTGGGTTTCAATGTTAACTCGCTGTATAGTTCCGCGCGTAGTGATACGGATGGACTGTAACTTATATAGAGCCAATTTTTTAAACATTTGTTCCGAAGTAAATATTGACAAGACGGGTCCTGGTAAAATCCTTTAATTGAATAATGCTGTTTATAGATAAATTTTGTCGTAAATATTTAACTTAACACGCGCTTTAGACCGACCGTATTTTCGCAGTTTAGACGATAAATAAGTGGCAATTAAGAGTCTACTTTAAAAATCTACTTTCGACAGCCTAGTAATATCATGTAATGCATATGAATATAGTGCAAAGTTTGACAATATCATAAATATTAATAGGTGTTTGGAATACAGTTATATATTATATTTTTATGAATTCCGTAACATTTTAATTTTGCAAGTGGCATACTGTGATTAGACACGCTCACGCGCGCGCGCACGCGCCCTAACAAATTAAGTAAGTTGATTGAAAATATTTAGTTTCATTATTGTAGCTTTATTTTATTGCCCATTTAAGTAAAAAAGTTTATATATTTTAATTTTTTAGATGGCTTTGCAGAATATACATTAGTCACAACCTCCCTTGGTTCAGAAAACCTTGATGCCTTACAGCAGGTAATTGCAGATCATGTTGCAAACTTACAGCAACAGGGCAATGGCCAGAGCCAGGTGGGTGCTTGATAATAATTAATTCATATGATAAGGTTAAGGTTTCAGCTAAATTGTTGCTTGTTATAAAATGTTTGTTATTTGGTATAGTTTTATTTCATAGTTAGTTAGTCATTCGGACAATTTAAACAGTACAATAATCAAAGCGAAAAGCTAAAGTCAAGAGCGCTTTACATTTCATGTATTCTCACATCCTTGGTAGCTCTGAATTTTTGCTGGAGGTGATGGAATCTGCAAATGATGAATGAATGAAAAGCTTAGGTTTGAGTTCTGCAGCTAAAAGCTGTTCTGAGAAATAAATATTTGCTTCTGAGGATCCTAATATTTTTCATAATTGCTGATGGTAAACAAAGCTGATTGAATGTTTGTTTAATTTCTATGTTGCATTTTTGATTATAATAAGAGTTAGAAATTGCTGATTAAACTAGAATATCCATGTTATGAGTTTATTGCATGCACCATCTTTTGTGATGGTTTGAACATTGTGTTTGAAAGTTTTTTTATGAAATAATAATAATAATAAAATTTATGACGATTATTTTTATAGGTAATTTACTGCATATATAGCTTAGCTTAAACTGTTTGCCATTTTCTAATGGTAGTGGTGTTGCATATATAGCACTATCTGTTATTTAATTTTGTTCTGGATGACTAATTTTTATGACAAAGTTTTGAAATAATTTTCTTAGAATGACGATAGAATGTATAGTTAACCATTGAAATCATGCATGATGCATCATTGACCTATTTGAAGTTACCAGTGTGTCATTGTATTTAGCAACTATTAAAGAAGAATGTATCTTTTATAAATTCAGGTTTTACTTATTCCACTTGCTGTCACTTCTCAAGATGTTGATGGACAGCTTATTCACCAAACGCAGTATCAACTTATTACTCAGTCGCTGGATTCTATATCTGACCAAATGCTTCAGGTTCCTCTATATAATTATCTATTTTCTTTTATATTATAGTTTTTGCTGTGTTTGTTTTGGGTGAAAGCAGAGTGCTAAATTGTTTTAGTGACTTGAAAGTTCAATTGAAATGGTTGATAGATGATTAAGTGTACTGCTAATGTGCTTGTATCAGCCTACTTGACATTGTTGCACATTCGGTTCCCATCAGAACAGTGAAGTTAAGCAACGTTGAGCACGGTTAGTACTTGGATGGGTGACCAATGACCATCCCAGGATCTAGCCGTGGTGCCGGTGGCCAACCAAACCGTTCATCGCTTACGTGTCGATAAATAGGTAGCAGCATAAGCTGCGACGGTAAAAGCATGGGTCTACACTCTAGAGAAAGTAATTTCAATCTGCATTAGATTAATGGCATAAGCCACCTGCGTTGCTGCTTGCCTAGTACCCAGATATCAGCGCCAAAACCCTACACTCGTTTCAGTACGGGACTACCTTTACCTTTTTTAACTTGCTTGTAGGACGTGCAGACGTATCAGTTGCCTGTTGGTGTTATGCCTGACCAAGTCCTGCATTTGCAGCCATTGCAGGTTTCTTCAAACCAGAATTCAGGTGGCCTGCTTCATGGCAACACCCAGTTGCAGTGGGTCCAGGATGACATTGGCAGTGGCTGTCAGCCAGAACCATTGCATATTCGGCTTGTAACAGAGTCAAACGAACAAATTAGCAACGTTAGAAAGCCTCCTGTGGCAGCTGCGGTTCCTGAGATTGTTGGACCTCCACATAATAAGGTAATTATTTTTTTCGACTGAAATCTGTTGTTATTATGGAACAACTTTTAGCCCATCAGTTTATCTGTGTTGTTTCTGCTGTGAACATTTAAAGTAATGATTATTGAATATTAATTTATATGAAACCTGAGCACATTTGGCACATCAGTGCCAGTAAATACTAAATTCAAAATGGTTATTCTTCTTTAGCCTTCTTGCACCGAGGGTTGGTCGCACTTTCCATTGCTGCCTATTGTTAGTTGCCATCATGGCTTAGTACAGCGGTTCTCAACCTTTATAGTGCCGCGACTTTTAATTCAATTCCCATGATGTGGCGACCCCAACCAGGCCCACCGAGAGAAATTCGGGCCCCTGCAGAATAAAATTTCTTGACAACCTTTTTTTCTTTTTTGCTTGTCAGCCTTTTTACATGTTAAAATGAGTAAATTTTGCGCAATAACAATAAAAGAGACAACCCTACATTTCTGAAGGTCTCCGGCGACCCCCTGGCAAATCGTCATTCGACCCCCGTGGGGGTCACGACCCACAGGTTGAGAACCGCTGGCTTAGTATGTTCTAAGTCCTGTCCAGGTTTGGATGTTGTTGAACCAGGTTATACTTGGCCTTGTTTGAGCTTTTCCTCCTGGAATTGTACCTTGTACGATCTCTTTCTCAAGACAATCCCCTTGCTTCCTTACCATAAATGGTTATTGATAAAGTGTTAAAGATTATTTAATGTTCAAAAATTTACTTGTAAATTGCCAATTCATGAATGGAATGGTCTGCTGTTAATTCTAAATATTTATTCTTAATTTTAGGATACGTATACATGTGATGTTTGTGGTGCAAATTTTGAAAAATGGGGCAAATATCAACGACATCTCAAAACCCACGAAGACGACAAATTGTTCCGATGTACAGAATGCTCCAATACCTATAACCTTGAGGAAAACTTGAAGCTACATCTGGCTACGCACAATGTTGACAATCCAGTGTGTCCGCAGTGTGGGAAAAAATTCTCTCGAATTGCCAGCCTCAAGGCACACATTATGTTGCACGAAAAAGAGGAGACCTTTATATGTTCTGAATGTGCTGATGAATTTTCTACACAGGTAGAAATTTAATTGCTGTTTTCTTATATATGTTTCTTCGCTGTCCAATTCTTATTGAAATGCAGCATTGCTGTATGCTGTAAATAGTTGGCGATTGAATAAATGCATGAATGCATTGTGATATACATTAGAAACACGCTATTAATTGATATAAATTTGATATATCATTGGTCTTGTGTGCGCATCTCTTCACACTGAGGAATATGAAGCTAGCATTGCAATCAGTTGTGTTACAAGGTTCAGAGGACCAGTTATGCTGGTGAATGATGCATTGGTCATTCTTGAGTTAGGGCATACCTTTCTGTATTCTGGATCAGTAGCAGGGTGTGGTAAAAAAATAGTCTGCAGTCCACTGACGCCCATCGGTTTAAGATGTTGAACTCTATGGCTCTATGAAGATCTCATGATGTCTTCTGCTTTATTGCTTTTATGGTTGCTCTTATGACTGTCCATAAAAGTTTATTTGCATATGTTATGGTTGAATTTTTAAAATATCACTGTAAGTAAGTCTTTAGACTATTCTGATGAAGGTATTTATTGTATCTTAGCATGCACTGTAGGTGGCATTGGAATTTTGTGTATTTTCTAGGGTCAACTTGATCGCCACATTCGAGAGCACAGCATTAGTTCAGCGCAGCGCGAGCAGTCATACTCGTGTAAAAAGTGCAACGCTTCGTATCAGAATCCGTCGTTACTTCGGGATCATTTGAAACAGCACAGTAGATTAAAGTAAGTGAACTTTGTCTGATGTGGTAACAAGTGCTGCATCACCAGTTGATTCATGTTTTTTTCAGCTGTCTTCACTGACTGATTAGTTAATCATGTGAATTTATTTATGTACTATTTTGGATTGATCATTTATGACAGTCAGTTGGAGAGCTTATTATCAATAGAATTTTTTTCATTGTTTTGGGTTTAATCTGAATGTGAACGTTAACTTCTTGTTGATATACAGTACCGTTGTTTGATATACGAGCGCCCAGATTGTAAGGTTGTAGACAATAGGGGTTTGCTGAAATACTTAACTGTTATTTTCTCTCCATTCTATGATATGTCTTCGTGGAGACTAGAACTCAAGGCTAGTAGGCGCTTGGTGCGGGAGAAGGGACGGCAACACTGGCGCAAGATTCTGGATTCCCCTCACTCTGACATCAAGCAAACATGGAATCACCTCGACAGGATTCTCGGTAAAGGGGCACCTCCCACAGGGCGCCCGAGCTTCTCCGCCGAGGAGTATCACCGGTTCATCGACGAAAAAATCAACAGGGTTCGGAGCAGGACGCCAACGCCGACCCGGTCGAGTTCCAAAGGCATAGCGGATCCACCTTCTCAGCGTTCGTGGCCCCTACGATATCGGAGGTCACGGCGTGCGCCAAGGCATCGCCAATAAACAATGCCCTTGGATCCACTCCGATGTGGCTGCTTAAAGAGGCCATCGACACGCTGGCCCCGTTCCTGACGCCACTACTATCGCCATCACTTGCTAGCGGTGAGTTCCCATCACCGTGGAAGCATGCCATCGCCCGCCCTCACTTGAAGCGCCAGGACTGGACCAGTCAGACATATCGAATTTTCGGCCGGTCTCAAACCTACCGTTCCTGTCGAAACTGCTGAACGCCTGGTGAATAGACAACTAGTCACCTATCTCGTCAGGAATGGACTTATGCGAAGCATCAGTCGGCATATCGAAAAGGTCATTCCACCGAGACGGCCCTGATGAAGATACTCAATGACATTATCGATAATGGAGAGCTTTCCCTCCTATGCCTACTAGACTTTTCCGCCGCCTTCTGACACGGTGTGGACCACGACACGCTCTCTCTCAGCGCTTGAAATCTCCTTCGGGGTCACTGGCGGAGCCTTGACGTGGCTCCAGGGCTACCTTTCGGGCCGGACACAGTCAGTGGCCTGGGGCGGCTCGATGTCTGCTCCACGGCGTCACGAGCGGTGTGGCACAGGGATCGCCCTTCCACTCCTGTTCGTGCATGCGGCAGACGCCGGACGGATCGTCGAATCATCGGGTCTTTACGCCGACGACGGTCAGGTGTATTCCTCCTGCCTGAGACCGAGCATCTTCTGTCGCGGCGTTATCACTCGGATAGAGCGTTAATCAAACCCAAGCAAGACGGAGCTCATCTGGTTTAGCACTATGATCGATCGCTCGAGCTTTCTCTGGGCGAGGTCAACATCCAGCCATCGACAGAGGTGCGCTTACCGGAGTGATCTTCGACGCAAACGCTGACGCTTGCTGGTCAGTTGCCAATGACCCGCTTATTTCCGGCAGCTTCAATGATCCGAGAGGTTCGCCGGTATATCTCAACGGCAGCCGCGATACAACTGGTTCGAGCCCTCGCCCTTTCACGCGTTTAATCCTGTTCGGTCTTCCCGAAGCTCGCTTAACCTGCAGTCGATCATCAACGCCAGCCCGGCTGATATTTCGGTCCGTGGCATGACCACGTGACCTACTCAGGACAAGCTACACTGGTTACGCATTCGAGCGCATTGCATTCAGCGATGCTGGCTGACGCCGGGCACTTCCTCTTGTCCGGAATACTTAGCGACCTTTGATTCGGAGGACGACTACGAACGACCGACGGCTCCATCTGCGCTCCAGCAGCCGAAGCTCACCTGTACGTTCCACCTCCGTCCGAAGACACTCAACTTCGCGAACGTTCTTTTTTCCGAGGAAACCCTCTCCTATGGAATTTTACCGCTTCAGTGTGTCGGCCGCCACTTCATTAGAGGACTTTGCACCAAATTAAAGACTCACCTATTTAACATCTCGTTCCCATGTTTTTTGTAAAGCGCCTTTGACTTTGGCCCTCGCTATGCTACGGCGCTATATAAATTGTCATGAACAATAACAATAATAACAATATATGTAGTTTCAGTGCATTTATATCTGGTTGATGTTCTTCTGCACGTTAGGAAGAGCTGAATATTTGGCATTCGTAGTGATAAATTCTGTGACATCATGCAAGTTTACTGTAGTTTGGTGTTGATCATGCAGAATGATTGCTTTGCTGATTGTCACCAGGTCTTTAAATAAGTTTTTTTTGCTTCTTGCAGAAATTCACTGTCACATAGAATATACAAGAGAAATATTGATCGATCAGGATTTTTGCATCAGTGTAAAAACTGCCACAAGACCTTTAAGAAGCCAAGTCAACTGGAAAGACACAATCGTATTCATACTGGTTGGTATTTAAATGTGTAATAAACATATTTACTGGTTGTGTAAAACCGGCCTCTTTTGTGCTGTGCACGCAGTTAGCGTAAGATTGTAAATTCAGTTAGGCAACATTATGCTCGATTGGGACTTGGACGGTGGATGACTGAAGGATTTTATTTGAGGATCTTGCTCAGTGACTGGAACCAATTCAGTTGCTGATCTCTCAAGCACAGAGGGAATAAGAAGCTACGTGAGCTTGGAAGGTCAAGTCCAGGTAATGGAAAGGGAAGTGGCAGATGATTCCATTTTGGTGACATGGGCGCCTGTGCACCTGCGTTCTTAGTGGTTGGAGGTATGGCTCGTATCCAGTATTTGAATCCAGATATGAGATGACATTTGCATTTACTATTTTTGTATACAGATGAGCATTTGTTAGAGTACTAAACTATTTAGATTTGAAAGCAGCTATTGAACAGCAATTAATTTCAGACCAAGGAACAGTGAAGGAATATACTGACTTTGAAGCATAACTAATTCAACTTAGCAAGTATTCTAGGTTCAGCAGGTTCGGTTATAGGCATAATTATAATGAACATGCATTATCTGAAATTTTGCACCAATGACATTGTGTTACTTTCTATTTTTGTTATCCTGCTGTTTTGACTGAGCAAATTAAATAAATTTTATTGAAGGTATTGAGCAAGATTTCTGTATTTAAAGCTGAACTTTAGATGGTGTCTGAAAATGTTTGGTGGTATGTTGTGCATAACTGGCTGTCGAATGACCTGTCATGATTTTGATCTTGATGTGTAGGTGAGAGACCATACAAGTGCCATGCTTGTGACAAAGCTTTTAATCAAAAGGGAGCACTGCAGATCCATCTGACAAAGCATACGGGAGATAAGCCTTATCAGTGCAACTTCTGTCCTTCAATGTTCTCTCAGAAAGGAAACCTTAGAGCTCACATTTTGGTAAGCTATTTGAATGTGTAAATGTTCTGAAATGTCATGACAACGTGTAATTGAGTAAGATTGCTTTAATGTCCAATTGGTTTACTGTATTTTGGAAGTTATGAAGGAAATGAGGGGGAAATGCAAGTCTGAAAATATTGTGAAATTTCTTTTTAAAAATTATGTCTTATATATGAAAGGCATAAAAGTATTGAAAAGGTTTCTAGTTTTTTTTATAAATTTAATAGAAAGCCTGTTTTACTGTTATATTAAAACGGTATGTGACGATTGGGTCTCACCGTTTTGGTCACAGGCATTTAAGTCCTGTACCAGTTATGAATAGAAAATTCCATTGATTAAAAATGCTTGTCCTTTATATTCTGCTTCCAAAAAATACAAGTATTAAGATCAGTGTCAATGCTTATTCCATCAAATCAAAAAGGAATTAATGCTTTCTGTAAAATCTTGAGTATGATATGCACATGGGTATAATGTGCACAGCTTTCCAATGTCAAGAGATTCACTGGTAGAAGTTTCTGAGCCTGTGTTTACTGTAATGAATGGGAAAATGTGGTCCCTGGTATCATATTAAACAGAGATTCCACTGTTAGACTGTCATTAATTATAGGCAGAGTTGGGCTGCAGTGACATCTGGCTTTATTTAACTGAGCTAGTAGCCAGCAAATTGTCTCTCCATCTCTCTCCCTCTCCCTCTGACAGCAGACACTTTGTACTAGCAATAGACTAAAGCTGTCAACAAAGTCATTGACACGTTTCCATGTCATCATCCCGTCTCTCCTCAACCCCCTCTCATTACAAATTGTCTCTCAGTTTCTCTCCCTCTCCCTCATTAATGCCTTCTGCTTTGCCATTCAAATGATATGCTAAACGCTAAGGAAAGTGCCCTTCTTTGGGGAAAATGAGGAAAAATTTATCTAATTTTGGTATTATGTGAATGTAATGTGCACCCCTAACTTTATGGAAAATGATGAGTTGAAAAAGTGCACACCTTACTTGAGATTTTATGGTATTTCATCGATTAAAAGAGTCAAATGCTTATTCCATCTAGAATAAATTCCAATCTAGTCCTTGCCTATTATTTCTTTTTGAAGGCTTTGCAAAATTGATAGTTCTTTACACTCTTCTGTCCCTTCTAGTACATAAATTTATATGCCAATTGCCCTGCCCCAGCAAGAGGTGCATGACAATTGGGACCATACATTTGTATGCCAAGGTTTTATTTCATAGGTCTCAGGAAGTGATAAATCTTTAGCTAGGCATGGCAACTGGAATTGAATATCTTTACTTTTTCAACACCCATGCAGAACCCAAACATCCTGAGACCCAAAAGGCAGGATCCAGTTGTCCTCCCCTGATATTAAAAATAGACAATATGCTGTGCAAATAGAAATTATGAATTCTAACCCACTATTCAGTTAAAATATTTTATTAATATTTACTGCAGCACTGACATTTAGTATCTTCAATGAAATAGTGTAATCTTCTTTTGCTAAATATTGTAATTGTTATCATTTTAATTACCCTGGTATTTGTTATGTTATATTAGTTGTTTTGCTAATGTGCATGGTGTTTCTTAACCCCTTTACAATGAGTCACAAGATAACTTGGGCAGTGGAAGCCAATCGTAAACAGCAGATCCCACGATAACTCTGGAAAGCCCCTATTTATGTCCAATAAATTATTTTCAGTTTCCAATCATAAATTGCGGATCCCGAGATATGCTGGACTAATAGTCGATGACTAAGCAACTCATGAAACTAGGTCACATGAAAATATTGCAAGATAATAACATAACACAAACTTTAGCCCAAAAAAATATTTTCCCCAAAAATTTCATGTTGGTTGGGAGTTTCCAAGAAAACAATTCTGCAGGAAAGGGGTTAATGACTAATTTGTAAGCCAATTTGGTATTTTCATAATTCGTTTGCATTTAGTTTTCTTATAACATTTGAGGTCAGAATAGCTAATTGGACAGTCTCACTGTATAAAGGCTGATAATATGTGATATCAACCTCACCATGAAAATTGAAAATGTTTAAGATATTACAAAATGTTGTTTCTATGGTTTACCAATGATTTTCATCTCTCTTTTTAAAAAAACATATTTTCATATGATATAGTTTCATAAAAACATAGTTTCATATGATATCCGCATTTCTGGATTTTCTGGAAGATAGAACTTTACCATTAAAACCGACTGGAAGGTTATTACTATACTTTAATAATTATTTGGAGCTCCTAGCACACTGTGAAGCTCTAAACTATATAACTGAATCAATCAAGTGAACCAAAGAATCTGTTTGGCTCAGTGCATGGAATGGGCTTTAGGACCTGCTCACCAACTCCAGTGTAATGAAGCTATTTGAAACTAATTGTAGAATTTTGAAGGGGATGAAGTCTTTTTATAATATATTTCAGAGAGTACATTCACAGCCAAAAACTGAAGGTACCTACCACTGCCAACAGTGCAGCTGCGTCTTCCGCAAAGTGGGAAGCCTCAATGCTCACATGAGTCGCATTCACGCCGAGGTTAAGGTAACGACTCTGGTCATTTGGTGCCTTCAGTCAGTTTTTCCGTTGAGCTTCAGTCCTGCTGGCTTCTATCGTAATTTTGTAATATTTGAGTATGAGATGAAGTGCTTATGATCTGTCACTTTCAGGACTTAGGAAAGCAGATTTAAGTTGCTTTTACTGAAATTTTCTGATATTGACTTTACCCTTTGTGCTTATGATGCTTGCTTATTCTCTATATTTGAATATACTAGATATCTTGTGAGTAGAAATAGAGAAGGCAATATAGAAATCTTAACATTACTATGATTGCTTGAGAGGGTCGTGTCACTTGCATAATTGTATTATAAATGAACTAACTATTAACTAACTGTGCTGCAATTTTCTCATCATCTTTCCATCTCTTTGATCTTTTGAATATTCAATAAAACAAGACCTGAAATCAAAATAGTGCTTTGTTGGCCAGCACTCTTAAACATAAAGCATTATACAGTTATACAGTAGTATGGTTTCATATCAGGTCAGGTCAGGTCTTCACCCTCCAGCTGTATCCAGCTATCAACTTCTCCATGAAATTTCTCCTAAGTTCTCCATCCTTTGCTATTTCTTCCAAAGTCATTTGGTGCCTTCAGTCAGTTTTTCCGTTGAGCTTCAGTCCTGCTGTGTTCAGATCCTCTTCCAATCTGTCCACCCATCGTCTTTTCAGTACTCCTTTAGATCTTCCCCCTTCTGGTTTGTAGTTGAAAATTCGTTTGTGTTTCTTATTTCTTTCATCCTGGGTGTGTGTCCGGTCCATTTCATTCTTCTCTTTCTGACTGCTTCAATTATGCTCAGTTTTCTATCTCTGACTTCTTCATTTGTTATATGTTTTTGTATCTAATCCTTAGTATCATTCTAAGCCATTTATTTTCTGTTGCCATTATTTTTTTTCCAATTCTTTTTTATGGTCCAAGATTCACATCCATATATTTATATTAGTATTGGTATTACACAAGCGTTGAGAGTTTTTAATTTTGTTTTCATCCCAATGTCATGTCATTTAAAAATTTTGATATGTAGCCTGTTGAATGTGGAACCTGCCTTTGCTATTCTTCATTTGCTCTCCCAAGTTTGAGCCTCCTTCTGCTTCCAACTCACTTCCCAAGTAAACGAAATTCTTCACCATTTCAATTTCTTATCCTTTGTGTGGGAATATTGGCCATTCTTCCACTTGCTTAATTACTGGCATTATTTTTGTTTTATTAATGTATATTTTTAATCCAAATTTTCCGCTCTCTGTTATTAAGACCACTGTTAATTCTACAATCCTTGGAAGGCATTCTGTTATTAGGCATGTAGCTTCAGCATATTCTGCTTCATCTATATTTACTGGCTTTAGAGATGTTCCCAACACATTAGGAACATATTAACTCACTTTGTCGAAGTTGTTTCTGTCATCTCCGCCAGCTTAGAGCGATTCAACATACATTAGACATGCCATCCGCTTCTACTTTGATTCATGCATTTATTTACTCAAGGCTTGGCTACTGTGGTTCACTTTTTGCTGGTCTTCCATCGGTGCGACTTGATAAACTCCAGATGATTCTTCATTCGGCAGCCATGGTGATTGCTGTTGTCACAAGACGTGATCACATTAGTGATTATATGATGTCTGTTCTACACTGGCTTCCTTGTCCTGCTTGAGTTTCGTTTCGTGTGTTGAGAGCGGTTGCACTCTCTCTTTTTGGTGCCACTCCATCTTACCTTTCAGAGCTACTCCATCCTCTTAGCTCTATCCCTGGTCGGCCATGTCTTCGGTCCACAACCAATGGTCTTCTCAGTGTGCCCAAAACACGAACCTCCTTGTTCCTGAAATGAGGTTTTGAATCAGTTGGCCCTATCCTTTGAAATCTCTTGACACCAGTATGCGTGGCTTAGCAACTCCTAATTCTATGGTCCTCTTTTTGAAATGACTTAAAACTAATCTTTTTGTCAGTATGCAGTAATTGCAACGGGAGCGCTTCTGAGTGATTCTTCAGTAGAGGTGCTGTACAAATATTTTGTTACATTACATTACATTGCATTTCGCAGCTACCCTCAATATCTGAAGGCCGTTCCACTATCCACCACCAGTGACATGCTGGGCTGCGATTACAGCCCTGTGCCCAGTAGTTTCATATGATATCCGCATTTCTGGATTTTCTGTCATTTTCTGTAGACCACGATTGATAGTTTTGTGTGTTGGATTTCATGCTTCAGGATATTTTGATTCCACTGAAAGAATCAATCACTGATGATATGAACCAGATCATGGATGGATCAAAAGAATATATTAATCAGTTGCTTGGGCAGATTGATGCCAACATTGCAGGTGTTGCTCAGGTAAATGAATGATTTTTTATATATAATTATATATATATATATGTTGTTTAAACCTATGGAACCATAGAACCAATTCTAGGACAAATGATCATAGGACGATTGACCATAAGACGATTGACCATAGGACATTTGACCATATGACGTTTGACCATAACAAAACATATTAAGAAAATTTAGTGCCCCTTGAGGGTGCAGATAGTGTCCCTACATTTGACCATATGACGTTTGACCATAACAAAACATATTAAGAAAATTTAGTGCCCCTTGAGGGTGCAGATAGTGTCCCCACAGCAATAGACAGACTTAACCCCAAGTCTTGACCATTGTATTTTGTGTATAACCATAACCCAAAATATAACTCTAACCTTAAATCTAACCCTATTGTGACTGATAGTTTCCCTAGTGGGTGCGAGTAGTGTCCGTAAAAGTCTGCTGAGAATAGCCAAAATCCTGTTAGTGTGGTCAATCATCCTATGGTCAATCGTTCATAATCTGAATGTGATTTCATCTTAAAACATATTTGTTTCCTCCTTAAGTCCTGGTGTTGCCCTGACTGATTTTTGTTTGGTTTTTGACTTGGACCGAATCGACCCTCCTCGGCTACAGTCTGATCTGTCGATAGGCACTGCGGTTTGTGGTCTGAGGCATCCCCGATGAACACCGATGTGTTTGAAATGGACGATAAAATTAATTTTTTTGAATTTTGAATACAAGAGTTCATTCAAAAGCGTCTTGAAACTGGTTAACTTGATTTGGTTTTGCTTAAGTTTTGTAGTCTTAAGTAAATTAGTGATGTTACTGTAAATGTAAAATGTATAATTGTGATATTGACTTAAAATAATATCTGTAAATTTTCAGCTGATTGATGTTTAATATTATGAATATCTAAAACTGTGAATTTTAGTTCTTGCATTAATTTGTTGCTTAATCAGTGTGCATGGGATTAGCTTGGTTCAAATGCATAAAGTGCCTACATATTGCTACTGCAAAAGGTTGCTGACTGTTGCTATAATGTTATAATCTGAATTACTTTAAGAAAATTAGAAACGGTAAAGTAAATTTTTTGTGTTTCTAGGATAATTCAGAGACACGAACATTAGACATTCTCCAGCAGGCATTGGAAAACAGTGGTGTTGCAAACGGTAAAGACGGAAACTCAGTGATCCCCATCAGTGGGTTGTCATCCGTTGACATTTCTGACCCCGGCTATATGTCACAGACGTCCGCTGCTGAGATGGAAACGGCCTCTGGAAGCAGCGTGGGTGAAAACACGGCCATGCTGTCTTCTGCCATTGGCGCATCCGTTACGCACGGCATTCTCTCAACGATGAATCTTCATGATGCAGCCACAGGAACTGTTAAGAGGCACTTCATCAGAAAAGTAAGTCCGCATTAGACTTATTTCGAGCGATCGTCGTTATTCTGAGGAAATTAATCCTCGTTGACGGACGAGATAGAGCGGAGGGTTTTGAGATTATAGCTTCAAAAATGATGAGGCTCCATCATCGCTGAGTGAGTCTTGAATGAATCTCAAATATGTTGAGTCTATAATGTTGGGAAAATGATGCGTGTAACTACTTTTTATTAGGAGCAATTTCTTTAATAATTAAGGAAACTTTCCAGCTTTTCACATCAGTAGTGCAGGGCAGATAAACAATACTGATTGGAACAATATATGATATTATTAATAAGCACTATGAAACTTTTGGAATATTTCCAGTTATATGAAAGCGGATATGTTTTTAGTTGTAACAGTGTACTCTTGGTTTTACAAGGTTCTGCTCTAATCTGATCAACATAATGTTGTAGTAGTTTTGTTTGCAGCTGATGCTTGCAAAAATGTTCAAATAAGCCATCGGATTATTATAGAATGTATTGCTCTGGTTTGAAGTTATGAAGTTCTAGTGGATACTGTTTTATTTTACTAGTTTACCTGATGTTGAATGCACGTGTTCTAGGTAAATGGGGTTCGGTGGCATCAGTGCATTTACTGCACAAAAGAGTTTAAGAAGCCAAGTGATTTGATACGTCACATACGAATACACACCCATGAAAAACCGTACAAATGCACGCACTGCTTCCGATCGTTTGCTGTCAAAAGTACTTTAACTGCTCACTTCAAAACTCACACAGGTGTCAAAACTCACAAATGCTTTACATGTGACAAACTGTTCTCAACCCAGGGAAGTCTGAAAGTGCATACTCGCCTCCACACTGGTTTGTATTAAATTAATGAATTGTTGTTTTTTAAAATTTGGCTTACAGTTTTCTGTGCCAAATGGCAAATATTCTGTTAATTTATTGTTAAAATGATGCACTATTTTGTTCTTTGTAATTGTTTATTTGATGTACAGTGCAATGAGTTTCTAAGAAAGTAACTTTGCTGTTTTCAAATTCTTCTAGCTGATTATAAGTTTTGTTTCGACGTAATCATTGTGGCTTCAAAAGACAATTGGCTGGCTGCTCATGTTGGAATGCTTATAAGCATCGGTCTTTTGTAGCCACTGCACTCATCGTCTTGATACTAAAGTTTCTCTAGATGAGTTTATTAAACCAAACCAAAGACATTTTATTACAGTATTTATATAATAATTGCTAGTGATGTGCTTGTTAAACAGCTGTTCAGCAGTATCAGACCTCAGGATTGAGGTGTCCATGATTATAGCATCCATGGAGTGTTTTAAAGAAGGCAGATATGTGGTCGGTTGGTAGGAAATAGGTTCGTTTAGCTACGTTTTACCTAATTTTGTTGTTGAATTTCGCTGTCATTCAGGTTTAAAGCCTTTCAAGTGCACTCATTGTGACAAAATATTTCGAACATCTGGCCATCGCAACAGTCATTTGCGTTCGCATACTCGGGACGCGATTCAGAGAAAGCAAAGACGTTTGGTCAAGAAGTCCCCAAGAATTGAACTGTCATTATCCAACATACCTCTGCAAGAACCAATCATAATTACTGATACTGGTTAGTTCTAGTGTCTCACTTGATGATTTACATTATGTATTTTATTTGGGGTTTCATTGTAGGAAGTAATGTATTTGAAAGCTTGTTTGATTGAAAGTGTCTAATTTTTCTATTGGGTAAAATGTTAATTATTTATTTATTTATTTATTTATTTATTTATTTGTTTATGTTTATTTACAGTATGAAAATAAGGTTTGAAAATGCTTACTAGTTAATATAGTTAAATGTGGTTGTCTTTTATTTATGCACATTTGATTGCCACAATTAATTTTATTAAAGTTTAACCTTTTGAATGCATCTAGGATTCATTGTTTTACATTGTTGATGTATGCACTAATTGTTACACATTTATTGAGCTTTGCAGTAATCTAACGAGAGCTTGCGAGGCATTTTGGTAAATTCTGTGCGAACAAGACTGAAATGTCTGAAAATATTTGTTTTTATTGTAAAAGGTTATATTCAGTCTGTTACTCGGAGTAACATGTCTAGCGGCCAATTTTCTAATGAAAATAACAATGGAGAGCGACCCTATAAATGTGTTTACTGCCAGCGTGCCTTTAAGAAGTCCAGCCATCTCAAACAGCACATCCGATCGCACACGGGTAACTTCTTATTCAAGTTATGCTTTGTGGATCCTTTAGTGATCTGTACGAATGACTTGCTTGTCAGCTGCATCTTTAATGTGATGTATAGCAGATGTGATTATGTGATGTATAGCAGATGGCCTTTGGGTCGTAGGTCAAATGGATAATTAATCAATACGTGATTGGTCACATGAGTCATGGATCATTGGGTTTTCACCCATGACCTATCACACTTTAAAAACAGTGGACTCGGTCCAGTATCGTATGAATGTGCAAGATAACTTCCGTTGACAAATAAATATTTGCAATGCAATTTTTGCATTGTAATGAAGCTACTCTTGATTGCTTGTTGTGTTGGTAAAATTGTTAATTGGTTTGTTTTATGGTATTAGAATGTAAGGTGGTTATGTGCTTTTATGTTTCATCGATACTCAACATTAGTTTTGACATGGCTTAACAGCTTTGAAAAGATCTATATATTTAACTGTCAGTGAGTGACCCATAATCATTGGCAAATGGGTCAGGGGTTCAGTGGGTCACTTAGGTCCTGGGTCATTTTGAGTGACCTATTGCCATTTCTGATGTGTAGTTTCTGACTTTAATTCGTTGAAGAGTTTTCCTTGGTGGTGACTAAAATAATTTCAAATTATAATCAATGTTCTCTCTAATTATTTTTGAGTGTGCGCGGAAAAGCATAGTGCCTGAGCTAGTGGTTCTCAACCCGTGGTCCGCGGACCACTTGTGGTCCGCGAGAGGGGGTCTAGTGGTCCGCGGCAGTCTGAAAAAGCGTAAATAAAAATTAGACATATATATTCAGTGAACGCGGATGACCTTTTTCTTTTTTGCATGTCAGTCTATTTTTCTGGTAAGTTTTGAAAAAATCTACTGTTTTTTAGGTGGTCTGCAAAAATTTTTGAACTTCAAAAGTGGCAAAGAGGGTTGAGAACCGCTGGCCTGAGTGGCACCTTTTCATGCCTGAGCACCTGAATTATTTTCACATATGTCACCCCAGACAACAACAAAATCAATGTTATCTTAAATTCAAAATTACTGCGTGGCGTTTTCTTCTCATATGCGCGGCCGTACAGCTTAGAGGGAACACTGATTATAATCATATTCACTGAGATGAAAAGTAGTAATGTTCTTTGTCTATTTCATTGTCCTGTGTTTTCTTTTTTGAAATTAAATATGCAGTTAAAAAGGTCTTGAATGTCATGGTGTGTTGGTTGTAGGAGAGAAGCCGTATACGTGTTCGGTATGTCGTAAGGCCTTTGTTTCCAGCGGTGTGCTGAAAGCACATTCGCGCACTCACAATGGCATTAAGGATTACAGATGCCAGTTGTGCAGCAGCACATTCACAACAAATGGAAGCATGAAGCGTCATATGTCGACACACAGTGAGGTATGTAGCATCTGTGCTGATGTGGGGTGAAGCAATAGTCGATTAAATCGGTTACTTATTGCTCTTCCTGCTGCTGTGAATTTGATTTGATTGCAATTGTGTGTGTTAATTAATTTTATTTAAATATTGTACTGAGTTGCTAAATGCTGGTTTGTAACTGGGCTTGCTTTTGGGCTGTAATCTGTGCATACTTGTGCAACATGCTTTTTGGCATGGGTGCAAAACCTGACAGCAGCCTTCCTTGCTTAAGAAGTTGAAATTTGCTACTCGAGTGTTCTAGAATTTATGTATTTTGAATTAGAAATGAGTGTATTTTGTATAAACACCCACCCATGACTCTAAGGGCATATATATTTTTGATCGAATGTCTAGACATGCATAGTGTGCAGTAGAGCTGTACCGATTAATCGGCAACATTCATAATCGGACCGATTATTAGGACAATCGAACAATCGGTAATCGGGCGCCAGTCCGTGCCAATACCGATTAATCGGTAACATATGTATTTTGCCCGATTATTAGATAATTTTTATAAATTGAATTGAAGATAGAAATTTAAAATTTGACATAAACACCCATTTCAAAATCATTATTCATTAATGATTAGGCACACATTGTGCATGAGTCTCTTGGCAAACCTCGAATTAAACCTGCATACGGAGGGCATATTATTTTTGCCAGATTTGAAGAATTCTAGATAATCATCGAACAATCGGATAATCGGTACAGCTCTAGTGTGCAGGAATGTATGGCTTAAATGACCGTTAGGATATAGGCTTTAAAAACTCCTTTACCTTCTGTTATGTTGCCTCCTTCATAGCCTAAATTTCCATGTTGGTTGGTTTTCAGAAGTCTATAGTCTCAGTCTATTTTGTCTCAAATTTTGATTTAGAAGATTACCTTTGATTGAGAAGATTACCTTTAGAAGATAGTGACTTTCAGCTATTTGTATTTGTTAGATTTTATTTTACTATAATTTGTAGAACATGATTGCATTGATTAATTGGGAAGTAAGTGGCGGTCAGAACTGCCATTGAGAATTTGATATTGAGTGTTCTCACGTTGAATCTACCTTTATTTTTCTGTAATTTTGAGCAGAAAATGGATGCTCTCTAGTTTAATTTTTTTACAAAAATGACTTTCTTTATATATTGATATCTTTTAAAGGATACTGTTGAAATCTGGTGGTATTAAACTCTATAGCATTACTCACTAACGTGAGCTTGCTATTGCACTTGTTGTGTGAGATTAAATTTTATGCAGCAATTTGCCATCGTTAATTTTTCCATTATAGGAATTTATTTAGTTAGATACGATAATTTTTCACTTTTGCATTGCCTGGATTGCCTGGTAAACGAATGGTCGGTGTGCTTTATGCTTCAGTTGAGAGATTACATCTGTCCGTATTGTCAGAAGGCGTTTAAAACCAAAGTGAACTGCAAGAAACACATCAAGATTCACCGTCACGAGGTGGCACTGCAGTCAGTTGTCCCTCAGCATCAGCAGCAGCAGTCCCAGGCACAGCTGGAAGACGATGTCGGTGCAAACGACAATACTGCCATCGTCAGTCACATGGTAGTGGAGTGCAGCCAACCACACGGAGGCAGTATCACCGGGAGGGGCTTAAGCTGTCACCCAGAAGTAGAACTTATCGAGGTAACGCATGAAACCGACCTTCACCTGACACAGACACTCCAACTGGTGCCTGCAAGTTACAAGCATTCAGAATTGACACAGGAGCTGATGGAACACGCTACCCTTGTGCAGACAAATAACGTTTCTGAGGATGCGGATGTAATGGCTGATATACAAAGTGCATTTAATCAACAGGTTAATTTCCTATTTTTATATTTAAACCTTGTTAAAGTTACTTAGTTCTTTTGTCATATTTTCGTTGAGGAGCTGTTCTGCCAAGAAATGCTAGCCTTTCTCAAGTCAGAATGTATAACTGAGTAGTCATTAATATCATTAGGTTAAAATATTGATATATTAGATGGATGCTGGCAACAGAATAATATGATTTTATTATTTTAGATGTTGCGTGTTTTGTTTAATTGCTCCTAGAGTATTAATTAAAATTGTAGTGGTTTTATAGAAATTATTGAATTTGAATTTAAAATATGTGATATTGTAGCCCAGCAGAGAATGTTTTCTCATTCATAATTTTTATGGGAATCCTATTCTTTTGAATCTTTATATTATATTATTTAACTATAAATTTTAAGGCTAAACAAATATGCAGGCATCATCATAGCTAAAGACACATCGTATTCTAAGAGGCTGCATTTTTTTATGCAGCATTGGTTTTATAACAAATTTTTAAATTTTTTTTTCACAAATAATTTTTGAAGCAGAATAAAATTTATAAAACATTTGTGTTATTCTTGACATGCCAAATCACTTTTGAAGAAGATAATGACAAATGCATCCATAAAATAGAAAGAATAACTGAGAAGAGTTGTCTGATGATGCATTTGAAATTTATAGTTGAAATGTTTCTATACTTGTAGGTGCTTAGCCAGCAGAATTTGCAGTCTTCCGGTTTAGAGTCAGTGCAGTCACAAACTATTCTCCAACAGGACTATGTAGATGCTAGTCAATTTAACCAGATCTCATACTCAAATGGCTTCCAGCTTCAGGTTCTTATATTTGCACGTCTGTCTTTTAATTTATAATTTTCCTTTACTAAGAGATATGTAAATGTAACAGGCAAAATTATAATAAATGTGTATTGTGCTCTTTGCATATGTGCATGGTATTGGTGACTTACTGTGCTACTTAGTTTGTTAGTAGTAACAATATATTTATTTATTTATTTATTGACAATTTATATAGCGCAGTAGACAAGGCTAAGGCCTACAACAAAAGCGCTTAACACAGTTCATATCCAATATTAAATAAATGTGTCTTCAAATCTAAATGTGTCTTCATTGTTTGGCTGTGTGAATTGGTTACCTTCTAATGATTGGTCATTCTGGAAAATTGGATTGGTCGTTGCCTTGGCGAGTCCAGAAAATGAAAAGTCCAGCTGAGACTGCTCCAGTCACATTGTCTGGACGAGAGTTCCACAGGGCGGGATTCCCTAATATATATAAGTTAATAATAAATATATAAGTTATATAATATATATAATATATAATTCATTTGATACATAATTTTGAGATCATTATCGATTAGGATCAGTAGAGGTCTGCATTTGAAATGTACTGTGTGTCTTGAAAATGCTAGCAGTATTGAATGAGAACTTTGTTTTTAGGTTTCTTCTAATTGTTCTCTAAATTTATATGTTTGTATTCATTTATAACATGCATAGGGCGGTCTGATTGCTAGTTCAGTCGAGATAACTAATCAGACAGTTTATCCTGATGTTACGACTTTGGCTGGCAATTCTATTAGTAACTTGCTAGAACACACAGGGTGAGTATTTGTTCATTCTTATAATTATGTATGTGGAAGTTATGTTAAGTTAAGCGTTATGTTAAGTTAAGCGTTATGCTCTTAAATTTATTGCAATTCTAATTTTCATTTCTTTCATTTATTTAAAGTTTTGATTCTCTGTTTCAATTTCATTAAGTAATGCAAGAAAAGAAAACATGCCTATAAATCTCACTAAAATTTGCTAATGAAACTGCCAAAGAGCTTTATGGACCTCTGTATTGGAACAGTGAAATCTACCTTCTTCTTCTTCTTCTTAAGTTCTCTGCCCGGAAGCAGGTCCTGGTTCCCATTGGCGCCATCCTTTTCTGTCAGCAGCTTGGGTCTTTAATCCTTTGTATCCGTCTTTAGTCAGCATCCAGTGCAGTAGTGATATACGTGGTCTTCCTCTGGTTATTCTTCCTCCCATATGTCCCTCCAGTATTGTTCTGAATAATGAGTCTCCTTTCAGAACATGTCCAATCCAGTTCTTATGCCTCTGTTTTATTGTTTGTATTATTGTCTTTTCCTCCTTTACAATATTTAGGGCCTCTTTATTGGATGTATGCTGTGTCCAACTGATTCTTTCCATTCGTATCCATATCAACATTTCAAATGCCTCTAGCTCTGATGTCATCTTTTCTCATTGTCCAAGTTTCTGACCCATATAATACCACACTCAATATCAGTGTTTTAATCATTCTCTTCTTTAGCCCTTTACCTAGACTACTCCTCATTAATTCCCTCCTTTGGTAAAAACCTACCTATGTAGTTGAAAAATTGGTACAAAGCTTGTTATAACAGTGAGAAGAATTTGAAATCTGGCAGTTGACCTTGACATATGAATACTGTCTGAGATATATTTAACCGGCATGATAATCTGTGCAATTAATGGAAATAACAGGGGTTGGAAAGAAGTATATTGATACCAGTCTACAAAGGAAAAGAGAATCAACTAGACTATGGTTGAGAGTGAAAAGGCAGATAGTTAGAATGTGTCATGAAAGTCACTAAGAGCCATTGAAGGCAGAATAGAGGAACAAGTTAAGGTTAGAGTTACATTAGCAGAATGTGACAAGGATCGTGTTCTGGGTGTAAATAATATATACTGTAAAGATGTGGAAAAACTTGAATTAAAATAGCATTATATTCTAGATAGAAAAGAAAACTAGGGAAACGGTTAATTTCAATTAGACTTGCTGACCCAGATTCAAATCTGAAAATGATCAATGATGTCATTTGTTTTTTTTCTTAATAAATCGGTTTGTGTTTCTAATTATGTTATGGCTGAACAATAGGCATTATTAGACTGATGTTTAGTTTTATTGATAATTTTAATATTAATAAACTTGTTATGTAATCATTTTTGTAAAATCAGCAAATTGACTGTGCTTTTATATTTAAATGAACATAAATGATTTTAAGTGAAACAGAGAATGAAAGCATCGATTCTCGTTGGGGAGATTCAACACTGCCACCTGGTGACGATGAAGGCAAACGGTCACACAGGTGTCAAATCTGTCACCGTCCTTTTAAGAAGTCAAGTCATCTCAAGCAGCACATTCGCTCACACACAGGTAAGAAACCTATGGCAGAGTGATGTTTGGAAGTGAAAGTAAAATTCAGTTACAAAGAATTTCTTGTTATAATTTGCTATTTCTATTTTACTGCTGTTGCTGGCAACAGTTGCTAATGACAATAACAGCAGCAATGATGACTTTCTGTTATATTATATGTTATATTGATCTGAATGCAGATGGTTACATTAGTGGTTTTCACACAGGCTTACTTAGCCTCCTAAACCACTTAAAATCACATTATTATTAATTTATTATTATTATTATTATTATTATGTCATTATTTGTCTGCTGTAGAAAAGACTTAAAAATTTTTAGTGTGTTTGCTTTATCCAGAGAAGCCCTGAAATTTCATGTTTCATATTCCTTCGAATTTTTAAACCCTGAACCCAGCTATAACCAGTTTTCTCCTTTACTAACCCTTTTCCCATTTGCCCCAAGAATACTCATTCATTTTACATTATGTTACATATAAATGAACTGTAAAAGGGTTAATGACTACAAATTGAAGGACATCCAATTATTAGTCTTGAATTTTTGCAAGATTATTTCTTATATTTGAAACTGAAGAGATGGAAGGCTGACTGTGTACTGACAATGTTCATTGCTGCTTAACTTCATTTCAGTAAATGATTTGTAGACAGGCCAGCCGAGGGGGAGCAAATGGCCAGGACCCCGGCGACCTGCGGGTGGTCCAGGCGTGTCTGCAGTTAGGGTTAGGTTAGGGTTGAAGATACAAAAGCGTTTGAGGCGCCCGTCAACAAGGTTTTAACTGACTGGCAAAAGAAATGGTCGTCGCCACTTTAGAAGCCCCATTACTGTTCTGGCCAGGGTCCTGGAATTTCTCTCGGTGGCCCTGTGTGTAGATATCTTAAATATGTAAATTGCTACATGTTCTTGTGTTTCAGTATTATTGTCTGATAGCATTTTAAACTGCATACTTGCATGACTTGTAATCAAATTCTCTTTGCAGGCGAAAAGCCGTATCAGTGTAGCCAATGCAGCCATCGGTTTGTTTCAAATGGCGTCCTAAAGGCTCACATGAAGACGCACACCGGAGTCAAGGAATACCATTGCGCCATTTGTAATGCACAGTTCACAACTAATGGCTCGCTGTCACGTCACATGCTCATCCATAATTCATTGCAGCCTTTCAAATGCTCCGACTGTTTTGAAACATTCCGTACAGCCGTGCATTACCACCGGCATATGAAACGGCACCATATGGAAAACGAGCAATGTTAGGAAACTTTTATTATATAAAATTATAGTTTTTTTATTTTTTATTTTAAAAACTAATTTTAATTAACTTGTTTTGCTATTGAGTAATTACTCAATGATTAATGACTTTAATTAAGATTAATTTTGATTATATTAATATAATCAATGGTTATATTATATATACTGTATTATATATATGCATATATGCTTTATATATATATCTGTCTCTGTGCAATCATTACTTTTGCTATATATATATATATATATATATATATATATATATATATATATATACAACTATACACACATACACACTGAATAAATGTATATTATATGTTTGTATATATTATATATAATTTTTATATATGTATTATATTTATTTATTTATATATATATATATTTATACAATATATTTATATATATTTATATATATATATATATATATATATATATACACACACACAATGATTACTCTCTGCCATCACAGTACTCATCAATCTGCTCCTCGCAGGCACCTACCTGCCCCAGGTCCAACCCGTTCTTTTTGGAGGTAACCTATTGCTGATAGTCCTTTGTAAACCATCTCCAGGGGCCTGCATCCCATTGCATTTGGGTAGTTTTGGAGCCACTTAGCATCAAAGCGCACAGCAATTTTTGAAGCAGCATCAGTCATAAAAATAAAGTATGCTGACCTGTCAGCCAATATTTATTCTTGCCACTGGCCTTCGAGACTCTAAGCCCAATCAGTCATGATGCTCTTATCTTCATAAAAGAGTTGGGTCGTCATCTTTCCGTTCTTTCCTGAGACACAAAGGAGAGAAGTTTTTTGCTCCAGAACATTTCAATGACTTTACAACACTTCAGTGCAATTGCCTTCCTTCCAAGGAACTTTCTCTGCCTCCGATTCAGATCTAGATGATAGCTGAAAAGCATATATTTATCTGTCTCTGGAAACTTTTGTCATAAGTCCCTTGTTGGGACTAAGTACTGAGGGCATTGCATATACAATTATACATGTATGTGTGTGTGTCTACATATCTGTATGTGTCTACATACATATTACATATATGTACATAACTGCATATAACACACACACATAGTGAATGTGAATGGTGTGGGAAGTATAAAAAAACTGTGATATCAGCTATTTTGGGTCTTTATTTGTTATTAATTTTCTTTTAGTGACAGATGGAAATTCAGAGTTTAATGTGCAGCCAAACAACCAAGCAATCATTCAGTTGACGAGTGAAGAGGCCGAGCAGATACTCAAGAGTCAGCCGTTAGAGGCGCTCACGGTTTCTCAAAAGGTTCTGATCGAGTCAAACGCCGAAAAAGAACGAATTAGTGAAATTCGAAGCAAAGAGGACGAATTAAAGGAATATCCGGCAAACAAATTCCTAAACAAATGTGAACATTGTCCAAAGAGTTTTAAAAAACCGAGTGATCTCGTGAGACATATACGAATTCACACTGGTGAAAAGCCATTCACATGCCCTAATTGTTCAAAGCACTTCACTGTTAAGTCAACTCTTGACAGTCACCTCAAAACACACACGGCTCCAGGTAAATATTTTGTTGCCTGTTTTAAAGTGTAAGTCGGAGAGTGCTTATTTGAAGTAATCGTTTTCAATCATGTATTTATTTTATAAATTGATGAATATTTATTGTATAGATTGATGAATGCTTAGACCTAATACGTAGTGCCTGCATTACTGTACATTAGTACTTGTTGCAGAGAACTCTGGTGCAATCATTACTTTTGCTATATTGGTGCTTGCAATGTCATTCATTAATTCAGCTGGTTAAAAATTTAGATGCATTATAATTGAGTTGATCTTAATAAAGACAGACACTCAATCATTGTGATATGCCAGCATCAGTTGAATTAAAACATTTTAGGCCAAATTATTTTTATGTGAATATTTGGTAAGACTCGTCCCTATAATGTTTAAGTGTTTATATGTATTTTCATACCTATGGAAAGGTCTGTCTGCAGAACTGTCTGTCTGTGTAGTTTTCCGTTAAGTGATATTGTTTGCCCTTTTGTAGGTGAGAAGAAGTATAATTGTCATATATGTCATTCACCATTTTCAACAAAAGGCAGTCTCAAGGTGCATATGCGTCTGCACACTGGAGCCCGGCCATTCAAATGCCCACACTGTGATCAACGGTTCAGGACTTCAGGCCATCGTAAGAGTCACATAACTCAGCATTTCAAACCGACATTGCAGAAACGACGAAAGATGGTGCTCATGTCGACCGGTGAAAATCCCGTCTCGCCGCAATCGCTGCTCGTCAGTGACAATGAAATTCCCACGATGAGTAATACAGCAGAGACAGGAGTGGGAAATCAGGTGATCAACATAGAGTTACAAGGTGGACAGGGAATTCTTCCAGTTTCATTGTCGATCACTGACGGGCTTGGGAACATTGCGGATGGAGAACTCGCGACGCAACTGCTTCAGGGCCTCGAGGGAATCCAACTGCAGCTGTCTGGAAGCATCGGCCAGAGTCTTCAAATAACAGGGATTGATGCATCACTTTTATCACAGGCCGTTCCAATTGAAGCAATGCTACTGCAACAGCTGCAACAGGGAAACATTAACCTCACTATCGATCCCTCTTCCCTCGTCCAGCAAGCGACTGTCATGCCCTCTGCTCTTTTGAGTTCTTCTTCAGCAGTTGATCAACACATCATCCAGGAACCAGTTCAGCTGCAGACCGATTTGTCGGAAAGTCGTGGCATGTCCTCGGCAATTGGAAACAATCATAACATCGTGGTACAACCATTTGCATCGGTGTCGGGAACCCTCCCGTTAGAAAACTGCCAGATTTTGGATAGTGACCGTCTGCAGCCGTTAGTGGCTTTAAATATAAATTCGTCACTGCTTCCGACAATTATGACAATGGAGACAGGCGAAGGGACAATGGTAGAACATTTTCAAGGTCATCAGCAGCAGCAGCCAGAGGAAGTGGCTGCGATTCCTGTTCAGCTCTTCTCGAATTCAGCATCTCAGGAGCTTCTATCGAAGCATGCGATCTTACAGGATGGTGAGAGTAGCGATCTCGATGACAGTGTTGCTTTGACACAAGATGCAATGAATGATGACAACATTTCTGGATTTGCGGACCCAAGTTTCATGTTTATGAGCAAAGCCACTGAACAGTCTCAGAAACAAGAATTTCAGGATGAAACTCGCCCTCACATCTGTCATGTACGTATAATATGTATTATACCTACATTACTGTTGAACTTGATTTTTTGTTGTTAAATTTATACTTTGCACTGATTTAGGCTTTAAGTTTATCAGTGCCTAAAGTCGGCATTCCAAGTTCCAAAGTAGCATAAGGAAAGAGATTGGAACTGCATTGGAATGCTTTTCTCTAGCTTAACTCTGTTTTCATGAAGTTATATAGGTAACATGGTTATATAGGTAACGTGATCTAATAAAAAGGCGTGTTTTCAATCTATTCTGTTTAGAAGAAACTTTAGCAAGATTATTGTTATTGAGCCTTGATAGTGTCATTGTTGAGTCTTAGTATTTTCATATATGAAATTTAACTGGAATTACTTGAGCATTCATTGTATGATATTTTGAGTTATGAGAATTTTAAATGGCTTGTTGTGCCGTGCTGTAATATTTTGATGAGATAACAAGTCTGCAACAGTTGATCTAAACTGCTGCAAAGAATGCTAGGATTAGGAACAATGTTGCAAAGAGTCTTAAGAACTGATGTCTATGAATCTTGTCATTATCTCTTCATGTTCTCTGCATTGTGCTGGTTCCTTTGGTACTTTTGCCATTCGATCCTATTCTGTGCTTTTTCCTTGAGGACCTTATAACTATTGGCATCCTTTATCCATTTTAGCAACATGATTCTTAGTTATCCCTTAGCCTTTTGTCCCTTCAATCATCCTTCTTGTGCTCACCACTAAGCGATTGATATAATCTGTGATCAGATTTATCTGGAATTTGCCTGTTTATGTTCTAAGATCAGTAAAAGCCTGCTGAGACAGTAATGTTGCAATAGATAAGATTCATCATTGTTACTGGTAATTCTAAATATAATTAGTTGAGAGCAGACTTTTAGTAGATGGATAGTTGCTTTTCTTGCTGGAGTAATAAATTCTGTTGTTATCCTAGATCTGCAGTAAAGCATTTAAAAGGATTGGACATCTGAAAGAGCATGTATCTATCCATAATATGAACAACTCCAATGTGTCCCCTACACCAACCCATAAGACGATGCCACACAAATGCCATGAATGTGGCAAAACATTCTGCAAACCAAGTCAATTGGAGCGACACATGCGCGTTCACACCGGTGATTGTTAAAAAGCTTGTCTGTATATTTATGTTCAGTGGTTGCATTTCCATATTTTAGTAGGCTGTACTTATTGAAGCATTTGCCAAATTCTTGTTTAACTTTTTGACTGTCTAAGCAAATGTCAAATGATTCCATGCTTGTATTTGACGTTTTAATTAATATCAGGTTATGACAATGTTTTCATTTTGGTCGTAGAAATGCAAAGCAAAGGCAGTCTTCAAATTGTCCTTGCCTAATGTATCTTGTTTTGCATACCCTCTTACGAGAATTTTATATTTATTTTAAGGTATATTGTGGCATCTGAAAATGACAAATTTCAGCCAATATCATCTAATCTTTGAACTCTTTACTCTATACAGTTTTAGCCGTTTACCTTAATACAGTTTTTTACTGCTGGTAGTAAATAGATGTTCAAAGGTTGTAATTCTTAACAATATTTCTGAAAGTTGATATTTCCAAAACTTTCCTTTATAAATCTACCTTGTCCTAATGGTATTGTCGTAAATTTTTAATGAAACATTGGCTTATTCAATTGTAGGCGAACGACCGTTTGTATGTGAACTTTGCAAAAAGGCTTTTAACCAAAAGAATGCACTGCAGATTCATATGAAGAAGCATAGTGGAGAAAAACCGTACAAATGTACCTTCTGTTCAATGGCTTTCACTCAGAAAGGCAATCTGAAAACGCACCTGAAACGAGCTCACCATCACATAGAATATGTCGACTCGTTGTTAGCCTCTCAGTCAGAAGAACAGACAAACTCGATGGTAGGCCATGGAGATGGCATCATGTCAATGCCAAATCAGTCTGTTGCTGCATCAAACGGTTTGACGATAGAAACATCTTTGAACTGCCAATGGGTGACCAACTGACAAACAAGCCAATGTCAGCCAATGGGGCTGTAGATTTCTTGCTTATTAGGGAATTTTTTTATTGAAGAAATGTGATTAATGGGAAATGTCTGATACATTTTGTGGGGCCTGCATAAGTTCTATAAAATTGCGTCATTGCTTGTCACAACATTAAATTCAATGACAATCAAAGAGTTGTTGCAGTGTGCACTGTTTTGAACAGGTGATCAATGTATTTAATCATTTTATTGTCTTTATGAAACTTGGTGTATTGATATTTCATGCTGCTTCCAGTCTCCCTCTAAAGTGCTCTCTGTGAAGCATGTTAGAAATGTTTTTACACTGTGATTGTTCTTGTAAATAATGTAAATATTTGCACTTGTACAGGAGTTTTAGTTTGATAAAGAGATTTTATAATGACTTCTTGTGTGCTTTGTGCATATAATGTCATTAATAATATTGCTGTCTAAATATTTGGTGTCCAGTAGTTATTCAAATAAGACTTCTATTGAGGTCATTTTCTATAAAGTTGGTTTTCTCATAAAGTAAATGCTATATGGGAATTTGACCAATGTCCCAAACCTTCTTATCTCTCCTTTATAAGTCTTACCAAAAGTTTTTAGTCCATTTCTGTTACTGAGATACTGAAACTTTGATGAACAAGGTTTAGAGACATTGCATGTTATAATATCTGTGCCACTTTAGATGCCAAACAGCAACCTAGTAACACAAAATATTTTTTAGTTTACAATTATTGCAAAAACTGAGACTGATGTTTCAAGGAGAGTTTTGTAAGATCATTTGTCTCCATTTTGACCATCTCTTGCGCCTCAGTTTTCGCATCAACTCTACTAACAACCATGATCAAGCCAAATGCCAAGAAGAAGCTTTTAAGCAAATGAATCAGCACTTAGAAATTCTGCTGTGTGAAAGCAGAGAGGTTATTCATCAAACGTTTTTTACTTTTCTAAATCACAAGTTTTGTTGCTTATCGGTAATGTTACAATCGAATTAAATACGGTCTTGTTGCAAGTCATAGAATTATCTACAACAGATTTATTTATAGAGTGTGAACATATTTTAACATAATACATGTACATTATAAAATTATCTCTATAAATAACTATGTTCTTTCTCTTTTGTACGGCTTAACATAGATGTTTTTGTCAGAGCCCTTCTTGATGCTGCAATCAGTGCATTCGAATCTTGATTTTATAAGGTAGAGGAGAATAGGTTACATCATAGGTGCCTCGAAAATTAGCTGGAGTGTCGTCACAATCACACGCCTTTTCAAACTCAAATCTCTGAAGTAGGTTTGCAAGGATCAGAAAGAGCATCTTGCTTGCCATGCTGGTCCCAGCACAAGACCTCGGTCCTGAAAAATTCATGCCACAACTTAACGTTCTCTGCTTTACATTCTTATGTCCCAACCATGATGACCTTTAGACAAGTTTTAGACAAAATTATCCTGCCTGACTGACCCCTCTTGACTGGCAATTACAAATTTAGACTAAGTGCTTACTAGGGAATGACCGGAAACCGCTTTGGACATTCGCTCCAGGCAGATAGTTTGGTAGTCTGCAATATCCGGATTCGCCAAATACTAATGTTACGAAACTACTGAATTCAAATAGTCTATTATTGTAAAACTTCATTGTTTAATGAAGAGCAACTTAACTGAAGTTAAACTCACCAGAAAATAAGTTAACTACAGTAACGCAGTGTTTCCCAAACTGGGCCGCGACCCAAAAGTGGGTCGCAGGGTTCAGTCAAATAGGTCGCAGGATAGCATGAAATTAGATTCAAACGTGCCATTTTCTAACCAATACCAAAATGTAGCATGAAATTAGATTTTAAAAAATGCCCAGTGTTGGAAATGTTAGTGTTTTAAATTTGAGCTGGGGTTGAAGACTGAAATTTAATGAATGACAGAAGTTATGCTACCCGATTTGATTTTCCACGATTTTTGGGAGGGTTGCAAAATTGGAATAGCTATGGGTTCAACCCCAACCCCGGCAACTCCAACAAAATGAACATGCCATTTTTAAGTTTTTCTAGCCAATTTTGTCTTATTTGGCAAAATGTCACAAGCCTTGAAAAGCAAGTAGGTTTTAAGAAATTCATCTGCCTGCAATACTCCACACATATTAAAATGATTAGTGTTTTATCCAATTTTAGTTGACGACTTTGCAGGATCGAGGGATGCTACAAAGCCGCTGAAGTGGTAGCAGTTCCAAAAAGTTTAGGAAACCCTGGCCTACACATTAGTACTTCTTAAAACTGACCTTATTTCACAATAACGCAAGGCAAGCATTTTGACATTTTCCGACCATTTTGCTCCGAAACTCCGTTAACAATTGGAATTTCTACTAAGTGAATGTATCTAAACTAACGGTTAAGCGATTTTGCCCTACTCATAGGATTTTCAAGACGCGTAACAAAGGTATGTCATGGCAAAATTTTAAAAAAGATAATTTTTAAGAACTTTCAATATCTATTTATCTCCTTTTGTCTTATTTGGCAAAACTATGAATAATCTGTCTAATGTATTTGCCATATTTTCTTTCGAATTGAATCGGAGATTTTGTTTTGCTTTGTATTCAAAACTAATATTTTTCAACCACCGTTCGCCAGATGGCGTAATGCATTTTTAAAAAAAATATTACATGCTATTAGGGTCGCGGCACGTTACAAAACCGCTGAAGTGGGCTGCGGTTCCAAACTGTTTGGGAAACCCTGAACCTACGCACCCACAAAATTTAAATTTGACCGGAACTACTTCACATAAAGAATTAGTTTGAGGTATATGGTAACTGAGAGGTGAGTATTATGTGACTATTGGTAACTTTGGATTACAAATAATTAAAACAAAAACAAATGTGATGGAAATAATTAAAGAAAATATAAAACCATGAATATTAAAGTGAATGTACATAAATTGAAACAAGTCAAGTCAGCCAGATATGTTGGAGGGTTAAGTAAGTAAGGGGCTGCCCATTAATTACGTCAACAATTTAGGGGGTTTGAAAAAGTTTGACAGTTGTTGACAGGGGAGGGGTCAAGAAAAATTGACGTCAACAATTTCACTTTTTGCAAATAATCAAAAATAGGAAATTTCATGGAATACTACTTATTACAATGGAAAACATGGCAAAAAGGTCATCACCTCTACATTTTGACACTCAGTGAGCAAAAAAGGGAAAAAATGGTAATCACTGCCAAAAATAATAACCTTGTTATTGGGACCTGTCATTGATCTTGGGGAGGGGTCAAAAGTTTTTGACATAATTATAGGGGGTAACTGAAAGTTGACAGTTGTTGACAAGGGAGGGGGTCAAAAATTGCCAAAGAAAAAATGAAAAAGATGACTGGTTAGGATGATAATTAGAATTAATGGACAGCCCAGAATGTAAACAACTGATAAATTTATCTAGCAAATATTTGGAAAAGAAAATGGTACAGTAGTAGCTGCTTATTCTTATGTGCTAATTAATCTTTCTTGAAATAGCTATAGCCAAGGGTTGATTGAAAGCGATGACAGTCAGCAAGAATATCAAAAGGGCTCCAAATAATGGGAAGGATGAAACAACTATGGTCCATGGAGATAAAACAACTTAACAATTTAAACCAAATTGAAAATATACAACACACAATTATAGCAGCACCTCAAATACTATATGGCTCCAAGACATGGTCGATAAAAAAGGCTGCTGATAAAAGGCCAATGGTGGCAGAAATATGCTGTTTGAGACAATCAGATTGCAAAAGATAAGAAATGAAGATATCAGACAATGGATTAGAAGATAATATTGTAGAAAAGATTAGAAGAAGAAGATTAACATGGTTTGGATGTGTGCAGAATGGAAAACAACTGATGGCCATATAAAGCTCTACACACAAAGATACAGGGAACGAGAAGAAAAGGAATACAACAAATAAGGAAAACCCAAAACCCAGATAAATTGACATCACAGAAACTAAAAGACGAGCCAAAGTAAGAAAACATTGGGAACATTTTCTATCTAGCTATTACTGCAATTGGCTGGCAGAGAGCCTAGATCAGGGGTGCGCAACTGCGGCCGTACAGCCACATGCGGCCGTGGGCAACAACTTGTGAGCCGTGCGCGTGTATTTTAAAATGTATGTGATGGTGGCCGTAAGCAGCAACCGTAATCACTAACTTCACTAAGACTATAAGCAATGTGGGAGGTTCACTAACTACCTAAGGCAGCAGAGGCACTTGGCAGCAGTAATGATGTCAGCAGTGCGTCAGTATAACTAAGTGTGACAAATTTTTGCAAATCTTAGGCAATTTTTGCAAATTTGTTGCAAAATTTTGTAAAATTTTGGGCAATTTTAGTGCCAATGTTGGCAAATTTGCAATTTTTGGATATTTTTTGGCAAATTTTTGCAATTTTTTGCGCATTGATACATTATAAATTAATTTTTTCATTTTATTTGGGGGCACGGTTTCTCCTCCCCCTCCCCAAATGACGCCAATGTGGCTCGCTGGTGGCCGTTATGAAGTAAAAAGTCTATAATGCGGCAACCGTAACAGCACCTGGCATCAGATAAGCTGATCCCTCCCCGGGCTTAGATGTGATGATGATGATGATGATGATGATGCCTGGTAACTTTAGTAGGTTAAGTAGTAAGCTATAGTAATTAAGCGTTAAGCAATACAGTTAATAGTAGGAAGAGAGCTGGTATTAAGTAACTACTGGTAACTGGTAACTTTAGTGAGTAGTCAATTAGGGTCATTCTACAGTAATCCTGTGCTATAATATTCGCTTTGGAATTGGCAATTGTACCCAAAATATCCAGTATCCAGTGGAAAAATACCTATCCAGTCATTCCCTAGTGCCTACTTGGTGTTGTGCAACCGGTTCCCATCAGAACGCCAAAATTAAGCAATGTCAAACATGGCTAGTACTTGGATGGGTGACAATCCCAGTATCTAGTTGTGGTGCCGGTGGCCAACCAAGCCGTTCATCTCTTAGGCGTCAATACTATTATTATTATTATTATTATTATTATTATTATTATTATTATTATTATTATTATTATTATTATTATTATTAAGGGCATTTCTAGAGCGCAAATATACGCAAAGCAGCAAATGTGCTAATGTGAGTTGCAAACTGGATCAAACAACAATGTCTTCAGCTGTTTTCTAAAAGAGAGCAGTGTCATGCTGGAATCAGAGGAACCCAATGTTGCTGGCAGACTGTTCCAAATAACCAGGCCGGCAACGGCCAGGTTGCGGTCACCGTAACCTGTCCGAGTTCGAGGCACTGCAAGTGTGGTGGTCAGGGCGGAGCGCAGATGTGACCGACCAGGCAACTTAGCCGTCAAGCAGAACATATCAGCTAGGTATGGCGGAGTAAGACTGTGTTGAGCCTTGAACAGGGTGGTCCCGAGTTTAAAAGTCACGTGTTGACTGACAGGGAGCCAGCGGAGCATAAATAAATAATAGATGATAAATAAATTGGTAACAGCATTAAGCTGCAAAAGTAAAATGTGGGTCTATAGAAAGTAATGGCTAATCATTCTAGATTAATGGCGTAAATCCACCTGCAGCTTGTTGTCCAATGTGTGTTCTGCGGAACCCAATGGTTCTACAAGAAACTGGAAGGGTTCTGCATAAATATTTTTTAAATATTTAAAATTATTAGGGTTTTTAAGCCTAACATTATACTCAGAAATTACTGATTGGTGTAAAGGACAAAGTAGAAATAGAATCTGTACATGCTGATAAGCAACAGTGAAATAATCCTTTGTCTCCAACTTTGAAATACTAGACAACTAGAGAACAAGATACATCAAAAGCTGTTTCATCCTCATGGACGTAATAAGTATCAAGCAAATTTTATGACAGACCCTGACTATATTTAGCCATATGTTACAGAGGCAATATATTTGCATGTATGGTAAACAAAATTATTATAATCAATTATTGCCCTTGTCTTCCTATTAGTTATTCATAACTCATAAGTCTGTATTTGTATCCTTCGATAGTACTCACCAATTCCAAAAGGTATCAAGTCATCTGACAGTTTGATTTCTGGTCCACAGGAATTGTCATCAAGAAATCGCTCTGGGCAGAATTTACAAGGATCGGTCCAATAATGTGCATTCATGTGCACAGCATGATGATTGCAGATTATCAGAGTCTTGGCTGGAATCTCAAAGTCACACAAAAGCGTATCTTCCTTTGTCATGTGCGGTATTCCCAGTGGCACTTGAATATATGAAAAAGCACACACACACACACACACTACAATTTAAACAAGGTCGTTGACAGTCTGTTCTTAGCATTACACTGAATATAAAGTCACAGAATTTCGGCTGCATTCACTGTATCACACTCATATGACATGAACAAACCAGGACATGGTATTTACATGGAAAATTTGGGAACTTGCAAGACATAAGTAAGCCTTACAATAATACATAATAACTAAGCTATACATTGCCTAGACAGATATCTGGTGTGGTAAAACTACTGTTGTCTTATTAGCAGTGCTGTTAAAGATACTTTTCAAATGTATCTTAGATACAGATACAGATACATGTGAAGAAATGTATCAAAGATACTGATATTTGATACAGAATATCAAAAGTATCAAGATACAATTTCATACAAATAGAAAGTATCTTGAATTCTTGATGCAAGATACTTTTTAAGATACTTTATTTAGACGTTAATATTGATAAGAAAATATCAAAGAAGAGTTTGTTTCAAAATGAACCTAGTATGGAGAAAAAGTCATAGATGCAATACAAATTTACAACCATAGAGATTGTCATAATAATCAAATTATATATCTCTTACTGTGACTCATGGGCCTAAAATTAATTTAGTTTAAAGTATATTGAGTAATTTCTCCAATCGCCATTGTTGAGATAACTATTGGTCCGTCACATTACAGGGCACCTGCATTTTTCGTATGAATTGGTGCCAGGTCAAAAGATGGGTTTTTAATCTTGTTCTAAAAATCTGTAATGAATTTACAATGCATACATGGTGAGGCAACGAGTTCCAGAGTAAAGAATGTACTGTTTAGTTCATATGCGTTCTGTCATGTGTTTTGTCTTGTTAAATCGAAATCTAGTAGCACATGCTAATACATTTGACATGCCAATATGTTTGAAAAATGGTACCGAATATCTGACATCTCATAGCCGAGTATTATCTTAACTTTATTTATTATTGTAAATTTTTTCATATCGTGTGATTATGTCTGCACTATTTTGTCGGGATTTGTGGATCTTTTATATCGGCGCTGTTTTGTTGGCTCTATTTTGTCATCGCAATTTTTTGGCGCCATTTTGTCTTGCACTATTCTGTCTGGACACCATCATATATAACTTCATGACATTCTTTTGTTTTGTTAGTTAAATTACACAAGTCTGTCTCCTATTTGGTTACTTCAATTTTTTTTAAATATATCTTAAAATAAAAGGCTGTCAAATTCCAAAGAGCATTAAACATAAAACTATAAATGTAAGATTACTACATGGTGAATGTTGTTAGAATTCAATAAAAATGTCAAGACAATGTACATAAATATGCCCTTTGTTAGTGTCCAACATTTGCTCGAATAATTATCAGCAGTGAAATAGGGCATGAATACATAATGAAATTTTCTGTTTTAAGTTGTCTTTAACTCACTCGGTGTGAATCGCCTCATTGTTTCAAGTAGTGTAGCTTTAATGTACGGTAAGCAGATTTCATCTTCACAAGTTGCTCTTCTTCCACAACCAACAGCCTGTTGAAACATACCATTTGGTTTACCCATGAAGTATAAATAAGGCCAAGCAGAGCAAAACCCTCTATAGTGCCACTCTAGTAATGTAGTAGGAATTGGCCATGGGTTGCTAACTGGTACAATCATTCAAATACTGGCGGTTCAAAAGTCTCAGATTCAAAGACATTATGAGAGAGGGCTGGTCTCATTCAGAGGTAGGCAGATGGTAGACATATGGATTCTTAGCTTAGATCAACTGAAAGATGCAAGACAACTAACCGTTAATCACACTACAACTAACCGTTAATCACACTAGAAAGAAGCATTTGCATAAATTGGTGAATAGTCTTTAAATGTGCAGACTGATGGTGGACTCTATTACCGGTATAATGAAAACAATTCTTTGAATTATAATTATAGAACCTTATCATCATCACCATCATACTCCTCATTAACTCTCCATTGTCAGAAAGAATATCTATTTCATGCAGTATTCTGCACAATCCCAAAATGCTAATAGACTATTCATATGTATATTGTGTTAGATATTAAATTATGTATATGCAAAAACCTATTTATATTATATTTATTATTTATATAGTTATATGTCTATTGTGTAATCATTATTATTTATTATTATATATTTATATGTTTATTCTTCATAATCTCCCTTTTATATGAAACCATTTACACTGATCTGATAATTTTAACCCATGCTTTTAATATGGACAGTACAGTACTTTGTGAACTTTAATAAAAGACAACATCACCAACACAAGCTTTCACATGGAATACCACCACTGCCTTAAGGAAATGGTTTGCTTTTATTGGCACTGATTTTATGCATTTAGCTGTTAAACTGCACTCATTCTATAAGCAATCATAAAGAGTTCTATTTCTGAGAGGCAGGCGAAGTGAAGAAAGTGAACCTTGCCTGATCAATCTCATCATGACACTTCTGCTGGACTTCTGGATATTCGACCAAGCATAGTATCACCCATCTCAACACAACACTCGTCGGCTCAGTTCCATACGTAAATAAGTCCATGATTGTCGCTTCAATGTTCTGTCCTAAATGTCAACAGAATGAAATTTCTTTATTATTCCAAATTGCAACTTTAATGCAAACGTTAATCAATATTTTCACAATAAGTAAACTCGTTTTAAAGCATGCTTTAGAAAGCAAAATGGCTTAACTGTGGCCACAAATTCAACTAGGTATGAGTAGCCTTCACAGCGTCCTGTCCTCTTGTGTTACATGCAGGCCCAAGCTAAGCAGAACTAAGTCTTATCAAACCTCAACATTGACACCACGAAGCGTCCTAGAGTTTGAGTTTGATTTTGTTACCACAAGGCAAAAAGCATTATGCAAAGGAGTGTGGCTCATATAAACTAGATGTCTCAACAACTTAAGGAATGCCATCAAAGTAGTAATATGTAATCTCTTAAGAGGCAAACAATCAAATTCAACATAGAATCAAACACACATATGAACATCTTTCACTATAAAATCTAACAAGAAAGCAACATTTCAGATTCCTTTGTCAAAAAATAAAAACAATATTCTAACTGCTGGTCTTAAACTGTTAATTGCAAAACATTTACCGATACTTATGATAGATTTTACAGAGTTTACAAGCGTCAACAATCATATAAAATCACATACAGTATTTAATAGTGTATACTGTTGTATGCTCCAGCTGTACTTACTATGTATTGGTTTCTTTTTGCATCTTCCTCCAAGACTAGAAGTCAAGTACTCATCAATGAAGTCTCGAATGTTGTTTGGATCAAAATCTTCTCTATGTCTTTCGATCTCTTCACTTATGAAGGTCAAGATATTTTTAGCATTTTCTGTGGCACACAAAATCTGCAAAAAGCAGACAAGTGATGTAATATGCAAATCTCATAAACAGTGACAGTGAGCAGTGAGTACACTTCACTCTAACGCAATACGTGTTTCATATCTAGAAAGATGTCTCTAAAATGAGCATATAATTCATTTAAATATTAAAAAAACTATCAGCATAAATTTTATTATTATTATTATTAATTCTGACAATTTCATATAGCGCAATACGCATAGCGAAGGCTAAAGTCAAGAGCGCTGTACAAGTGTCCCTAATAGGAGATGTTAAATAAATATGTTTTAAGGTTCCTAGTGAACAGTTCAGGAGATGACACCCTAGTCACGTAATAATAATAGAAGCTGTCAATTATTTTTAAAATGAAAAATTTAAATTTATATTAATATTTCAAAAGTAATCATAAATATATCCTCCAAATAAACATTATTGAATCTTATAAAAGTAAGAAGTAAAACATTTTTATCAGTGCAGAATAACGGCAGCAAATAGTGGAGCATTTCAATTATTACTCATGAATTTATTTGTAAAATTTATAGAATGATAATTGATAAATAGAAGACAGGTAAAAGGTAAAACACAAATTCCAGTCTCTGCTGATATTGAGCATGACAATAGAAAAATCACCTCAACTGAGTAAGAAAGTTTTAACATTTTGTGCATTGTTTAATATTTCATATAGATGAGATATAATTTGTTGTAAAGTGCTCTTGATGTTTACTTTCTGTCATGCCTATTGCACTATATAAGTTGTCAGTTAGACATAAATATATAAATAGATGTCAATGTTTCAAAACTGCTTCAAAACACATAAGTTTTCTATTGAAATAATAGTAACACAATGGAAGGTTGGACAGCTCAACAGCTACAGTAAATGCCGTAGTTGTTCATTCCAACTGGAGGTATTCATTGATCAGTGGAGAACTGGAGATTAAGGTCTAACCTCCAAAATACCAGGGAATCAAGCATGATGAAACAAATTCACAAATTACCTGTTCTGCTGACAAATAATTAAATGTTTCATTGAGGACTACCGGTACCTACCTGTTCCGCTGACTTGTCCGAGTCAATATCCTTGCAATCGGAAGGAACCAAGAAACAGCGCTTGTCCTTTGTCCCAAAGGAGGGGATGGACTAGTGAATAGAAAATTTAACATTTACAACCATCAAGCTGAGGAATTAAGAATTTATCCATAGGAAAATTGCAAATGTCATGCGGTATATAATAGACCCTCAAACAAGATTTGTAATAACTGTCCAGCCACAATTATTTAATTAATTAGAATCATCATCATCAGCTAACTTCTATAGCTTCTATTTTAATAATGTTCTTGACATGAGTTGATGGTCGCTCCTTGGTATGAATCATAATCTCCCATTGTCGAATCCAATAAGCCAGTTCGATTTTCCGGTCCCCATTATGACGATTGTAGAACATTCTCCCCTGGACATAATCCCACCCCCGGACATTATCCCCCCGGTACACCCTTTGAAATGACTACCGGTCATAATCCCCCTTTGTTTACTCTATGGAATTTGACTATAATCATTACCCACATCATAAACCAGACACGAAACACTAACCCTAAACGATACTGACGGCAGCCATGGCATCAGATAACCGATAAATACCTTTTAAAATTAAGATCTATGATATTGATTGACATTGTTCATTACTTCTTTGCTGGGGGGATAATGTCCGGGGGGATTAAGTCCAGGGGGAGAATGTCCGTATACCGTTATGACGGATAGGCAAACTACGCCACTCAAGATCTTCTGAATATCAACTGCAAACTGTATTTGCCATAATTTCTGACTAAAACTTTACTTTTAAGTAGCTATTGATTGTTACCATATCATTAATTAAAGAAGTTTTATGACTGATTGATTGAATGCAAATGTCTACACTTCATCCAGTACTGATAAATAAATAGGCCTAAGACAAACTTACCGAGAATTCCGTTGGACAAGATGTTGAAAGAAATTGAAGAATATTCGCTGAGTGGAAGATATTACAACTACTGAGATTACAGTGAATCATCCGTATCCAGCTCCTGATGCGCTTGCTTCCATACTTGTACCTGGAAAGTGGAAACAATGATCAAACTACATTAGGTAGAGTAGAAAAGGCCAGTCTTACACTCAAAAAACTTCCATGAACTGAGTCAAGAGCCTAAACATAAGTTCTATAATACCAGTACCGTACTCAAAGTAAAACGGCCAAGAAAGCATTGATACATTAAGTAAAATTTAAGTTTGCGCTATCCTGGTAGTATTTCTAAGTCAAACCCAGCAACCAATTTATTCACAATTTAAAAATTCAAGTGGGTACTCAAAATGAAGAAATAATAAACTTCATAAGTGCCAATTGTCTTCATTTGATGGCTACCCATCTGTTCCCAACACATAACACGGAAAGTTTACAAGGATCTATTACACTGGTCTACATTTTAAAAAAAAATTTCTGCTGACCTAGGTATTTTTGCTGATTTTACCCAATTGAGAGGTGCTGATTCCAGATATGAAGTCAAAAATTATGCAACACGTCAAATTTTTTCGCAAATTAGGAATGCTTAATTAAAGGTGTTAAAGTCAAACATAAGGGAAAATAGGAAATTCTGAAGAACCGATAACACGTAATATTTTTTATTCAGCCCAAAAATGAGTCTGTCTTCTAACCAAGAGAGCAATAAGAGCAATAGCTAGTTGCTTAAATTTAAGTTTTGAGAAAGGAATCTTCTTTTTTTGGATGCTCCGGTATAGTTATGGTCACAGTTGTCACGCTGTAAACACCAGCAGTACTTAGTCTGCCATAATGTTCGAGTTCCATCTGCCTTGATATCTACGTTCCATGGTCTTGATGTCTTGATGGAAGCATTCTCCTTGTTCTTCACTCATAGCTCCAAGATTTGAAGTTCAGATAGCTATGAAAGAAATGCAACTTGACACTCATGTTTGCTCCCAGTCTTCGAAAAGCAATCTTGAATTTTTAACTGAAAGGTCATAATTCTCGACTCTTAAGTTGCCAAGTAAGTCAGTAATCAGGTCGCAAAAAAGCATCTTGTCTACAACTATAACATCCCATTGATTCAAAAAGTCCTTTGATGTTGATGCAGTATACAAACTCCTCCTCCGTATGGAAATGTTTGAAAAGATTCATTCTCTCTGCCATGATACATAAGCGTGGTTCCTGGGGCCAACACTGAACAGATTCTTTTCCTTCAGTCTTGAACCCAGTAACTCTGCTGACGACTTCGGCAGATCTAGGTCTCATATTAGGTCATTAAACTCAGCTTGCTTGAATGTTTGGTGCATTCCAGCGTCAACTTCTAAGGCCACGAAATCTTCTTGAATCGGTGTCTGTTGACTGACAAAATTCATCTTCGTAAGAAACTCCCAAAGTAGTGCAAATAGGTACAGGAACTTTGTCACAGTGAGCAACTGGTCTCAGAGCAGAGGGAGATTTGGGTACTGGATGGAAGATTTTGCCTTTGTGGACATGCCTGAAATATTTACCAGACAGAAGTAGCAGTCATCAACATGCATGGTTTGAGGCTCTCGCCACACCATTGGAACTCCAAAGTTAAGACTTTTTCTCTGACCTTTAGTCACATTATGAACTGTCTGAGGCTTTCAACACATGTCCTGCACACTTTATGTGGTGCCCAAGGTTTTCCTGGTCACTCAATTTAACTGCGAAATATGCATGCTAAGCTTTATGCACAAATTCAGACACCTATCTCCTTTGTTTAGGTGTTGTAAAGCAACCTCAGATGTAGCAAAATTTGTCAGGATCATTCCTGCACTGCTCACGAAGTGTTCGGGTGCTGGGTGACATATTCCACAGAAAGCTAGTTAGAATAGTTAAATTTACTGCGACTTGTAAGCCTCATGAACGACTGAATGCTGCCGTCGGTTTCACGCTGCTTATATAGGCCTATATCCATAAAATGCTGACGTCTGCAGTTTAAAACTGCCTATTAAACTGTTGTATTATTAAATAGTTATGCCCACTGCATATTAAGCATATCTTTTTGCACATCCTTAACTTTTTGCATATTCAATATAGCTAAAGAATTATAATACATAATGCTACATTATTACAGTAAACAGTAAATCAGTAAACAGCGTTTTGCGGAAAAACTGGACGTGATAGGAGAAAATGGGTGTGATTTTTGGATTCAGCACACCAAAATACATAAAGATCACATGTTGTCTTCAAGTCAGCAAAATTGACGTAGACCAGTGTTACCAATGCCTAAGGAAACAACATAACAAGGACTGCATAAACCCCAACCACTCAAGAGAGTGTGACAAATTAAAAGTGCCTTCCGAGTTTCACTTTTGTTTTTAGGATTTTGCTTTTCTTCTAAAATTTGTTCATACACTAAGACAATCAGGTCAAGTTTTAGAAGAGCAAAAAACAAAACAACACAAAAGTAAACATTTGAATAAAATCTTCTTGTTTAAGTGACCTGTATATTTAAGTTGGCGAACATGGACCTCCAAACTTCCCTGTCCCTGAATAAAGTCTACAACTTCCAAAATTCAACTAGAGCTGTGAATGCAATGACTTATGGATTGTGGGAACAGGATTAATTGGTTGACTGCCCACATGGCTGTTATGCCAATGCACTGAATAAGTTAGGTTCTCCCCTAAATACCAGGCAGAAAAGGACAACAGTTACAATAGGCACAACAGCTGTATATAATGTAGGTAACTGAAAGATAAAAGGATATCTATACATAAATATACTCAATACGAGTTAATCTTGATTATATGACTACGATTATTCACTGAATCGACCATCGACTGGTGCTGATGTACTACTACAATGGCGTTAAAGAAGTCTACTACTACTACTACTACTACCCTGTAACTAAATTCATAAGAGTATGAAACAGCCAAGTTCAATTCACGTTGAAATCAGAAAACCCCATTAACAATGGCATTGTGAATTGATAATAGGATCTGTGATAACCAAAGGATTCAAGTTAAGTTTGTCTGAAGATATCTACTGGACCACAGTTGGACCAAATCATATAGTCTCTGCTAACAAATCTTTATGTGGTCATGACGATCCTAGCCAGATGTTGATCCTAGGCACATTATAAAACATTTTACTGTGAGGTCAAATGAATTTGAGCAGAGGAGTGATAGTACCAGAAGTCACAAGTGAATGACATCACATTATCCAAGTATATGTTAACAAGATTTACCGAGTTTTGCTAGAGATTAGTTTTGCTATATTTGTTGGGGTTTATTCTGTGATTATTTGCATACAGCATATCAAAAGGAATGCTGCTTTGAGAGCTGCCATTTACATTTAGCCACAGAAGGAGTCCCTTTACCTGACACCAAATATAGCTGAGCAGAGGATGTTGGTTACGGCTTCATGCAGAAGTTCTGAAGGATCAAGTGCATCACCGCTCGCTTCAGCAATTGATAATTCAGTGATGAGTTTTTCGATTTCATACATAATTCGTTCTTCCAAGGATTCATTTCCAACTCCACAGCATTTGAGAGCTTTCCGTGCCACGTGACGCAGCTGTTTCCACTGGTCACCGTTCTGCCAGGCAAGACCTACAGCAACCACAAGAAGTAAAGACCTTCCAGAGCTCTCACGGCTAACCTCAGCACTCCTAGGGCGGCGCTGATCGCCATTTCAAGGCCCTCAGCCAGGCGACTGGTGCAAGATACATGATACATGGCCAGTGCTCTCATGTAATGTGCTTGTTTATTTAGCAGTTAAACTGCTACAATGTTACCACCGCCATCTGAAGAATTAAGGCTTAGTCTACCTTAGGTGCTTCAGTGGGATTTGATCCCGTGTCCATTAGCCAAGCTATCTTACCAAGCAGGGACAACTGAGCTCAGTAAAAATGGAAAGATTGTGGCTGTATTACCATTGTTCCCTGAAATAATAGTTAATTCTCTTGCATCCCTTAATCTTTTGCCCCATACACTACACTCTAACACAAACATTACAATTTCGTGTACAGTTGTCACACCTTTTCCTTGATAGATCTTCTTGATCAGAGGCAGTGAGCAGGGTCGCTCTGAGAAGGCCATGGCTCTGACACTGAACGCCTCCCGTATTAAGTCCATGGTGTTGATGACCACCGCATCCACTTGTCCAATTCGAATGACAAATATCGGGCCGTATTTGTCAACCCATCGATTGAACAACTGAGGAATGCATTCCTTGTTGCTGACAAACTGGACGAGATTCCCGACTACAGGAAGCGATGTCGGTCCCGGGAGGCAGTGTTTCTTTTTCTTCTGCATCATATACCAGCAGAAAACGAGGAGGCTGCCAGACAATGCCAGCGCTGTTGAAAGCTGGATTGAAGGTGGACCTCCAGCGAACGGCATTGCAACAGCTGCCAAAGCAAATACAACTGTATTAAAAACGCTTGAGGACATGATGAAATGAAATGCAAAAACACATACATTACACAAAGCATGGCCTTTGTACTGCAATTAAGTTTTCCTCTGCCTATTTCTCTCTTTGAAACCGTTGAAACAGTCACTTCCAGTAACCTTTCATAGGGTTTCTATTCATTTTGGAATTCAGCATTGATTCCATTTCAGCCATTGGGTGTGATGGATTTGGCTCAATCCAGTTCATACAAACCACTTCGTAAGTAGATTTCAGCTATTAAATTGTGCTTTAATATATAGGAGACAAAATCACACAAATCAATGCATTATTCGTATGGCTGTGTAAGATATGGGGCCACAGTTTGGCCTGAAGGGCTACAAGAAGATGGCATAGAAAAGTATTATTTCTTCCTTGTCAAGAGTTAATTTACTCAAGTGCATAAAAGCATTGGAGCAACCAGGACTGCAGAGAGCCATAATGGTCTGGAAACACGCTTTAAATATGTATTATTTTAGCATTTGACAAGCAGATGGAAGCAGGGGCATCTTCTTCCCTCCCCACAGCACTGGAAGCAACTAGCTCTTAGTTTCATGCTTTTTACACCTAGGCATCAAAATCACCAAAATTAATTCATTATTCATATAATATGGTGAGAATGAGATAGCACTTTGTGGAATGGCCTTGAGGCCTATGAGAACATGAGAATGAGAACATAATCCATACATTGTGTGTGTGTCTATGTGTATGGACTGTCTTTTAAAATGTTAACAACTTTGTCTATATCAGCAAAACGGTTGCTAATTAATTGACATAACACTCCTGCTTTCATCCTCCAAATCATAAATGCAAACTACAATTGGACACAGATAATTTCAAACTGCACCAATATAACTATGCATTTGCTTTGATACCAAAACTGTCTCCACAATCGCCACTTCAATAGTCCACTCAAAATTATATTACTTCAACTCCATTTACTATAACCTTCCCAAAGCCTCCATCAATAAATTACAATCAATTCAATATGAACTAGCTCACGCTGTTACTAAGTCACCAAAGTTCTGCCATATTCCACCCATACTAAAATCATTACATTGGCTTAAAATAATTGAATGCATCCAATATAAGATAATAATGCTTACAAATACAGTAGCTCAGTCATCAAAACCTGTCTACCTTAGAACACTATTAACACCTCAGCCTCCTTGACCCACGCGATCTCACTCTCACTTGACCCACACAATCTCACACCCACCACCCCCCCTCGCTGATCATTACTGACTGTACTGACTGACTGTACTGAAAATCTGCAATGGTGCCTTTTCATACACTGCACCTGAATTTTTGGAACTCGATCCAAGCTACTCCCTCCCTCCTCCCCCCTGCAGCCTTAGACACTGTCAAACAATAAAATCTGAATCCTCATTTCCCATAATTCCCATTACAGAGTATATCCTCATATCTTCAGATCGAAGCTTAAATCATTCCTTTTTCTCAAATCATTTCCTCCATAGCTATAACAACCTAGCCTCACTGCCCTTCGAATATATTGACCATTGCCTGGCTGATCATTCACCTTTCCCATAGCTATTTTAAGAAAGGCTAAGCACCTAAGAATAAGAAGCTACTGTTGTACTACTTCCAAGCACTATATATAAATCCACAAGATTTTACTTACTTACTTATTTACTCACTTACTCATTTTTTTAAAAAATCTTTTAAAAACCTACAGTATCAACGCATGCATTGGGCATGTATTTTAATACAAAGAATTTAAAATTCATTTAAATTGGGAGTAACTTTTACTTTTAGTACTGTATCCAGAAATCTTAACCATCTCAATTAAGTTTCAACCAGTGTACATAAATCTGAGAAAGACCATATAAAACTATAGCACAGAGACAGTGACATAATGCACAGTACAACGTGAAGAATTAATTATTTCAAATTAGATTCATCTCTGTAGGCCTACTAGGCCTAATGAAACTGTAAGCCTGGAGCCTGTAGGCATTGGACATACAGACAGGGACGTATTCCTGCCATCAGCATCGAGGAGGCGATAGAATAATGTTTGAAGTCAGTGTTTATTCGAGCCACCTTGACATGGGGGGAGTTTGAAATGTTTGGGGGGACAAGATTTGTCTCTCCACGCTTTGGGGGGAAATTTCCATTCCCCAAGCCAAAATATACAATTTTGGGGGGGGAATTTTAAAACTTTGGGGGGATTCCCCTCCCAAAAACAGGCCTAGAATAAACACTGTTTGAAGTATACCACCCATAAATATATTTTAACTCTAGTGATGACCTTTTTTGCTTGTCAGACGTTAAGTAAAAGTAAGTAAAATCTCGTTAATTTCTAAAGCGCTTTCAAAAGATGCACCGAAGTAGCTCCTTATTCCTACGCGCTCAATCTCAAATGAAATAGCTATAGCCAAAGGTGGGTCATTCATGCCGGGTCATTTAATCAAAAGGGCAAGTGGGCAGGATGCTATAGCTATGGAGGAAATGATTTTATAAAGAGAAATGATTTTAGTTTAGAAAGAAAAACATGAGGAGATGTTGCAAGAAGGGGAGAAAATTGTGACTCAGAGTTTGTTATTTGGCTTTGATGTAGACAGCGAAGGGATATTGGAATTGAGTTCCAAAGCTCAGGTGCCGCATATGAAAAAGCACGATTGCAAATTTTGAGAGATGATTGATTCAGAGGTCGAAGGAGAGTTACATGTGAAGAGGATCTAGTAGATCCAGGTTGTTGTGGAATTATCAGATTTCTTAGGTAGACTGGTTTTGATGTATGAAGTGAGTTATAAGTCATCGATATTATTTTATATTCAATGCGTTCTGTTATTTTGAGCCAGTGGAGAGATTTGAGTAATGGTGTAATGTGGCAAAACTTAGGCGATTTAGTTACTGCACGAGCTAAGGCATTTTGAATCGATTGGAGTTTACATATGGAAGCCTTTGGAAGATTGTGAAACAGTGAGTTGCAGTAGTCTAACTTAGAGTGAACTATTGAAGTGGCAATAGTGGAAGCAGTTTTAATATCAAGGTAGGGACGAAGGCGACGTGGGTCACGAATGTGAGCATAACAGGTTTTGATAGTTGAGATATGTGAGCTTCAAAATTTAGGGAGGAGTCAAAAGTAAATCCAAGATTTTTGCAGTTGGAACAGGGGTTATTATTGTATCTGGGGCTAAAATCAGTGTGGGATTTTCAATTTTTTCAGTTGTTGTGGCAGTCCAAATAAGAGAAATTCGGTTTTGGAGGGATTGAGGGCAAGGAGATTAGCTGACATCCACGATGAGATTGACAAAAATGCTGATTCTAGTTCAGAGATTGATGCCTTAAAGGAAGATGGAGTAAACGAAAGAAATAATTGAGTGTCATCTGCATAAAGTTGATGATTCAATTTGAGAGAGTTGATTAAGGATGACAGTGGGGTAGTGTAGAGACTGAACAAAACCGGTCCAAGGACAGATCCTTGTGGTACTCCATAGTATAGATCGGAAGGTGATGAAGTTTGATTCTGGCATGAAACTTGAAAAGATCTAGATTGGAGATAGGATTGGAACCAGCGGTGAGCTACAGAAGATATTCCAAACCAGAGGGAAAGGCGTTTCAGTAGGATTTTGTGATCTATAGTTAGAACGTTAGAACGTTAAAGAAGCACAAAACATTGTGGGGGATAAATGATACTATATACCCCTTCGCTAATTATTGGGTGGGATTACAGTCCCCCGCAGTCCCCCGTGATCTACGCCCCTGCAAACGGATATACAGACACATTTCTAAATGCTGGTTCAATTAGCTTTACTATAGGGTTCCAAAAAATCTGGGCAAGTTAAATTACCCGGGACGGTTCCTTCCAAAAAGACATACCTCAGTCATAAAAGAAAGCTCATCTTTGAAACGAAAACTTCGGCATGCGGAAGAGCTAGACTCTGATCGAAGACGAAAGCACAGCAAGCAAGACGACGATGGCAGACGCTGAAAATCCGATTGTCGAGGAACTATATTATGCCGGCTGAAAATCAAATGAGGTTCACAAATCAAAAAGCCATTCGATCCACAACGGCCTTTGTGACGATAGGTGCTGACGTAAAAGGCAAAATCGTTGCGTTTCCTGGACATCAATTGAACGCAGTTAATGGCCTAGGCATATATTTTATGACGGAGCTGCTTTATAAACAGAGACGTATAATTTCATTGTTTTGTTGGGTGGAGGCGGGGGGAAGACTTTCGACCTTCCGACTGCTGCTGATGATGACCTTCTATTGCTAGTCGGTCTTTTCTAGAATGTTCCATGCAGTGATGGGCACTAGTTGGAAAAAAAGTAGTTAAACTAAACTTTATTTTTAACTAAATATTTGTAGTTAAACTATTATTTTAACTATTAGTTAACATTTTCCAAAAAAAGTTTAACTAAACTGTTTTAAGGTAGTTAACTATTTCCAACTATTTTGCAACTTTTTTGTAATTTATTTTATTATTTGGCTCCTTTCAATGTAACAAAAAGAACTCGCCGTAATCTATGAAGGCTTACAGTGACAGTTGCAAGCACTCTCAGTGTTGGATGCAATGAATTTCTAGGAAAGATCCTACCAATTGTCAAAGGAATGATATGCAAAAGGTTTAGAAGAAATCTGTAGATTTGATTTATAGAATATAATGTTCAGAATTGGCAATGCATAAAAGTGATTTTAGCCTGGTTGTACAGAGTCATAGTGCAAAATGAACTGTAGTTAGTCAGTAAGTATACGGTTAGATCAAATTACTACCAAGAAATAAATACCCAAAAATTTTCTCAAAAATTCATCAATGCCACACATGCATATTTGGTGGGCTGGTGGGGGATGCATCCCCAGTCATCCTCAACGTGGAACTGCCCCTGAAGACTTATGCAGGCAGTATTTGCACCAAATAATGTGATTAACTATCACGATCAGAAGGGTCAACAACATTGGCAGCAAGACTTGTGTAGTTCATTTTCATGTTTCAGTAAAAAGAGCAATAAGAAGGCAGTATAATAAAAAAGTTGGCAAAAAAGTAGTTAAACTTTTAGTTGTAACTATTTTAAAAAGTAGTTAAACTATTGCTGTAACTAGTTAAGAAAAAAGTAGTTAAACTATTGCCTCAACTAAATTTTTCCAGTTAAACTAATAGTTATAACTATTTTAGTTAACTAGTGCCCATCACTGGTTCCATGTTAGTATACATTATCTCGCGCGGACCCCTTGACTCGCATGAACGGTGTGCTGAACTTTTTCTGCTTGTCGTCGGCCTTTTCGGACCTTTCCCATGTGTTACCATTCTGCATTTTACGAGCGTCGAGCGATGTTAATACATGATCGGCCCGGACCCCCTGTTGCGAGATATAACTTTAGGACTAAGCCTGTAGGTCTATATAATTTTTATAATTTTAAGCGAAAACTTTTTCCTTAAAAATCAGGGGGCAACGCGGCCCCACTAAGCCCCCGCCCAAATGACGTCCCTGGTTATAAAAGACCCACGAACTGAAAAGATTTAAATATATCTCCTAAATTCCAACAGATATTTTTTTAGTTGACGATAATTCGTCTTATATAGGCCTAATTAGGCCTATATATGATTTTGTAAAACTGTATTTTAGCGTTCTAAATTATTTAAGTCAGTGGTTCTCAACCCGTGGTCCTCGGACCAAAAGTGGTCCGCGAGAGGGAGTCTACTGTAGGGGCTGTCCATTAATTACGTCAACAATTTAGGGAGGAGGGGTTTGAAAAACTTTGACAGTTGTTGACAGAGGGAGGGGGTCAAGAGAAGTTGACGTCAACAATTTCACTTTTTACAAATAATCAAAAAATAAGAAATTTCATGGAATACTACTTATTAGTTATTACAATGGAAAAAAGCATGGGGGCTGTCCATTAATTATGTCAACAATATTTGGGCAATTTTGACCCCCTCCCCCTTGTCAACAACTGTCAACTTTCAGTTACCCTTCCATAATTACGTCAACAACTTTTGACCCCAGATCAATGACAGGTCCCAATAACAAGGTTATTATTTTTGCTGTGGTGACCATTTTTTACCTTTTTTGCTCAACGAGTGACAAAATGTGATGGTGATTACCTTTTTTGCCATGCTTTTTTCCATTGTAATAAGTATAGTATTCCATGAACTTTCCTACTTTTTGATTATTTGTAAAAAGTGAAATTGTTGACAACTGTCGAACTTTTTCAAACCCCTCCCCCCTAAATTGTTGACGTAATTAATGGACAGCCCATGGCAAAAAAGGTCATCACCGCCACATTTTGACACTCGATGAGTAAAACAGGGGGGAAATGGCCATTACCCGCAAAAAATACTAACCTTGTTATTGGGACCTGTCATTGATCTTGGGGGGAGGTCAACAGTTTTTGACGTAATTAGGGGGGGGGTAGCTGAAAGTTGACAGTTGTTGACAAGGGGAGGGGTAAAAACTGCCCAAAAATTGTTTACATAATTAATGGACAGCCCCGTAGTGGTCCGCGGACCGCGGCGAATTCTGAATTCAAAACGTTAATAAAAATTAGACATATATATTTCCCATGTCAGTGGCGTAGCCAAGGGGGTTTGGAGGGTTAAACCTCCCTTGGGTGCCCGGACCCAACATTTTTAGAGCAACATTTTTTTAGAGCAAGCAGCACAATTAAGTAAGGTGATGACCTTTTTTCCTTGTCGTGATTTTTCTCAATTTTCAGGTGGTCCGCAACAAATTTTTGATCTTCAAAAGTGGTCCGCGAGGCAAAGAGGTCTGAGAGCCACTGATTTAAGTTATTGTGAAGTCATTGTGTTTATTTTGGCATTCTAAATTCTATAACGGTCTCTAACGGTCTCTGACGGTCGGGCATCCTATCGCAACATTGCTGAACTTCGTCACTCCCTGACTTAAATTGGTGGCAGAATTCATCAGCATTCTGTGGTCATGCGCAGTGTTTAATCTAGACTCTGGATTCCGGGGGAAATTGATAAAGCCGGGGGAACTTAGTTAGGGGGCTGCTGTCAGTTGATGTAGCCTATAGTATGCAAAAATTTCCGGGGGAATATTTGAAATTTCCGGGAAAGGGCAATTTTCCCCCGAAACGGCCTAGATTAAACCCTGCATGGTAGGCCTAGTGCGCGAAACAGTGTTTATTCTAGCCACATTGACATTGGAGGGAGTTTTAAATGTTTGGGGGAGAAGGTTAATTGTCTCTCCAAAAACCTTGACGAGCAAAAAAGGTCATCCTGGTATTACACCAACATATAGAAATTTTGGGGGGAATTTTCAATTTTTGGGGGGAAGGGCCTAGAATAAACACTGTGCGTGAAAGAAATTTCGTTCAGCCTGATGACCTCGAGATATCCATCCCGAAAGCATTGAAAACTTAGGCTACGTATGAGCCTATGAGGGCTAAGTCATGGACAACTAATAAGTTCAAGCTGGTCAGACCATGGGTCAGAAAGTTAGGAACAATTAGCCGCGCTTTGTTTCCCGCTTTTATTTTGGAATCTCAATGCGCCATCGACCCGAAAGATCTGGTCAGTGCACCACTAACAGGACAGCCTGGAGCCAGAGTTATTTCTAGGATTGTGAATTTGGAGGGGTGTCGGGAAAATTTGGGGGTGTCGGAATTTGGAAAAAGTCCTGACAAGCAAAACAACCTTATCAAGCTCCAAAAAAGTATGGCAAGCAAAAAAACAAAACAAACACAAAAAAACTTATCAAGTACCCAAAAAGCCTGAAAAAGGTTATCCCTAGCTCAGATTGGGGGGAGGGTGTTGGAGGGGTCAAAATATCTTTCGATTGGGGGTGTTTGTTTCAGAAGATTGGGGGGGGGGTGTTGGGGGTGTTAGGGTTGTACAAATATCCCTGCCTGGAATCATGGCAAAATTGCTGTCACAAAGCAGCTGCAAAATTTGAACAGCGTGTTGCAACCACGGGGAACAAAAGATCTCTGCGAAAGGCGGATACTCACGAGTCACAACAATCCGGGAGAATGGCCATGCGACAAATGCCCATGGAAAAACCTGCCATTCAAGAATCGGGCTTCACTCACACAGAAAAACCCATCGGTGATCGCAATTCGTCGACCTCGACTATACAGTCCGTGATCTTTTGGAATTTCAATACAAGCGCTCATGCAGTTCCTAATAGGTAATGGTAGGTCCCGTACTCGAGTCCGAGCGTTGGGTTCCGGCGCTTATCTCCGGTCTAGGCAATCAGCGACGTGGGTGGTATAGGCCATTAATCTGGGGGTAGGTTGCCATTACTTTTCCCAGACCCACGTTTTACCTCGCAGCTTAACGCTGCTCCTCATTTTGCCACCGCCCTCTAGCGGGCAAGGCTGAGTCAACCTTAGGGCTCCTGCGGGAATTGAACCCGTGACCTTCTGCTCCATCGTCCAGCGTTGTTACCACTCTTCTAACTTAATCCGCCCCCGGTTCCTAATGGTGAAGGCGTATTCTTGCACTTTTTGAGCATAGTTTCACAGCTGTGACGTAGGGCCTATATAAACTCACTGACCATGTGATGCAAAATATCTCGACTACCGCATGGATGTTACTGTGTTTTTATAATGTCATAACTGTTTCTTATGCAGCAGCGTCAATATGTTCCTTTTAAACGACTGAGATAAATAATTAGCCTAAAACGCCACACACACACACACACACACACACACACACACACACACACACACACACACACACACACACACACACACACACACACACACACATATATATATATATATATATATATATATATATATATATATAATATATAAGGCTGGGAGTAGTTAATTGGGGGTATGCGTATCTCGTTCCTCCACATATCCACACATGCGAAGTGGAGATTAGTAGGCCTATGTTTTCAGTAGAGCTGTTACGGTTTCACCTCGTGTAATTTCGGTCGATTTCGGTTCGGTTTTTTTGAGCATCACTAGAAAGCACATTGCACAGCTTTTATAGCGTTAACAATAGAGAAAGCGTCGTTTTTGTGTCATGTCTATGAGTCAGCAGCACTGCCTATGAGAAAGTGATGTAAATTTTATGTAGATTTACTTTTAGGTAGCAATTATTGGCAATTGCATTAATTGAGAAGAGAAGGTGACTTAAAGACACGCATAATCATGCATTGTATTTGCTAATCTCTAAGAAAAATAACCGTCCAAATTTGCGTGGTCAAAACAGCGGTTTCTGTTCGGTTCGGTTAGCCGTAACAGCACTAGTTTTCAGTAGCATTTTAGGCCGACACCAGTGCGAAATCAGAGCGCAATACCAATGAATAAATTTGTGAATATTTTAAATTTGCAAGGCATAAATACTGGCGCTATATGACTCGACGACCAGAGGAAATGGATTTCGAAACAGCATTGGCGATATATGAACGGATAACAAAGAAGGCAATGCAGTTAAACGGCGCAACTTAAAGACATTTTATTCATGTAAACCACCTTAATTACTCTATTCTCGATTATCTATTAGTTAAGAATAACTGTTTTAACTACTGTAACGGCCACTAACGGTTGCGAAGGCATTTTCTATGAAATTACAGAGCGTTTAAAGTGGCCCCCTCCAGCACTGTCTTTTTAGCTCCAGTGCCCAGAGTACCGGCTATGTTTATCAGACTTTTACGAATACCACTGGCCGTGACGGTGGGTCGATGGAGTGTTTAATGACAACCGTAATAAACGTAATATATTGATTATTTCCGTTTTTATTCATGGTTTTTGTGAATCAGTATTAGTTTCTGGTTCGATTGAATTTGACTAATGTTCTAAGGATGGAATTTTGTTTGTGCTTCTCCGTCTGAATTTTATATCTCGATAGCTCTCTTGGTAGAGCGTCGTTTATGCTGTGATAGATGGGCTATTGGATTCACTCTTGAAAATAGATTTTTTCAAATCTCAGGCGTTCACATGTCCACCATCGAAGAGTGGACTTTGAAATAGTTTGCGTGACATACAGAGTTGTGCAATGCTCTGGCATGTTAGCAGCAGTAGGCAGTAAAGCTTCTCGATGTAGGTACCTGAAAAGGAGTGCTAAAATAAATACCTGACATACCTAGCTTATCAGATATCCAAACATTGTACAACTGGTTGATCATAGGAGTGTGTTACAGGAGAGTGAGGACTGAGGTATGGGTGGAGTAGTGGAAAAAGAGCTGATTAATATGCTTTCAACTTTTACTGACTTGTGCTGAAGAAATTTATGAGAAATTACTATGCAACCGATGTGATCATTGGAAATGTCATGTAAGGTTCTTAACGGTTAACCGGTCCTAAGAGCAAGGACTGGTCCTTTTAACCTTGACCAGTTAACCATAATTTCAATTTGAAAACAACAAAATGCTTTGATGTAGGCTGCAGGACGCTGCCATAGGTGCCGGCAACATAAAAATGCTTTAACATAGCCACGCCGGCATAGACGTCGGCAACTTCAAGGCTGTTTGATGTTGCCGCGCAGGATACCGGCTCCAACGCCAGCAACTTCAAAGTGCTTTGAAGTAGCCGCGAAGGACACCGGCAACATCAAAGCGCTTTGATGTAGGCACAGCACCAGGCTGCCGCTAGCAACCGGTTAGCCGGTCTTTTATTGAACTGTTAACCGGTCCTTTAAAACCAGCGGTTTTAACAACCTTAATGCCATGTTAACAGGTCTCAGATGTTTTATTTCTTACACTTGCTTGTCTCCTATCACCAGCTAGTTTTCATGTATATTATTAGACCGTTTAAGTATATTTTGACATTGCGGCATGAAATATGTTTTTGAATATGTTCAGACTATTGGTCCAGTTTTATTATATGCAAAATTTTATGGTTTTATAAAGCAGAATCTTCTAATTATGCCCATTTGTGTTCTACATTTTAATTATAGTAATTTCAGCAGATATGATATATCGTCGCTGTCTAGGTAATACCTCACATGTGCAAAAAACAAAACTTTTCAGGAAATGAAAAAAAACATCACAGTATGTCAATAGGACATCACATGTGAGGTATTGCAACAGCTTTAAAATATAAATGTTCCCTTTCGAATTTAAGAACAAGTATTTGACCATACATGCGCAGTGTCATGACGTATAAGGAAATGCAAAAAACAAAAATCTGAAAAACGGTCACATGTGAGGTATTACCTAGACAGCGACGATATGATAATTAGAAAACAAGATGATGTTTTGTAGATTTTTATTATATTTTTTATAATTTGCATGCAAAGACAGAATGTTTTATTTAATAGTTTCAAGACTGAAAAGAGTGACTTTAAATCTGATTTCATGAGTTATAGATTATTTTAGTTATGTTAGCCTCTTGCATTCTATATGAATAGCTGAAGTTTGGTTCGTGTCCTTCGTACCTTGCCATATTTAATTTATAACAAAACTTTTGTGAGATTTTTAGTTTGGATTGAGGTGACCATCTCTGGCCGACATGATTTAATTAATTACATCAAATGTTTTGAGCAGTTTTGCTTCTTTGTCATTAAATTTTTCCCTTTAGTCACTCACTATTCGTTGACGCTATGTGGGCTGCATTAATTAATTAAAGCGGAGAGTGTGGTATACGGATTGCAGAAGAAGGAAACGTTAAATGACCTCCGTTCTCACATCTCGAGTGTTAAGATATCTTTCGCCTGTCATATACAGTTCTAGCCAACGGTTAAAACACATGAAAATGCCAGCACCAAGTCGAGCTCGTGTATATGCTGAAGTCAACTTACAACGATCCCGCGATTATTGGGATTACGAATCTCATGTAGTCGATTGGGGGTAAGTTACTAATTAAAGACATTTTTGTGCCATGTTTTGTTGTTTTTGTGCTTCTATTGTAACGTTATGGCTTGTGAACCATTTTTTGTAAAATGAGTTTGCATATAATGAGTTATAATGGATGCCAGATTCTTTTCTTGATTGATGGGAGACTAAAGAAACTATTATACATTGCCGTCTTTGTATCTTTCACTTTGTTGCCAACTCAACTTTTTCTTGCTGGCAGTTGCCTCTGTTTGTGCAAGACCTGGGAAACACTTAGCTAGGACCCATGTAAATCTGGAATATTTAGGGCCTGGATTGATGTGAGTTGATTTTGGCACCAGCTAACCACTACCAGAGGGAATGGAATGTAAGACTGCAGCTGTGCCTTACTTCATTACTCCACATAATTCACCATATTTTTAAAATTTAGTTGCCTGTTGAAGCACTTCATTTGTTAGTGTTTTGACTTGAGAACTTTATTGACAAATACAGGTTTGTTGTAAATGGATTTGATAAAATACTAAAATTTTGACTAGTCATGAAACTGCATTTGCCAGTTATGATATTACTTTGTTTAACAGGCAACAAAGTGATTATCAGATTGTGACAAAAATTGGAAGGGGGAAATACAGTGAGGTTTTTGAGGCCATCAATGTCAACAATAATGAAAAATGTGTCATAAAAATTCTCAAGGTATGCATTCAGGATATTGTCTCCTATATAATAATAAATTGTTAATGATCAGAATGACAAAGTTTATTGACAAAGTTCTTGCGCAAAAACTATTATTGATATGCATGTAAAATAATTTATTGACTTCTTTATAATGTTATTCTGTTGCACTTATAAGTATTACCTGTTTTTTTCTGATAGATCTGAGCTACAGGAAGTTGAGCTCAGTTTATAAAAATATTTTGTATAGAAGTAAGATCGGTAATGATTTACTGGTAGGTATTTTTCTTCAGTTTGCATGATTTTTTTATTTCAGCCTGTAAAGAAGAGCAAAATTAAACGAGAGATCAAGATTCTAGAAAACTTGAGGAGTGGTGTCAACATCATTAATCTGTTGGCTGTGGTGAAAGACCCTGTGGTTGGTGAAATCTTTATTAAAGTTTCAGGTGTATAATAATAATTGGTCATTCCTTGTAAACTGGACCAATATTTATAATTTTCCCAAATTGATATCTTGGAATTTGGCCATATTTTTGGTGTTTGGGTAAAGGCAGCCTGTGCAAACAAACTGATATATCTTTGGTAGACTTCTTATTTTGTCTCTACTTGATTTTATGTGTTAATTTAGTGCATATTATGCACGAAATTGAGTTACTGCAGACGTCTTCACTGCATACAACACAGGGATGGTTTCTTTCACTTTGCTTCTTTGTTTGCTTCTCTAAACCAAAGAATGTGTAGTGTAGAGGTCTCTTGATGTCACAAAACTTTTCTTGTGGCTTCTACTCGACTGCCAACTGACATGCTAGCATTGGCCACACTTCATCTTACTTCTGCTGTCCGTAAAAGAGACGACCCACAGGCTGGCGCAGGTCCTGCCACAGACTGCCAATGGCCTGATGTCACCACGTCTGTAACAGTTGCATGTTGTTGATGCTCAAAGTACTTCATTGTTGCGCAGGACATTGTGGCAAGCAATGGTTATGACCAAAGAAGTGCTACTCGTGCTGATTGATTAACTTCTGCTAGTCCTGTCATTGCAGATCTTTATAGGGTGTTTGCTGGTTCTAATTACACGGCAAAATCAGTGCACTTGTGTAGGTTTTGATGTGGTTCGGTAATTTTTGTTATTGGCCATCCTGCAGACCTCCGTGGTTGTGACCTTTTTCATCCACAGAATTATCAGCAGATTCCTGTTACAGATCATACAGTCTGTGCCGTATTAACCCTGGCGCACTTGTGCCAGGCCCACTGGTTCAATTTTTATTATTTTTATAAATAAATAAATTATATCAAATCATGAACAATGAATTTTAATAAAAACACAGTACTAATTGTATTTTATTTTTAATAAATATATTTAAGGAAGTTTTCTATCTTTTAAAATTAATTTTCATAATTTTTTGGCAGAGGTTTGAAACTTCAAACTTAGAGGGTTGAACCTTTTAAAGTTTTATTGCTTTGTTTGCGCCAGGCCTACAAAAAGTTAATCCGGCACTGCGTACACGCCGTACAGTCTACTTTGAATATACAATATGCAGCGATATAAGGCGCAAATTGATATAATGCGATTGGATTATGTATTCAAAGCAAAAAAGATACATTGCAGTCATTAACATGCATGCTAACGAGATTTTGAGCTATAAAAGTTACGGTCATGAAACGGCAGATGGTCACATTACTATTCAAAGCAATGAATTGCTCGTGGTGAGATTTTCACATTTTTATTTATTACCTGTGTTCCAGGCAAGTTTACTGCAATTGATCTAATAACGATAGTAATGTTAATAAATTGCCAAATGTTAACTAAAGAAGCGTAGCAAAATTGAGAGGAATTATTGCACTTGCTCTTCAGTGCTGGCTAAAAGAATGCAATAAGCTGAATTCTTTTGTAACCATAGTAGATTTGATTGCTGATTTAGCATGAAAATACCCAAAGAAAGTGTAAAAGATGTTGATTTAGTGCTGGTGACTTATACTAACTATAATTGTGCTTTATCGCTATGGTGATTTGGTTGTGTCAGTATTGCAGCATTGCCATTTTTGCAGCATTTTTAAGTATGAATATAAATTGTTTTGGTAGAATATAATTGAACTTTTCATCCATTTGCACTTGACTATCTCAAGTGCAATGCTAAACCAATTTCTTGCAGGGAAACACTATTTCAAGCCTTTTGCAGCCCCCATATATAAGTTCGCTATTCATTAACTAATGCTATATACAGGAACAATGGACTAGTTCCATTCTTTAATACACTTCATTTTGATGCGACCAGTGCCTTATATCAAAGGTGGACTGTACTCTTATTTTCATATGCTGGGATACATTGTTCTTTCTTTAGTGTCCAATCTTTAGAGCAATTGGTTGTGACAGACCATGCAAGTTATGAAAAACCATTGTCAATTATGTCTTAGTGTAAATTATATTTTAATCATAATTTAGATCAAGATTGGATTAAGTTTTGAAGATGGGTTAGACTTCTTCTGATTCAGTTTGACTTAACATTTTGTGACTTTATTTGTGCCGGTAATAAAATATAGTTTTGCAGTATTGCAAATGTAATTATTCGAAAAGTAGGCGTAGTTATTCATTGTATTCAAATTTGGGTAGCCAAAATTGATTTGAGATTTTAGGGTCTTAAATTAAATTTGTTTGGGCTAAAGTGGAATCTGGTCTTACAGTACACTTTCCACTTCATAGTTTTACTCAGAAGTATTAAGATAAATGATAATTTTATCCATAATAATTCTAACATATTGTATGTGGTTTTTCAGAATCTGTTGTTATTTAAGCTGTAAGATTCTGGAAAACTTTTCCAAATACAGTTTTGGTATAACTTTTGGAATGTTATCCAATTGGAAATCTTAAAAATAGAAACTAGCAATTCTTTGATTTTATTTATAATGTCAAGCCTTGCTTGATTTTTCTGTAGTCACGTACACCGGCATTAATATTTGAGTACATCAATAACACGGATTTCAAGGTTAGTGAAATCAATGAATGAGTTAATTTAATAAAATATATGCAGCAATTATTTCACTATTTGCCACAAAGCAGATTATTCGTATAATAATCTGTATGTTTAAGTTCTGATAATAGTAAATTCTGAATGGAATCAATTGATGTATTTTGTTCAAGTTATTGTTAAGTTATATTTGTTACTGAACGTGTAATTATAACTTGTCCAGCTTACGTAGCATGCTATTTGAGGTAAATGTAATTTTTCTTACAGCCAGTAGTGTGGGATGTTGCATGTAGAAATGAGTAAATGTAAAAAGTTTTTAATTTGATTTGCAGCAATTGTATCAGACATTTTCGGATTTTGATATCCGCTATTACACATTGGAAACTATCAAGGTATAGTCATCCATCTGTTGTTTGAAAGAGAATTACAGATTGATTGCTGTATGTACAGTCTTACCACGTTATTCCACCCATGTCCGTCCAGCGTTCCATTTTGCACAGACAGTACCTCTCTTTCTCTCCTTCCCTTCGTCTCCGTCTCTGTTTCTCTCCCTCCCTTGTCTCATCCTTTCTCTCTGATGTGCATCCCATTAAGAGCCAACTGCCGTACCACAACGTTAAACAGCAGCACAAATGGTACGTGTGTGTCTTGCACTTTCTCTCTGATGTGATCCCCATTAGCCCCTGACGGCCGTACATCAGTGTACAGTACTGTACAGTAGTTACAGGCAATTGACTTTCTGAGGAACTGCTGACACCCAACCACACAGGTATAGGGCAATGGTATGGACAGATTTCCTTCATTTATTCGTTCCCATTGGCGAGCGAGCGAGGATAGATTGCATGGGTGGAAACACATTTGTCTCATTTCAGACTTGGCAAAGGCGACAAACGGGGCGACTTAAAGAGGTAAATAACATGGGAGGAAATCTGGGCTTTTCGTTTGCGAGAGGTGAGGTGAGGTTGGCAAGAAAACGAGGGATGAGATAATGGGGGGATGACTGTATTTTGTTTTCATAGAAACCACTTTAGTCTTGATTTCATCTTCCATTTATTGCTGACTAATGAGTTTCATTTTCTAGACTTGCTTCTTTCTCTTTGTGGATCGTCATACATATAGGATGTTGAACTAGTCCATAGTTGTATTTTTGTATGTACAGTAGGCATATCACATTACTGTACAATGCAATGCCTATGCTATTAAGCTTGTAATTGCAACCCATGTGGTCAATTCCATCACGTTAGGACGGGACATTTGCACAAAAAAGACACAACCTACAAAATTTTTGATGATAGTAACTGGATATAAATCATTAGCAGGGTTTATCTCAATGGTGACCTCTGAGACAGTATAAAAACCAATCTTGAAGTCTCTGTTCATAAAATTAGTTTTGCAGCTACAAGTATGTGTTAGGGACGGGACAGACTGTGGACATGATTTTTACGATAAACTAGAAACTCTGCAAATTTTGTCATTCTGAACTAAAAATTGGTAGTCCAACCCCCTCAAGCTGACTTCCAAGATATCATGAACATGATATTTCATCCTTCAATGCCATCATAGTCATTACAGATATCTGTTATGTCGGGCGTTAGGGACGACTACACTTTCTTAGGGACGGGACATCGTGAAAATGACATTTGAAATAACCTCAAATAGGTATGTTCATTTTATCTAGCATTTTCTCATATATGTTAGGACAAAATTAGTTTACAAACACTGAATTTAAAAGAATGTAGACCATTTTTGCAGATTGATGCAATAAGTAAGTAAGTAAAATCTCACTGCTGGAAAGCAGCATAATCATAGCTGCTTATTCTTAGTAGCCTTTCTTAAAATAGCTATGGGGAAGGTATATGATCAGCCAGGCAATAGTCAACATCCAAAGGGCAGTGAGGCTAGGTTGTTAGAGCTATGGAGGAAGTGATTTTAGAAAAAGGAATACTGTAAATACTGTAATGATCATACAGTCTTAAAAAATTAAATTCTGTTCAAAACATTAGCACTTCATACAATAAGAAGTTATGAATACTGAACTAAATACTGTTTTCTAATAAATGTAATATACTGTTTTCAAACAATTCTATCAACTTATAGAACTAGCTCTTTTAAGCTCATAGTTTCCGTTCCGTTCAACACATTATTTCTTCAAAACAGTTTTCATGAGTTTGTTAACACGATCTGTTTCATCTTGCGGGAAAGTGTACAGCCCACGCTGGTTAACAAGGCTCAGTATACATTCCAGCACACAGAGAATTTCACATGGAGGCAGCTCCGCGACTTGTTCTTTTGACGCCCACATGAACCTGTTTCTGGACTTTGACACATGAAACTGATGGCAATTTTGTTTGTCTCTTGGTTGACACCATGGACCAAGCCGGCCACCACACACATCGTCATAGATGACAGCAATATATGTAGAACCTGGTACGATGTCTAACAGCTGGATGCAACTGTTTTGTGATGTAAAAAGGCAGGCTCTGAAATCACTGTTTCACTGTCTGATTTTTAACAGTATCATTGCATGATGCAGCTGCAAAATGAGTGACATGAAGATCTGAGGTAGCATATGTCTTAAAGCTGATGGCCATTGAGTCTGAGAGTATTTCCAGTGAATGCGTATTCTGTGTGCCCGTATGCTGCATGCTGACAACCACAGTCTTTCGAGATCGTGTTTCTCTGAAAACATTTTGATGCCATCCTTCGAAACCATCAGCACATTGATCTTTGGACAATGCAACTTTGCAACAGTTCAGAATGTCGCTGCATCATTTATACCAGCTTCACGCCTGCTACTGACTTGAGCTGCTACCATTCTTTTACTGTTTTACTGCACCCATAAATGTGGATGTTGCACAATGCCACAAATAAAACTAAAGATGTATTTGTTCTTGAATTGTGATGCTGCCCCATTAGTGAAGATGTGAACATTCTTAAGTGCTGGATTTTTCTCACATAGACAAATGACCACACAAACAACACAACCACAGTGAATATAGAACTTAGTTATCTAAAATTGTCCCACGTCCCTAGAAACGCATCAAATGTCCCGTTAACGCTGTATCTTCAAAACTAAGTGCTTATAGAATTTCAAATTTATCACAGTTGTTCTGGATGGTATTTCAGCATTGTGCACAAAAACTGTGACAAATATAATAACAGATGATTCTTGTGGTTAAACTTGTAAAAGCCAAATTGTATTATAAATGTCATGTCTTTGAAAATTTGCTTGTTTTAAGCATAGTGTTTGCAGTTTCATGAGGGAAATATATCAGGCTATTGAATAACATTACATTTTTAGACATATTTATAAGTGTTTGTATCATTTTTTAAATGTTGGATACTTTAAATTGTGCTTTTATGCAGTTATTTGGACTTTTGGGAGGTCATAAACAAACCAAGATAAAAACAAAACCGCTTGAAAACTCTTTTGAACAGTAAACTAGAGATATTGTACATAATGGAAACCTACAGATTCTAATGCTATCTTTACTTTTTATTTTCTTGTTTATGTCCCTGTTCTCATGGAATGCCCATTTGCTTCTTTGTGGGTGCTATTCAATTTGAGATAATGGCAGCTATGCTTATATATTTATATATATGTGTTGTTGCAGGAAAATATTAAGAGTTAAATCACCAGTCCAATGAAACTGATTAACATGAAAAATGCAAATTGTTGAATTTGGCACAAGTGAAAATGTGACTTTTCTTTAAAATTCAGTGTTCAGATGCAGGCACAGTTTTGATTAGGTAAATTTGTCTTTATAGGCTTTAGACTACTGCCACAGCATGGGAATAATGCACCGCGACGTTAAACCGCACAACATCATGATCGATCATGAAAACAAAAAGGTAGGAAGAAAATGGTCATTGGTGCAAAACGTTAATGCAACAAACTGAATGTCATTGTAGTATTGTGAACAGCACAAATTGCATTTAAAAGATGAACATATTATTTGCTTTGTGTCAGATAGTGAAGTAATTGTTGTACATATATTGCAATTTTCAGTTGAGGCTTATTGATTGGGGTTTGGCAGAGTTCTATCATCCTGGTCAGGAGTACAATGTTCGCGTTGCATCACGTTATTTTAAAGGCCCAGAACTTCTTTTAGATTACCAGGTTTCTGTCATTTATTTGTTCAGTTGACTTGCAGCTAATAGACAAAGGTAATTGGTGGTCTCATAAGCTGTTAATCCTGTAGGAGTAATACTAATCTCCATTGCTTTGCTAATCAGCATTGCAGGTATCACATGACCATTAATCCTATGATAGAGTGATGCTACTATCAGCCCCACTGTTACGTTAGCAACATCACCTGGTGCTGTTTGCCAGTCTGGAGGGAATGGAAAGCTGAGCTGAACTTTTGGCATGCTGATAGGAGACATCATCTGTTAGGACTGTAACTCAAGTATTTGGGATGATATTCCATGACTATAAGTGAAGATTATTTGATGTAATGCCTCTTATACATTTGGGAATTTTAACACATTAATTTTAGTTTAAGAAGTAGTTTGTTTTATATTACTAGACCAGGCAGATTTTTGCTTATTATTGTGTTTATGCAGTGGAATTTGAATTGAGAAGTATATTTATACAATAGAGTAAATTCCATTGTTATGATCTGATCTGTGCACTGACACACTGTTTATTGATAAAAATCTATTTGAGAAATTATTTTAGCAATGGTATATTAAATGTTGAAAACTGAGGTTTGCATTATGCATTTCTTATAATTGCAATGATACATAAGTGTCACTTTTGTGTGATTCTGAGTTGCAGAGGGTTGTTGTCTTGGCTAATTCAATTCTTGGTAACATTTCAGATGTATGATTATTCACTTGATATGTGGAGCCTTGGCTGTATGTTTGCCAGCATGATCTTTAAGAAAGAACCATTCTTCCATGGTCATGACAACTATGACCAGGTTTTGCATAAAATTGTATTTCATCACTTGTGGAGTTTTAGGCTGAATCAGATATAATCTGTATCCTATGTCTGAGATTTTGTAATTTGCATTCATAGTCCACCATTATGTCATTTCTTGTCAGTACAATCTTTTTAATATGTAATTTTTGTTGTTGAAATTTCTTTGCATAACTTTTACAATAAACATAAACAGTTAACTTAACCCTTTTTTTTAAATTGCCATAAAATTACAAGAATTTATTCAAAGGATTTTATTAGATCTGCTTGGAAAATGAGACAAGTGATTTGTACAGCTTTTAGGTTTTGAATTGCTTTGCTGACTCAACAATTTTTAATTGATTATGAGTTACTGAATTTGATGCTATCTTGATATATTTTGCAAACAGAGATTTGACTGCATTGTTTTCTGTTTTCAGTTGGTTCGAATTGCAAAAGTCTTAGGAACTGATGAATTATTTGAATACATCGATAAATACCAAATTGTTTTAGATCCACGATTCAATAGCATACTTGGCAGGTACTGGTAGCAACTGCCATAAAATGAAATTAATTATTATTATTATTATTATTATTATTATTATTATTAAGGGCATTTCTAGAGCACAAATAATCGCAAAGCAGCAAATGCATGAACAGAAATACATGAACAGATGAATTTAATAAATTGTTTATTTGTGGTTTAGTTATGTTATTATTTTAAAGTCAGAATTAGTTCGTTTTGTATTGATGTAATAGTTTCTATTTATTCGTACCCATTCGCGAACAAGCAGGGGAAGATTGCATGGTTGGAAACACGTCTGTCACATTTTAGGCTTAGCAAAGGCAACAAACTGGGGAGAATGACATAAAGAGTGAAATAACATGGGAGGAAATCTGTTCTGAGCTTTCATTGATGAGAGTTTGGCAAGAAAACGAAGGGCAAGATAATGCAGAAAGGCCATGGGTATCATATTACTAAAGGGGAGCAGCATTGAAAAACTACAGGATATGATAAAAGGATTAGAAAGTGCAAGTAAGAATATTGCTAAATAATAGGAAGTAGAGGCCTGTCCAAAAAGCATTAGGAAGAAAGAGAAGAGGCAAGCTTAAGGTGCCTTTGATGGACGATATCAGAGTTTGAATCGGATTAATAACAGAATTGGCAATCAGATTACCAAATTAAAAGTAAATTGATCCATGATGTAAAAATTATTAAGACAAGATTTTACAGATGATTGTTTGCTCTAAATTCCTCTGAGCAGTGTTTCTGTTGCTGCGTTTTCCACAGACACTCGAGAAAGCGCTTGGAGAGGTTTGTAAACAGTGACAACCAGCTTCTTGTCAGTCCAGAAGCATTGGATTTTCTAGACAAGCTGCTGCGATATGATCACCAAGAACGATTGACTGCACGAGAAGCTATGGATCATCCGTATTTCGGTCTGGCTTTTAAGCATATTTCATTTATTTATCTTGATCAGTAGTTCAAAATCCATGTAACCTAAGGAAATCATTGACTAAATTGTAATCCATACATTTATACATTTCCAAGGACACATCGTATTTCATACTTAACGCAGCCTTTATAAAATGGCAACTCGTGCCCATAGAGATGTTTGCACCCATAATTATCAAAGGTTCAATCTTGTAAACTTGAATAATTTCTCTTGTCTGTATAAAAAAAAATTTCTTTCTTTGCAACACAGGTCTTGTTTTAAAGGATCAAAGCTGTCTGCCATCCGATTTCAACATTCATGCGACTACACAGATAAATGGACTAAATGGTCAGTATATGATCCAGTTGAATTTACGTTGAAATCGCTTTTATAATACTTAAAACTTGGGTGCCGAAAATGTGTATTTTTGAAAATGTGATTTTAGCTTTATGGTGACTTTCAGAGATATTCATTATAAATACTTGAACTTGAAGGATAATGCAATTTCCAGGTTAGCCATAGGATCCTGAGTTATGATGGTTTTGCTTTTGCATGATGACAAAAGTGAGGATGCATGCCTTTCTATTACAGTCTTACCACGTTATCCTGCCCTTATCTGTCCAGCTTTCTATTTTGGCGAGGACGGGAGTGACGTAACAAGGGCAAGCCAATCTAGTACATCTAACCGACATGTTTATGAGCAAGCAGTGGAAATAGACTAGCGTTCATTGTATGCATTTCCCATGATGACTGGATAAAGTTCTCTTCCCTCCCTTTGTCTCTGTCTCTCTTTCTTTCGCTGTGTGTATGATATGCCTTGGCAGTTGATTTTCTTGAATATTTTTTTATTTTACAGCTTTTTCTTCCCGATAAACCAATTTCTGATTTGGACAGGAATAGTAGGATGGATGTCTTTGTCACCAGAAGTCGTGTCTTCAGGATTTGATCAATTATCTCTATTTCTTTAAGTCTGTAAATAAAATATGCTAGTGACTTGGATTAATGTGATTTACTCTATACCAGTCGAGTGTAATCACATTTAGCTCTTTGATGTTTTCTGATTTGGTTTCTTGCAGTTTGCTGTATTTTGATATCCAAAGTTTGACTTGTAAGATGTCTACAAAATTCGTTATAGTTTGGCTGCATGCTGCATTATCTTTTGCAAGAAATTTTATTTTTTGATTATGACTGGTGTGTAATATATAATCATGCATTTTAACATTAGTGTTTGCATTCCTTTATGTGTTAGGTGCTCCCAATACAAGCCAGGTTATACTGGCTTACAGTAGAATTTTGAAACTGTTTTCATTTAGTTGCTGAATGTTGGTGTAGCTTTATGAATTAGTCCTTAATCCCAGAATTTATTAACTTATTGAATGATCTGAACATTGTTTTCAATGTAATAATGTTAGATAATTTGACTGACACAGATTCGGTCTTTGGCTAACTGTTGATTCATCATTTCTATATTGTTGAGGAATTTGGATATTTTAATATACACTGTAGATAAGATAAGATAGTATATACAACAATATGTCTCCTACGGATGGAATAAGAAGCATCAAAACTTGGACTGCCATTTCTCCTGGTTGGAAACAAAGATCCAGAATCTTGCCTCAAGCCCAACCATCAACGACTTCACTGACCAACCAGTATAACTGGTGACCAACTTCTACTTTCTAGGTTCAATGCTCACCTTGACTCCAACTTTCATGATGAACTCCAGACTTAATGGACTATTAATAGTATTGCATCAAGTACTATGCATCGGATGAACTGTGTCTTAATCAACAATGATTGACGGTGATCAAAACAGCCAGAACCGGCTTCAAAAACTCTCGTGATGGTGACGATGTACAGTTGTATTTTGGTAATTTAAAGCCATAATCTACTGGTGACAGATGACAAGACAAGATGATCATGCTTGAATATTATTACTCAGTGGTGACATGTTGATATAACAAAAACAATTATTACTTTATGGCAATGCGACATTCTAATCAGACCTAGCTAGCAAAAGTTTTGCCAGTGTTAACTGTACATTGGACTTTAAAATCTTTATCTATATTAAAAATATATATCTCACTCTTTTATTTGTTAGACATTTATTTACTTGCTGGAAATGGGAAATACCCAGAATTTTGAATTCGGTTCAGCTTCTGTTGATGTGTTGATAGAATTGTTCTATTGTGTTTTAAAATATAATTTAGCAAAAATCCAACTACAGTGTAGACTTTATGCATACAAGTGCAGATACACTTGTCATGAAATTTTAAAATCAAAGTATACAATTGGTATTAAATTACAATATGGTTGAAGACAACATGAGTTTATAATCTAATTACACTGTTGAAGTAAAAATATGCTCTTTCTAATATTAAATTATAATAAATTATTTCAGTATATTTTACAAGCAAAGGAGATTATGTCTGAAAGAACAACCAAACTGTAAATTTCAGAAAAGAGGGAAAAAATATACAAGTGGCCCAATGTTAAAAAATGAAACCCCATATGCTCAAGTTTCAAGACCAGTCTTGTGCAAATTGTCACCGAAGAATTGTCATTTTTGGCAAATGTCAATTAAATAATCACTGTTCATTTAGTAGGCGTACATTTTGCATTTGTGGACCTCTTTGTCAGGACATTCACGCTCTTTGTTATAGTAGTAGAAACTGCCGTCCTGTCGCTGAAGTTTCTTGATGTATCCATTGTGTGGCCAGCGATCCACCTTTTAAACAGAATGAAACTACAGTGTATTTTCATAATGATATCTTTACCATTTTATTATGGGGCACAAGAAACCAGGGATGTAGTCAAGACCAGCAGTTGCAAAGACAAAACCAAGGCCACTACCATTCAGACCAAGGCCATCTAATGGCATCATGCAAAAAAATTATCAACTTAATTACTGTACACATTGTTGTCTAACTATGCAATAAGCAGTTGAATATGGTATAGACTTTGCTGAAATGTTATCATACAGTAGTTGTTTCACAGTGTTTATTCTAGGCCCTTTTTGGGGGATTTCCCCAAAGTTTGAAAATCCCCCCAAATTTCTATAGTTTGAAAGTTTGAAAATTTCCCTCCCCCAATTTCTATATGTTGCATTGGGGGATGGAAATCCCCCCCCCAAAGTGTGACGAGAGCAGTGGCGTAACCACGCCCGGGCAATTACGGGCAATGCCAGGGTTACTTTGCTTTTCTGCCCGGGTTGAAAAAATTCCGAGTTGAAATAATTAAAAATTATGCCTTTAATTTTTCATTTTGCTTAATTTTGCACTGCCATGCACGTCATTGCAATACTATTTTAATAGTCAACTGCAGTCTTTTCGAAACGTGTTTCACGGGCATCAGCTAGAAGTGCAGTAATTACAACAGTCATTGTGTTTGGCTGGTCTATGCATCAAAATTCGCCAAAAATTGTTTACGTAATTTACAGACAGCCCCTTGGTCAGCTGCCCGGGTTACATTTTGAGTCTGGTTACGCCACTGGACGAGAGGGGTTTTTTATTTTGGAGAGGGGAAAAAGAAGGATATGACCATATAGAAGAATATTTGAAAGAAAAGGAAGGATGTGATGACCTTTTTTGCTCATCACCACATTTGAGAAAAAATTATATCAGGATGACCTTTTTTTGCTTGTCAAGGTTTTTGGGCAGACAAACCTTCTCCCCCAAACATTTCAAACTCCCCCATGTCAAGGTGGCTAGAATAAACACCGGTTGTTTCACATGTCATCAGAGATATGTTCAATCGACAAATTAGTCAACATGATCATTTCAAACCTGCAATTTATAACTGAATAATGTGAGCATTGCACTTTGCAAACACCAAATCACAAAGAACTCGAGCATGTCCTGTGGGGATGCATGAAGATTGAAGATACCTCCATGGCTGAAAATACGTTCAACTGGGGCAGATGCAGCTGCAACACAGTTAATGAAGCAAATAAATGGATGCAGTGGCTTGAACTGATCATTGGCAAGGATGGCCTTGGGAGTGGTGTTCGATGATGGGCTTGAAGGGGTGACCAGTTGTTAGAACTGTCGTTCATGGCTGGCTGCTGACTGACAACAAGCTGCGTGAAACCCTAAATGTACAATCTGAAAAGCTAGAATCGGTCTGGGGTGCTCTCAAGACCAAGATCACGGTCCTTGAGAGACAAGAATTTTTTTAACTGCAACAAATTTCTCAGTGGTCTTTAAAATTATTTGACTTACCTGCACTTAAATTTAACCCAGCTTCATCTTTTTGGGGCAACTTTAGTATTAGACACAAGATTCTCAAGTCACTAACCTCGAGCTTTCCAATTGCCCGATACTCGGTTTCATCTCTGTATCCAGCCAACTGGAAGCGGTAAGCTTCCTCTACTGCGTCATTCCAAACCTTTGGTCTTGTCATTGACTTTGGCTTTGGATTTTCAATGGCTTTTTCTCCACTCATTTTGAGTATGATAGTTTTGAAGATTTTTATTTGAAATATCTGCATAAAATCAAATAATGTCAAAGACATTCATCAATTACAAAACATGTACAGTGTATGACCTTTAAATAAACTTATATAATCCAGTTACAGATTTGGCTTAATAAAGCAGTGACTGAAAAATATAGCTTCATACTGTAATACGTTTCTGAGAACCTTCAGTTTACAATTAAGGCTCGAAATATGGTGCACCCCATATTGAATATTTGATATTTGAATACATTTATGGATATGTGTTTTTGCTGTGATATCTATTCTTGAATACCTATCACCCAGAAATGGTCAACATCAGATTGAGCTCCTAGAATTTGACCCATGAACTACCACAGACATACAGTAATTCTTTCAACTTCATGCAACTAAAATAGAATGCCGTGTGTCATAGTAATTAACAGCAGAGGCGACAGGAATGAGGGTCAAAACTTATGGCAAGCGGCAGTTAACACTATTGATTGCAATGTAGTAACTTGCAGTAAATCTTGTGCCTTCAACCCCAGACCATAATAATTATGTACTTCTGTAGCACCATTTCTAATAGCAATCGATGGTACTTCAAATCCATCCGCAAAAGACCAGGTCATTCCAGAGATCAGTCAGAGAGAGACAAGAAGACAGACTATCACTAAACACTTGTCTTGTCTTCAGCCAACCTCACTACGAGAGTAGACCGCATCGTGAATGAGCTTGCTCCACTGTTTTCTGTTATCTGTCATTCCATTTTCCATTGTGTTTTCAGCCCAATGCATGGTTGTCAGTCCATCCACTCCTGGGTTTGCCTTGCTTTCTTTTTCCATTAGTTGTGCCTTGTGTCATTTCCTTTTCCTTGGCCATTCTCCTGTCTCTCACAAAGCCACACATATTTTGTGTGTTCTGTCTATTGCTTTTTCTCCTCCAATTTGAACAGCTCAAGTGGAATCATGTCTCATCCAGTGGCCTTTTGATTTCCTGTGTTTTGAATGGCACATTATATTTCTGAATGTAGTGGTGGTGGTTCTTTTTCTGGGGTTTGTATTCTAAATTGTTCCTCTATCCTGCTATGTATGTTCTAGTCACTGTAGAGTGCTTCACAATATTCTCTCCATCTTGCAGCAATTTCCTTCACATCATTTTCTCCTCTGGCTGATTGTATGCAGTTTAGTGTGGGTTGAAATTTCTTGGTCAATGTTTTAAACAGCAGCTTGAAAAGCTATTCCTGTGTGGCCTTTTTGAGTTGATTCTTCCTCTTCTCTACACAGTATTAAGATTTATCTGTCTGTCTATTCTGATTCTCTTTTGGGTCTTGTGTTTCAGTTTTTTGTAGGTTAGGGTCAGGTTCCCGACCGAAAAGCCATTGCACTTCACTGGGGTCCGGATAACGGGAAAGTATCGTTTTTTGTATTTTATAGATTCATACACTTTGCTATTCGTTTCTCGTTTATCATTTTAATTAAGGGCTTCTTCGGTTATCCGTGGTTTATTATTTTATTTCTTTTTCGTAGCCTCAAATTTATTTTGTTGTATCTATCAGTACTTTCTTTGTGTTTCCCCATATCCAATTACCGGTAGGTGTATTCTCTTCTATAGCTAGTTCAAGTGCTTAGATTCTCTATGAGACAATTCTTTCATGTTCTCCTGCCGTTTTTGTTGGTTGTTGTAGGTTTAGCCTTAATCTTGGTGTCATCTTATTGTTTTTTCTCAAATCGTAATTCCAGCACTGCCAGTAGAAGATTATGGTATGATTCTGATTATGATCACTAAGCACTAACACACACTAAACACAGAAAAGTGGTGCAAACTGTAGGCAGTCGTAATAAATGAAACTGGAAATCGTGAAATGACACATCTCTAGTCTAGTATATTTAAGCGCTAAATAAGATTAAATTGCTAAATTTTGGCAGAAATAATTACTCAGAAACTGTTTCGAAAATCAATTTAAAGTCTCTTAGAAACCGATATAAACGCAACAACTCCGCACTGAAGGCAGATCTCAACGGCAATTGGTCAATATTTTAAACAAACTATTATTTATATTTTTTAGTAAGTAAGTAGAACTTATAATTCAAAATTTGCCGGTGAAATTTAGTTTTTAAAATGTGTATCGCTATATTTAAATGTTAACTAAAGTAAAGTAAAGTAAAGTAAAGTAAAATCTCGTGGATTTCTATAGCGCCTTGGAAAGCAGCACAAACAGTAGCTGCTTATTCTTAGGCGCTCAGCCTCTCTTAAAATAGCTATAGGAAAGGTGTGGGATCAGCCAGGCAATGGTCAATATCCGAAGGGCAGTGAGGCTAGGTTGTTACAGCTATGGCGGAAATGATTTAAGAAACAGGAAGGATTTAAGCTTAGACCTGAAGACTTGAGGAGATAGTGCGGGAATTATAGGAAATGAGGAATCAGATTTTATTGTTTTAAAGTGTCCAAGTGTGCGAAGGGAAGCTGGGATCGAGTTCCAGAGTTCAGGTGCAGCATATGAGAAGGCACGGTTGCAAATTTTCAGGGATGACTGATTTAGCGGGCGTGACAGAGTGAGATGAGATGACGAGCGTGTGGGTCGAGGAGGCTGAGGGGTTAATAGTGATCTAAGGTAGACAGGTTTTGATGACTGAAGTGAGCTATGTGTAAGTGTTATTATCTTATATTGGATACGTTCAGTTATTTTAAGCCAATGTAATGATTTTAGTATGGGTGAAATATGGGAGAATTTAGGTGACATAGTAACAGCACGAGCTAAAGCATTTTGTATTGATTGCAATTTGTTGATGGAGGCTTTGGGAAGGTTATAGTAAAGCTACAGTTGTACATAGATTACATCACATGATTCAGTTTTGCTGAATATTTTCGCATTTTCAGGAACAAGACGCAGATTGTTATATAGCCAATACCAGAAAGGTAGAAACCTCGTCTTCGGACAGTCATGGGGCAACGAGCCTTCTCGTACGTTGGACCCTATGCCTTGAGCGCCCTTCCACCAGCAGCGCTACGGAACATAAAGTCGCCCGTGGGCCGTCGCTTTTTGTAGACAGTTGAAGGCACATCTGTTTAATTGTACTTATAATAATTGACATTAATTGTAAATTTTGTAATACGCTTGCTAACATTAATCATTAGGCGCAATATAAATAACAAATTAAATAAAAAAATCTCTTTCGGAGATCATTCATTTTAGTCGCGGAACAAAGTACAAAAACGTAAAACAGTTACTTGGTGAGTGTTATTGACGTAAAGTCAATATTAAATGTTGTAATTTTTGCTGTTAGCAAACGTTGAACATTTAAACAGGTTATATTTATACGAATTAATACTTAAATTAAATAATTTGGTCTCGAATGCCAATAATAATAATTTTAATAATTATGCACTTCCAATAGCACCAGTTCTAATTAGTGCTGTTACGGTTTCACCTCGAGCAGTCTCGGTCGGTTTCGGTTCGGTTTGGACCGAAAAACCGCGGTTTCGGTTCGGTTCGGATTTTTAACCCTAGGTTAGGGTTAGGGTTAACCCTAACCCTAGGGTTAGCGATAGGTTAACCCTAACCCTATGACCTCTTTTTGCTTTCAGGGATTTTGGAGAGGAAAAATGATACAATTATGACCTCTTTTTGCTTGTCAGGGTTTTTCGAGAGGAAAAAATACAAGAATGACCTTTTTGAGGACTTTAATAAGAAATAAAAAATAAAATGACGTTACGCGATTTTTGAAAATGGGGGATCGGCCCGTTGTGACGTCATATTTTAGGGGTCGACGTTGCGTGACGTTGCGTGACGTAGGGGGGTAAAAAAAGTGACAAATTCGCGTGACGTCATTTATGGACGGCCCCTTTATTTAAGTCACCTCTTTTCAGTTGATGCAAATTAGAGCTGGGTCGATTACGATTATTTTTTCCGATTACGATTACGATTATTTTGGATTATTTTTCACGATTACGATTTCGATTACGATTACGGTTTTTTATATAATCGCGATTTCGATTTCGATTATTTCACAGTACCTTTAGAAACTGTCTTTCCGCCATATTTTACAGTATTCGCAATCCTCTGTGTATCGATGTTCAGTTGGTCTTCAACAGGGATATTTCTACACCCCTAACACCTCCCCAACACCCCCAATTTGAGGTCGACACCCCCTAAAATTTGGTAACGTGACAATGGTATGCATACAGAATGCATATTGATTAGCCCTGAACACCCCCAAACAGGCCCCATTCAGAGGGGGCCAGGAGGACCATTCGCCCGGGCCTCCATCATTTGGGGCCCTCCTTTGTTTCCTTGTCTAGAATTCTGGGAGAGCAAGAAAGCTAGATAGCTAATACTAGAAGGCGCCTCAAAATTTGGTGATGACCTTTTTTGCTTGTTGACAATTTTGGAATTTTGGGAAAGCTAGGAAGGTATTCTGCGGTCCTCAAAATTGGTGATTACCTTTTTCGCTTGTCAAAATTTTAATTGTTGGGAAGGCTAGAGAGGCCTCGAAATTTAGGAGAGGCCTCAAATTCTAACTAGCCTGGGCCTCCTTCAGCTTCTGAAGGGGCCTGCCCCAAATGGAGAAATAAAATACACCCCACAGCTTTTATCCTCGGATGACTTTTTTTGCGTGTCAGACTTTGTGTGAGTCTCTATAACGTTTTTTTGCTTGTCAGCCTTTTTTTCGGTAGAGACCTCCAAATTTCGACACCCCAGATTTTGCCGACACCCCAAATTCACAATCCTACAATCCTAGAAATAAACACCCCCAGATTTTCCCGACACCCCACCCCAATTCACAATCCTAGAAATAACCCTGGTCTTCAATCTACTTAAAGGATCGACCCTGGGTGGCAAGACCGATATCGTCAGCGTATCCAAACTTCCTACTGATGGTATCAGGTTAAATCGTTTTGTAGGCCTATAAGCCTACAAATTGAATAACATAGGTGCTAGAACTGAACACTGTGTTAGACCGCTTCCCTGACGTCTCCAGGAGCTGACATCTTCTCCCAAGTGAACTCAGAACCGTCTCTCAGAGATGAGTAATTCCACAAGTTGACAGAACCAGGGCAGTGGCGGCTCCACCGGGGGTCAGAGGGGCCGTGCCCCCTATTGAGTGCCTGGCCTTCCAGTTCCCCCCAGTTGGGACCCTATACTTAATGCTACATACATTAAACAACAAATGGTTGGCCCCCATGATTAGAAGTTGGCAATTAAGTTGCCACCCCAACGGCCCCCCACTTGCCAAATCCTAGAGCCGCCACTGAACCAGGGTGGCAAGTTGAGCGAGAGTTTGTACATTAAACCCACATGACACACCGTATCGAAAGCTGCTGTCAAACCCAGAAAGATGGTACCTGTCTTTAGACGCTGTTATTATTATTATTATTAGCTAGACGATAGCGCAATAAGCATGGCAAAAGTGGCCAAAGACAAGAGCGCTTTACAAAACTACGAATATCCGATGGTGAATAAGTAAGTCTTAAGATTGCGTAGAAAAATTCCAAGAGATTCCAAGCTGTTGAATCCATTTTCAATGAAAATCTGATAATCAACGGTAAATTGATCTTTATTTGAATCGGAAATATTGTATAATATAACATACGGGAATAATCGAAAAATAATCGCGATTTCGATTATTTTTTCGACGATTATCGATTATTTCGATTAATTTGATAATCGTGTCGATTTCGATTTCCTTTTTTCCAAAAATCGCGATTACGATTTCGATTTCGATTAATCGACCCACCTCTAATGCAAATGCCAATAGGCTTAATTTTAAACTCGTCATGATTTAAAGTGGCTTATAAGGCATTACTGCACGTGTGAAAGCCACTAGGGGCACTAACAGGGCTTGAACCCGCTCCGTTAGCCTCAGGGATATTTCTAGGATTGTGGATTTGGGGGTGGGGGTGTCTACCTCAATTTTGAAGGTGTCCGGAGCTACCGTATATACTCGCATATAAGTCGATCTCACAGATAAGTCGACCCCCAGTTTTAGGCGAAAATGTAAGAAATTTGCTATGACCCGCGTATAAGTCGACTTGGAAAATTTAGGGATTTACATGTTTTTAAAATGCATAATTGTGCCAGGTCAACATTGAAATCGGGCCAATACCGAGTCCAAGTGCTTGAAGGTCGGCTGCGCCCAGCCAGAGGACGGCGGCCAAGGTAAGTCATAATCGCTGTGGTGATCCTCTGTGGGAGCAGTTGTCCACTTCCTCGCAGTAACGAAGGATTTTGGCACTTACTCTTAGGCGTCAAGAGTATGACCCGTTTCCCGGAAGCTTTTCCGCTGAGGGACCATCGAGCTGAAATGATAGCGGAAGTGCTATGCACACAGATAATCAGTCGGTATGGAGCCCCGAAAGCATTCCTAAGTGACCGTGGAAGCAACTTTTTGAGTAACATCGTAGCCGACCTCAAGCCAATGGGGCCGTAGAAAGAGTCAACAGACATCTATGGCAGTCATTACGCATTTTGCATCGAAGGAAGCAACAACGCCAACGACGACAATAGAATACCTCCGCTGCATAGCCTAACGTTGCAATGCGTTATGCATGGCGTTTCTTTCCCAAAATTCTTTGAAAAATTGCATTGACTTGCAGATAAGTCGACTCTGCATTTTTTTGTGAATTTTTATGCATAAATTTCTCGACTTATACGCGAGTATATACGGTAATTGGCATTCCACACTAAACTGGCACTGCGCGACACTACTAATGCAGCCATTTTAAAATTGTTTTTACTGATTTCAATAATGACGTCAGACTCTGACTCATCATAGAAATATAGACATGCCAGAAGAACAACACTCGTTATTTTAGCGTTTAAAAGCTGTGCATTGATTGAACTGCATTCAAAATGCATTAAATGCATTTAATGCATTGAAAAAGAGATCATAGGGTTAGTGTTAACCTAACCCCTAACCTAGGTTTTAACCTAGGTTAGGGTTAGCGTTAACCCTAACCTAGGGTTAAAACGGAAGAAAACCGCCCAATTTGCATGGTCAAAACCGCGGTTTCGGTTCGGTTCGGTTTTGACCGAAAAACCGCGGTTTCGGTTCGGTTTGGTTAACCATAACAGCACTAGTTCTAATACCCAAGGGTATCAATCGATGGTACTTCAAAATCCATCTGCAAAAGATCCAGGTCATTCCAGAGATCAGTCAGAGGAAGAGAGTAAGACGGACTGTGGAGGAAAAGCTAACTGAAAGAGATGTGTCTTAAGTCTGGATCGGAAGATACTCATTGTCATGCTCAATGAACTGGAAGATCTGATCTGATAATTATGCACTTCTTATAGCACCATTTCTAATACCCAAGTGTATCGATCGATGGTACTTCAAATCCATCAGCAACAGACCGGGTCATTCCAGTGTCAGTGAGAAACAAAAAGACAGAATTATGCATTTTATATGGCGCTTGTTTCTGTTGATGTATTAATTCTTGATTATGGATGTGTGAAACATTTTTACATTCATTTGGCTGTGAGAAGATATAAATTAATTGTATTTCATGCAATATTATGATTGATTTTTGCAATAATTGTAGATTATTGGGTACTTATCGGTTATCTGATGCCATGGCTGCCGTCATATATCCTTTAAAAAAGTTGTGGGTTAGGTTAAGGTGAGGGTTAGGGTTAACCTTAACCCTAACCCTGGAAATTCGAATGGCATCAGATAACTGATAAGTATCGATTATTGTCATTAGTATAGGGCTCTAGGTTGTTTGCAGTTAAATATATTGAAACATGATTTCTTAAGCCACTCTGGACAACAGTGAGTTAGTGATCTTGTGGTTAGCGAGCATATGGAAATAATTGGATTTGATAATCAGAGAGCATTTGAAAGACCGTACCTCGATTCCTAGGTAAGCGTTAAAGGGGCATAGTCTTTATTTTGATTACCCATTTTAAACCAGGACTTGGTGCCTTCTCCCTCAAGAACAGCTAAATTGGGAGAGTGTTCTGTTACTCGAGGGAACCCGGCTCTCTGGAACGCATTACCAGACAGTGTCACTAATGCTACCAACTTAGAAACATTCACTAAGAGACTAAAAACGCACTTGTTCGGACACTCCTTTAATGCAATGTAGAGCACTCTTGACTCTAGCCCGCTAGGACAATAGCGCTATATAAATCAGCCTATAACTAACTAACTATTATTTTTATTATAAAGTTTTTGTCAGTCCAGAAAATACGGACGGAAACCTAAAATTTTGAAGCATGCATGTAAGAGAATCATCATTGTTTGGAATTAATATTGAATCTGGAGAAGTTGAAGTAAGACTTAGTATGATACTTTATTCTTTATGAGATGATAAGGCATTACAATGATGAATTGAGGAACCTTTCAATTGGCATTATATAATTAATGAATGATCCCTTATTTTTAGGTTGTGCTGCTTTCAAGGTTTTGAGTTAAACTTGGTGTCCCTAGCTTTGCCTGATCTTTACCTATGATCTCTCCTTGCTGGCTTGTATACCTATTTTATGCTAGTGTATTTTCATGTGTTTCTGGCGCAGCCAATTCTTCAAGTACAGGCACTTTTATTAGGGATGTGCGGGTATACCCAGACCGGCGGGTATACCCTACCACTGCACTCCCGCGGGTACGGTAGGGTAGGGTACACATTTTTGGGCGGTTTACAGCGCTCAATAAGCGGCTCACGGGTGCGGGTATACCCGTTTTACCCGTAAAGTTATATTTTCATTTCTCACTACTATAGCAAATTAGCAATGCAGTAATAGAAAAATAATATTGAGTAAAGTGTATTAATATAACTTGTACATCGCGTTCAGTTTGTCAGACAGCATGCATTTTACTTACTGAAAACATAAAGGAAATACAGATGACGTAATCTGACATCATCAGTAATAAATCTATAATGGCGTCCTCTGACTCCTCCAAGGACTCTTTGACCGAGAAGTTCTTCTGGTAAAGTTTTGTTGTTTAACTTGAGCTCTAATGCCTGCTCATAGATAAATGATATCTACTAAATATTTTAAACAAGCCCATTCATGTCGGCTTAGGCTAGCTGACTGATTATCCTGATTCCTAAGTACTAGATCTGTCCTAATCTAAACATGCGTGCTATTTACAATGAATAGTTATCCCAATTTCAGTAGCCCCTATTTCACTGTTGCCTCTCTGTAGTCTCTAGGAACGGCTTTCACGGTCCATGTACAGGTCCTTGTAGTACTTGTACCCGTAAAAACACACCCGCGGGTTCCAAAATTCCAAATCCAAAACTTCAAATTCCAACCAAAGTCGGTTACGGGTACGGGTACACAGCTTACGGGTACGGGTCGGGTAGGGTACAGCGCTAGCGGGTACGGGTAGGGTAGGGTAAAAAAGTTTTTCCACGGGTACGGGTAGGGTATGCATTTTGCTGTACCCGCACATCTCTAACTTTTATCCCAGGTGGTTTTTAAATTGTCTTTGCCCGATAAAACTATAAAACATTAAAAATCTGGTTTAGAGATAAGTATCTTTTGTGAAAAATTGACTGCTTGGGTCTGAATGCTTATCACCCAGATATTGATTTTCGATCTAATGTTAAATATCTTGGCTTGAATTTAAACTCTTTGTGATTATTTGCTGAACCTCTCTCTCATCCTGCTCGCATAATCTTATTTCATCTATAGTAGCTTTGAGTCATACAATCCTACGTTTCCCATGCTGCTGCTCAAGCACTCATTGCTTCACATCTGGAATGCGGTAATCCACTCTTGGTTGGACTTCCTAGATGACCTTTTTCTGGACTTCAGTCAGTTCAGAATGCTGCTGCTTTTTATTAACTGGCTGTTTCTCATACTCTTCTTATATTTCTCATTATATTCGCTACACTGTTTGCTGATAACCTACATCTTACTGTGTTGAATGTAAAATTCTCACTATGGTTTGAAATTTTCAGGTTATTACATTAGGTTATGTGAATTGGGCCATTAAAATTATTTGTTCAAGCGTGTTATCATTTTCATGTGTGACTTGGCATGTATTATATCAATTGGACTGTAATGTTGAATATTATAAGTGCAATATTGTATCAATTTCTGGGTAACATTACCTGTGTAGTGTTACATTAATTACTTAAATATAGTGATCATTGAGGTCTTCTCTTTTAGATTCATTGGAGGAAACAAATAGATGAGGCTGCTTTTGTGTTTGAAGACCAGATGTCATTTGCAGCAGTTTCGAAAATCCTTGCATTTGACGAGTCTTAACTACAGCGATAAAAAGTTAATTCTGCTCATTGTTTTGCTTGTATTAATTCTGTTAAAATTCTATTCATTATATGATTGGGTTTAATTATATTTTAAATGATTTAAATTGTTTTACTCTATTCAGCTGCTGCGGTCAACATATGAAGATTTGGTTGACATTGCAATTAAGGTTTTATGTAATATCAAACTGCTAATGCATGTGTCATGCTTCTTGGGCTTTGTTGATGCAAATGGAAAGTGAAAATAATCAATCTGCAATCCATTGGTGACATATTAATATAACTCCTTGCATTTAAAAAAAATCTATATTTGATTTCAAGAGAGATTTGAGCTTAACATTCAGAATTTAAAGAAAGATTGCTCTTGTTCCAAGTTAGCAGTGATGATCATATATGATGATAATATGAATACATCTGAGGATTATGCTACCTGTCACCATATTGTAGAACCAGCAAAACTGTGTGACCTCATATGATGGATTGACATTGGCAGGAGTTGATTGTCTTTTATGAATTTTGAATTAGATCAAAATCTTAAATGAGACTGAGATTAGATTTTGTGAAAATGAATACCGGTAGGCTTATCTGCATTTTGTATCATTAGAATGTATATGAAATGTTTGACTTACCGGGTAATCCAGTGTTTTATACAGGCCTGTTAGGAGGAAGATTCTCCCCCTCCAAAAAACCCTCAAAATTATTGTCCCCAAAAAATCCCAGCTCTTACACAAATTTTGCATTGAAATGTGTCTTTTCTCCTCCAACCAAGTCGATCCCCCCAAAGCCTCAATTTCCGCCCCCCCAAAGGCCTGGAGTCTGGATAAAACACTGGGGTATTCTTTTATTTTTGTTGTCCTAGATGGTCGGTATAGTTTAACTAGTATTAAGCCATCACTTTTAACTAGTATTAAGCCATCACTTTTCTAGTTGCATATCACAAAGGTAACAATATTACCTTACTGTTGTAATTATTCATATTTTAATTACTGTAATTTTAGGGGTGTAGCTGGAAAAACTCCAAAAGTGACCATGGACCTTGCAGCAGTGAAGCCAACGGTCGGTGTTGTTCAGATGACGTCCACTCCAGACAAACAGGCCACCATTGCTCAGCTGACTGCCTTGGTTGAGCGGGCCAAAAAGCGAGGTGCCGTGGTTAGTTCACCGAGTTTTGCTTGTTTACTTTTACAGATTTTCATTTTTCATTATGGTTATTGCAGATATGACAGTTGTTGGTGAGAAGACAAAGCAGCCTTAAAATGACCTTGAATGCAATATTTCACTCTTATTTTGAGGCCAATCGGAATGTCATGTACAGCTCTGTTTGCTCGATGACTTCCAAGTTTTTCGCTGTCTTTTCAGCTCTGTGTTTTGAATTTTTAGAAGACACTTTCCATCCACAAAACAGGCGCGAGTACTGTCATTTATGCTAGTTTGCAACTGTAGCATGTATAAAGAAGTTTAAAAAATTACCGTATTAATAATTACAAGACGATTAATTACCGGTAAATGAGTGTTTGCTATCAATGAAACATGCTTTTATAACTTTGATTCATTAGTTTATTTTAAGATACTAATTCTTTTTCAATTAGTAATTTTGTCGAGCTGCTTTAAACAGAATTGCTGTAATTGGTACTTCAGCACCTACTCATCTTTTCTGTGCATTTGGCTCTTAATTAATTTGTCAAAGTGTTCCTTTGTGTGTTCTGTGTTTGTTTAAAGACGCGTCCATATAAAAGACAATGGGTGTCTATAGTGTTCCTTTGACAAAGGAATTTTTTCTTTCTAAGGTGTGATTGTTTTAAAATTCAGGTGGTTTTTGTGCCAGAATCTGCAGACTATATTGCAGAAAATCGTGCACAGGTTCCTGAACTGGCCGAACCAATTGATGGTTGGATCGTACAGCAGTACAGGCAGCTGGCAAAGAAGTTCGACGTTTGGCTGTCTTTGGGAAGTTTTCATGAAAAAGTATGACTTTCTGGATTGTTTTTTTAATTTTTAAATTTCTCTCTGGCACTTATTATTTAAAAAGTAAAATCTATTCAAACTTGTTTCCATTCTAAAAGATTTAAATATTTCTCAATAAGCATGGAATTTAAAAGTGTTTTACTTGTTATGTGAGGTTATATCTAATTTGATTATTCTATGTTAACAATTTAAAGCACAACCTTATAGTCTGGATGATTTTTGTATGTGACACTTTTAAGGCTTCAGGGTAAACAACTTAGTAAATAAATGTCAACAAAAGCAAAAAGATACATAACTGTGCTGTTTGAATGTCTGAAGAGAACATTTCTTCAGCAGGGAGTGACTGTGGGTACCCACATAACTAAGGGATTTAAAGTAGAGCTTTGATTACTATATATCTATGCTGTACCTCATAAAATTTCATTTAAGGAATTTTGCTCTAATATGATTATTCTGAATTTTCAACTTACACTGATTCATGGATCATGCAGTCATGCATATTGACTCTTAGGTTAAGGAAACTTCTTACTATATTTCATTATGGTTGTTGTTGCTGTTAGTATGCAGATATTTATTGAAAAATGAGTTATCGTTGGATGAGCAGTGGTATGGCTGTGTAACCCAGAAGTGTGGGTGATAGTGTCACATTGCAGGAGAAGTTTTTGAAATTGTTCTGTTTAAGGAATTGATGTTGCAAATGATTCATGTCTGTAGGGGTGTCAACAGGTTCCCGGGTACCTGTTGGCGTCCTATTACCTGGGCAGTAAAATTGGGTACGTATATGTACCCATGAAACATGACCATTATGTCAAACTCTCCCTCCGGACACTGTAACTAATGATTCTATCATTAGTTACAGCACCCGGCCAAAGGGGAGAGTGTGGCACCATCATGTCACGCTCACCCTCCAGCCCTGATTGAATCATTAGCTGCAATGACCGGAGGGAGTGTGACTTAACAGTCAGGCGGGTCTATCATTAGCTGCAGTGTCTGGAGGGGAGTGCGGCTGTTTAATTGGGTGTAGAGATAAGCAGTCACAATGGAAATTATGCCAATACTGGTACCCGTTAAAAAATTGGCCAGATACATGGGCAGCTTTTTTTTAAAAATTGACAGCCCTACATGTCTCTTCAAATCGGAGAAAAGGATATGTGATGTATTTGCTAGATTAAGAATATATATTGTGTTCATTCTCCAATCTTGTGTTAGTCATGGAAATTCAAAGCTGCCATGGCTTTTTCAGATTTGCTGGTGGCTTTCATATGCTGTATACTTTGCTGAATATTTAGTTTAACTTTGTTTTTTATTATATTAATTATGGTAATCATTTATGTTTTTGTTCTTGTAGCCTAGCTCTGGTGATGTGTCGAAGGTGTACAACACTCAGTTGTTGATAGATAACAGTGGTGATATCAAAGGAGTTTATCGTAAAGTGCACCTCTTTGACGTTGATGTTCCAGGTGGACCAGTCATTCATGAGTCTGATTTCATCATTCCTGGAACCAGGATTGAAGCTCCGGTTCCTACACCTGTCGGCAACGTTGGAATGGCAATTGTATCCGCTAACAGTTGGAAAATGCGTAAATAAAATTAAAATGAAAACTCACGTTTTGTATGTTGCGTTTCAAGTATACATCAGAAATGTTTATTTCTTTTTGCCCGTGCAGAATTTGATTCTGTCCTTAATTCAGAGTTACGATAGTGCTATGATATGAGATTTCCAGAAATGGCAATCGCACTTCGCAACCAGGGCGCTGACATTATCATTTATCCATCGGCATTCACTGTACCAACTGGAATGGCTCACTGGGAGGTAAAAGTGTTTCACGTTACTGGTATAGTAGCTTTTTATTTATAGGCATTTAATATTAAAAATATATTTAATAATGATGAGTATTTATTAAATTTTCTATGGGTTTTGGATTTGATACCGGAATTTTGTCAATGTAATGACCTAACTATGTTTGTCTTTTGTGATGTTTACATTTTTAAAGTCTACGATTTAAAGATTAATTATAGTACAAATTTTACTTAATCTGATGCTGTGCTAAATTTCTGATCAGTTTGAAGGAACCTATCAAAGACAATATTAAATGGTAATTTTTGATGACTGAACTATAACTTAGAATGTATTTAATGTTTGTGCTTAAAAAAAGAAGTTTTATTTAGTAAAATGGCTATACATTGCATAACTGCAAAAAGTTTTCTGTTTTATCTGGATCCAGTTTGCCTAAGTATTTGCTTGTTTGTTTCGGTGACTTATGTTATGTCTGCATTGCAGACATTACTACGATGTAGGGCAATTGAAACTCAGTGTTACGTTATAGCCGCAGCCCAAGTTGGAAAGCACACGGTCAAAAGAAGTTCCTATGGTCATGCTATGGTCTGTAAAATATTTTTGCTTTGTGATAAAATATACTAATTGAATGTATTCAGATTATATTTCAGTTATTTGCTACAGAAATTCACAGCTTTTGGCAGTTACATTGTAATAGAATAATTTGACCGATCACTAGAATTGTCGCAATTAGTTGTTGGTTCCTTATGGTTATCATATGTCTGATTGTCTGGTAGGCTTTTCAAATGATTTAAGCTTTTAAGCTTTGTGTCTTTGTGTTTTTAGCGCTTTCTGATTCATCAGCATGAATCACTGTTAATAGTTTGTATTGAATATTGTGTTGGATCGTTTATCTAATTTTGTGTTAAGCAATATCATTTTTTCAGTTTTATATTTAGGTTCTTTTTTCTCAGTTCAGTTTGATTTTTAACTGCTATTCTTGTGGCAGTTGTTATCTGTGGCATGTTCGATTAGGTTGTTGATCCGTGGGGATGCATCATTGCTGAATGTCACGACACGATTGACGTCTGCGTTGCAGAGATTGATTTAAATTTGCTGAAGAAACGGAGACTAGAAATGCCAGTTTTGTCACATAAAAGACTCGATCTGTATTCTTCGATCAATCCATTAGCAAAAGGTGATTGAATATGCAGTACTTGTATGTTTATTTTCTAGTTTTTTGTTTGTGGAGAATATTGCAAATTTGACTTACTTCACTTATTAATCAAATGGACCACTCAAAATACTGTGAGAGTCACTGATGATAGAATTATTAATTATAATAACTTTATAATAACTGACAGTGGTCTTTTTTCATATTATTGTGTGGGGTTACATGTGATATTTCTATGGCCATAAAATGACGGTTGCTTATCTACATTGGCTTATCTCAGAACATTTTGATTCACTCGGTACATAGTTAGATATTATGAAATTTAAGTTAATTATTTAAATAAAATTATCACGTGTTCAAACCAAAACTCTTAATTTTATACTTTGTTGTTGATACTTTTCAGTCAATTTAGAAGCACAGAATGAATACAGCTTTGGCGGCCATCCGGTCAAAAGTTCCAGTCTGTTCTATTGTTCACCCCTATCGTTTGCATTTGTCAATCGTAAACCAGTTCTTCCTGGTCGTATCCTTTAAATGGTGCAGCTGTGCTTACACTGGAAGTTGCCAGAGATTTATTTATTGATTATGTTCTATTATTAAATTCACTCTTAATCTTGACTTCACTTAGAAGCTCAAAATGAATAAAACTTTGGTGGCCATCCCATCAAAAGTTTCTCTCTGATGGATATATATATATATATATATATTATATATATATATATATATATATATATATATATATATATATATATATATATAATGATATATACACACAGGTTTTGTTTCTCCAGTTCAAGCCATGAATATCACAAATTCACTTATGATTTATAGCCTTGATACTGGACTCTAGATGTGCTGATCAGTCCACTTCGACTGGCCGAAAGGTTTGGAGATTTGACACCAGCTGAGGTATCTGATCTCTTCCAAACAGCTCAGACTGTTTCTAAAGTAATCGAAAAGCATTACAATTCAACATCATTGACCATTACAGTACAGGATGGCCCAGAAGCCGGACAGACTGTCAAGGTAAACTGTACAAATGTTTACATTATTGTTACTATGCCTTTCATAGTGCTATCAAAGCACATAAAAACTATTATGATTATTCCTATTGCTAAGTATTAAAATAATTTTCTTGTCGTTGGTAACTCTAAGGGTGTAGTTGCACTAATCAGTCCACATTTTTTCCAAAAATACAGTAAAACCTCTTTAGCTCGCCCCTCTTTAGGTCGCCAAACTCCCCTCTCGCCATTGATGGGTCAAGAACGGATTTCCACTCATGAAGTAAGTAAGTAAGAGAACGTCAAGATTATAGTGGTAACTTGTCTAAAAGACTCTTTAAACAAAAATTAAACTAAGTAGCTAGTCTTAAAAAGCCAAGACTTCAGTCGATTCCTGAAAAATATTAGCGACGATGACTCCCGTATGTCAGCAGGAAGCTTCAGCATGCTGGCGCAGCAGCCACCGGAAGGCACGATCTCCGGCGGTGACAAGACGCGTTCAAAAGAAACACTTCCATGCAAGATAATTCGGACCCATCCCGTGAAGGCAGCGATATACAAGAGTTGATAACTTGAACATGATGCGCTCAGGCACTGACAGCCAATGAAGATCAACAAGAAGCGGGGTGACATGATCACATCGGGCGAACGATAGATAAGACAAGCACAGTTCAAAACAGACTGCAACCGGTCGAAAGAATAGGCAGGTGACCCCGCAAGAACTGCATTGCCATTGACCCAGAGCAACAACCAACGTTTCCTAATCAAACGAAGTGAAGAGAAACAGCTGGCGACAGTCTTGGATACATGCAGCTTAAGGGTCGCTGCACTATCAAGGTAGATTCCCACGCACTGAGGCAGCCGGTGGAGCTCGAGATCGTGGATCTTGACACAGTCATGCGGCAACAGGTGCTGTTGCCTCTCGGTGGCTAGCCAAAGCACTTCCGACTTAGAGACGTTACTGGAGCCTATTAGACTTAAGCCAGACTGACAACTCAAAGCACCGGGTGAACGCTCAAATTTTTTTTCTAGATCTGAGTGTCATCCGGCGTCTGTCCATAAAGCCCATGTTTAAGAATGAATTACAAAATAAGATGGGACCAACCAGGACAGCGGACGAATTGCGTGCGTGGTTTCTCAAAGCCACATTAAATGTGAGATGGAGTCTTTATTGCGGCCGTGAGGTCAACTTTCCCTGATCAAGTTCTGCAGTATATCATGATCTTAATGATAAAAACACGATAGAGACTGTAGCTAAAGGAGACCAAAACCGCGAGATGGTCCATGAGCTGCCTAACGGCGCCGCTCAGCAGACCGATAGAACAGACAAATTGGAGATTCTGTAAGAGCCAACATCAGAGTCATGTTTTTCTTGATCCGGCGGTTAGTGGGACCTCACCCAGTTTTTCACCGGTTGCAAACGGCGCCAGGATATCAGATCTTCACTGGCGCAAAAATTTATTACTTCTTCCACAGAGAGTGCATTTCAAATTTCAAGGGGGCTCATGTTCGAGGTAGCCGTCAATACAGCAGACACTTTTTGCTGAAGAAAGCAGAAAAATCATCAGCCGTGAGTCTATCAGGTAAAGCGCGAGCGCAAAAAGCATCAAAGACCTTCTTCCGACTTATCAGTCGTCTATACTTCCACTCATAGTTACCCTACTCAGCCTTACGATCATCTTAGCAACATCTCAAACCACGGATCGGACGATCGCTTTCGAAAGCTTATCTTGACCGGTAAAACTCATCAAGCAGTTCTCACTGTCAAAAAAGCCATAGACTAAATGGGCGTGGCATCCGCGAGTGAGGAGAGTTGCAACCCCATAAAGGCCGAAGGGTCTAGTTTGCCCCACACACGTCGACTAACGGTAGCATAGATAGGGCGCGGTTCCACCTCAGCAGATGGTGATTCATGAACTGCTACACAGGGAGTGGAAACAGTACGACTGTATCAAGCACACCTCCATTCTGATGTGTTGGTCCAGTCACACTACGCTCAAAATTGTGGGACACGAAGAGATCTTGCAACCGGTGACAAGCAGGATCATTGTCCCTATCAAAACGCGAACATTAAAATCGCCACGATATATACAGGATCACATAACGGCAGGGTCATCAGTTCTTGAAAAAACAGTGGAGTAACGACCGGCGATCCGCGATAAACGACAGCAAGCACGCATAAAAAACGAATGGTGGTCGCGGTCACGGAACGTCCACGTTAACCAGACGAATGCCCGGTATGCGCAAATGGCAACCCCCATGATTGATAGATATGGAGCAACTAGTAGCGAGGGCCGTGGACGCGCCTTCTCCACCACATTCCAGCCGTCCGAACGAAGACGACCGATCCAGGCAGAGTCAGGATCGTGCCAGGTCTCACATGACGCACCCTGATTTCGACACTGACCTCAAGGAGATCGCCAACCTTATAGGTAAGGGACCTCAATGTTCAGGAACCCGAACGCCATTTCATCACATTTGGTAGAAGGGAACGGACATTTAATTCGACGCAAAAAATTGCGAAAATAATACGCGGAAATGTCTTAGAAAAAACGTTCCCCGTTTCCGACTCGCTCCAAGGAAAACTTAGGACGAGTCGACCTGCACGCCGTCCACGATGACGTCGAGCAGGATTTAGGATCATGTAAAATAACTCATTTAGTCGCCAAACTCGCCGCTCACCGTCGCCACAACTTTCAAAATTCCATGCCTGTGTAGATGACCTCTTTTGGCCATAGCAACAACTTATCGGTTTGACCGTTTATAGGCCAAGCTCCCGACCGACTGTTTACACAATTAATGACCCTTCCCTCCCCCGATGAATACATCGGTGTTGATAATCAGCTATTAACCTGTCAGCTAATGTCTGGTGAAGGGAATGTGGTAGAGGTCTGCACGGGGGGGGAGGGAGCAAGAATCTGACCCCGACAGTTGACCTCCCTCCCGCCACTCTCGCCCCACCCTGCGATGGCCAATCCCGCTCCCGTGGCTTTTGTCTCCAACCCAGCAGTCCCCGTGGCAGCAGACAATGGATCGGATTTACAAAACTTTTCACCTGTAGGGCGTAGGCCTGTATGCTGCTGTATTACATCAGCAGCAGGTACTCTGGTCTGCATTATCAACAATACGAAACACTGACGCAGCCTACTAGCTTAGAGCCTTTTCCTTTACAAGTTGACAGTTTCTCGTAGCCGACCTGCTGTCTATACATGAATATATAGCAACCTGTCATTTGTTCATGAGCTGACCTGTCCCTACTGGTATCCGCGGGGCACCCAAAATTCTCATCCCCGCCCCGTGGGGGGCAAGCCTACTGTAGTTTCAGTAGTGAGCATTGTATTCGTTAAGCCGCCAAACTCGCCCCTCGCCAAACTTTCACCCTTGACCAATAGTGGAGGGCTAAAGAGGTTTTACTGTATGCAGTAAATTCATATTAACATGGAATTGTAAAAATGTTAACCAAAAATTCATGTTAATGAAATCTCAAGAAATCGTTTGCTTCCATATCCTAAAAATGTTACTGTATTTATTACTTTTGATTTTATTTCTATCTAGGTGCCATTATTGTTTTTTCTGATAAAATATTTGTGTAGAGCTGTGCAGTTGGATTTGCTGTGTTGGCATTTGAAATTAGAATGTAAAATTGTGTCATTGTACTTAATGGGAGCTGGAGAAGTCCAAGTCTTTCAGCTGTGGATGTGCTGAAAGCAAAGTACAAGGAAGATCTGAGGGACATGAATTATGGTATCTTCATGGGATCGAGGATTCACTGAATAAATAGAGATGATAAAAGAATAGCAGAGGCACTGTATAAAAGTTTAATTAATTCCATCTATAATTTAATCAATAAAGTCTAAATTTGACTTTTTTTGTTATTAGCATGTCCACCTACACATCCTACCTCGAAAGGCAGGTGACTTCAAAAATTCTGATGATGTTTATGAAAAGGTATTGCTACTAGTTTTATCTAACAAAATCAGTAGTTGAAGTTTTGGCACAAAATATGAAATATTGAAACTATACAAAATGCTTCAATATGTTTGTTTCAGAAAATTCTGACTTTATTTAATTGGTTGGCTAATTAGATTTAAAGATAGTTTTTGGAAGTGAATGCTGAAGGTTTGGTACTTTACTTTTCTTCTGTGAATTGTGATTTAAATGAATATTGCAATTAAAACTGATGAACAGAACTAAATGACTGCTTAATTAATTGTAGCTTGAAACACACGATAAAAATGTTGACAAATCACAATGGAGAACAGAAGAAGACATGGCACAAGAGGCAGCCAACTTGAGAGCCTACTTTAATTGAATTACTTAGATTTTAGCTTTTATAGAAAAAATACTTGACTAGCACATTTTATTTTAAGGTTCAGTGTAAAAGTATAATTTTAAAGAAGAGAGTGCAGTTTCTAAATTTCAGTTGCTTTAAATTCTTTGAGAATAATTTGCATTGGACATTGTTTATGAATGCGATTATAATTTGTTTATGATATTCTATTTACCCTTTGAAGTGCATGCATGTTTAAAATTAATATGGCAAACCAGACATTTGTTAGCAAATTATACTGCATCAATGAAGCAGATTTGCATCTGATTTTCATTCACTTTAATTACTAGGTATACAGAACCAGCTTTGATTTGGTTGATGCATTGCATTCATTCATTGAATGTATTCTTCTGTCGAAAATCATGTCTCCCGGTCTCTGTCCATAGGCTTAAATTTCTAGTAAGGATCTAAGATCAAGCTCCCCCACTTTTGAGAGTTCCATAGAGAAGGGAAAGGTATATAGGCCGGTCCCCACATTTTCACCCAAGTCTAATAATTTGATTTAAGTGGTTTAGGAGGCTGTTAGCCTGCGTATAGTTTGCATAGTTTATTTATAGTCTACACTAGTTTACCCACTGTCTCTCTCTCTCTCTCTCTCTCTCTCTCTCTCTCTCTCTCTCTAAAAGGGACTTAATAAATTTGTGTATAAGCTGAATTTCTAAGGAAATCACGTGGACGCGTCTATAAATAAACCTACAACAGGAAATCATTTGCGAAGCCTCGATGACGCTTTGGATAAAATGACTCTGCGTCCCTGCCTACTATAGACGCAAAAGCGTCTTTCACGAGATTTCACTTACCTACTACAAAATCAGAGTGCAATGTAGATATTAAAGTCTATGATGTAGATCATAGATTTATTATGATACAGTAGATACCATGGATTTATTATTAGAGGATACGGCATTACGTCATTTCTAACCAGGCTGCGTGAAGCCAGTAGCGCGTAGGCTAAAAATAGCACCTCCATTGTTAGCGGCCATTGTGGTTGAATCGGACGTGGGTAACTGAAAGTTGACAGTTGATGACAAGGAGGGGAGGGGCAGTGTTATTTCTAGGATTTTGAATTTGGTGGGGGTGTCAGGAAAATGGGGAAGTGTCATTTTTAAGTCTCTTCCCGGAAAAGGCTGACAAAAAGGTCATCCGACAATAAAAGTTTGGGGAAGGGGTGTCCTCCATTGGGGAGGGTGTTCAGAGCTAATTAGTATCCATTTTGCATTATCACATTACCAAATTTTGGTGTCGACCTCAAATGGGGGTTGTAGGGGTGTTAGGAGGGTGTAAAATATCTCTGGGAGGGGGTCGAAAATTGCCCAAAATTGTTGAATAATTAATGGACAGCCCCATGCCTTATTGAAAACGATTAATGTCATCCAATAGGCTGTCCACTTGCTATTTTTCAGACACAAATTTCGAACAATAGCATCTTAATCAGTGGCGGCTCAGTGGCGGCTCCACAGGGGGCCCCGGGGGCGTGCCCCCTATTGAGTGCCTGGCCTCCCAGTGGCCCCTGTTGGGACCCCATACCTAATACTACATACCTGACACCAAACGGTCCCCCATGGTTAGAAGGCCACCCCAACGGCCCCCACTTGCCAAATCCTGGAGCCGCCACTGGGCCCAGGGTGGGTCCGTGCCTCCTATTGAGTGCCTGGCCCCAGTGGCCACCCTGTTGGAACCCTATACTTAATACTACATACCTGACAACAAACAACGGTAGGCCCCATGGTTAGAAGTTGCCACCCCAACTGCCCCCACTTGCCAAATCCTGGAGCCGCCATTGGGCCCAGGGTGGGTCCGTGCCCCTATTGAGTGCCTGGCCCCATTGGCCACCCGGTTGGAACCCTAACTTAATACTACATACCTAACAACAAGCGGTAGGACCCCTGATTAGAAGTTGCCACCCCAACACCCCCACCACTTGCCAAATCCTGGAGCCGCCACTGGGCCCAGGGTGGGTCAGTGCCCCTATTGGGTGTCTGGCCTCAGTGGCCTCCCTGTTGGGACCCTATACTTAATACTACATACCTACAACAAGCGGTAGGCCCTATGATTAGAAGTTGCCACCCCAACGCCCCGCCCCCGCACTTGCCAAATCCTGGAACCTCCACTGATCTGAATCTCCATTTTCAATACATACTAATAAAAAGTTCTTAGATCATTGATAAAACATATCCGCAGCTATTCCCCATGGCTCAGCTGATGATTTTTTGGGTCTCCCAATGTGGCTGCCGTTTGGGAATTTCCCAAAAAGTTGGCTTCAGCCAAATGACGTAATGCCGTCTCCTCTAATAATAACTCCATGGTAGATACAGTAGATAGTGTTCACCATAGACTTTATATATTAATATGTATTATAATAAATCTATGGTGTCCACTCTAATTATATACAATCTATGGATGGCCGTGTGTCGTCGTCGAGTGATTGAAAGTGTAAAATCCTATTTTGATCATCGTAATATGACTCGCCATGCTTTTAATAAGTCTCTGTGCGCCGTTCTGTCGTTGTTGTTGGTTGGAAATACGGACGTAGCGGAGGGCTTTGAGCCCTTCACGACGACCGCCATCGTCGTCGGAGCCGCCAGTCTCATCGGAACTGGCGTTTATAATGTTATGTGCAGCTTCAAAGAGTGCTGCACCGACAGATGGATTCACCTAAATTCAACCGGTATTTTTAGACCTTAGCAATCTGTCGTTTTCATTTGAATATTGTGGGCATTAGGCATTAGACGCCATTAGTTGCGACGATTTGTAGTTCAGTGAAATTTATATAGCGCCTGTTAATTTCATTGTTATTCAATGATTACATTTATTTCGTTATGGCAATGCATTATTATCTAAACACTTAGCTTGGCATGTAGGTCAACTTTGGATTTAATATTTAACTTTGTTGAAAACCTTCAATCAATCAATCAGTAAACTTCTATGGCGCCACTATCATAATGCCCAGGGCATCAGCCGATGGCGCACCAAATCCAAATAGAATTGGAGCCAGGTCAATCCGGAAGATCAGTCAGAACAGCGGGGGAGCAATCTAAGGGGATAAGCCAGCTACTAAGTTGCAGAGAAGTCAATTTTTGACAAAGATATTCTCCACATTGGCTTTTGTAATATATATGACCATTTCATCTGCACTCTGCAATGCCAGTGAGACTTGCTAAAAGTCACCATTTTATTCCTTTTCACTGATATTTTGGCTATAAAGATAGAGCATGGTTATAACTGGATGTCAAATTATTCCTGTATATTCTGGTTTTAGGGTTGTTGATTGATTTGGAACGTCGACTGCACGGCCAGCATTTGGTGAAGAATGCCGTAATAAAATCTTTAAAAGGACATTTTAGCGATCGTCATCCTGACAAAGCTCTTGTTCTTAGCTTCCATGGTTGGACCGGCTCAGGAAAAAATTTTGTCAGTAAAATAATTGTTGATAACATCTATGAATATGGAATGAAATCAAAGTTTGTTCATCTCTTCATAGCTACTCATCATTTTCCACACGCTGACAAAAAAGAACATTATAAGGTTGTGCATTTTTTAGTCTGTCTGAAAACATTTATAAGATTTGTGCATTTTAAAGAAATTGGTAAAAGTAGTTCTGATGGACTGATTGTCATGGGTACATTGATCAATTTAAAATACATTATAACAGGTTTGCATAAGAGTTGTTAAATATAATTATAATTTGATTTTTGTCGAGAGAGGCACTGCAGTTGGACTTTTTGCTTCAATGATAAGCCTTACAAAATTAAGTGCTTTATAAACCAATTTGCTTAAGATGTTACTTATAGACTTAATATTTAGTTCTAATTTACTCATTGTTTAGTAAATATATTGTTGTGTTGGTACAGATTCTTTGCAGATTTGTAGGAGCCTGTGATTAATCCCTTTACCAGGAACCCCCCGAATATATCCGTCCATTTTACGTTGAGTTACAGTTAAATACACGGTAAAGGTGTTAAGGGAATTATGTCTTTAATATGAATGAAGTGAATCTATATTAAGAATTGTACTCTTTTTCTGTTCAGGATCAACTTAGAGATTGGATATCTGGGAACGTTTCTAAGTGTCCTCATTCCATATTTATTTTTGATGAAATGGACAAAATGCCAAGTGGTCTGATTGATGCAATTAAGCCGTTTATCGACCACTATGAAGATATTGGGGGAGTTGATTATAGGAGAACAGTTTTTATATTTTTGAGGTTAGTGTTGCAGACTGTTTTGAAACTGTAACATGGATTCTTGTGATTTGATAAATGCTTTGAATATATTTATGATATTTTGAAGTTACATATTATTCTTTAAGACTGATTTTATGGTAATTTGACCATGTTGCTCTATATGGTTCATGTTATCTATCTAAAATATAAAGATGCCAGGAGTAATTAATTTGTTGCTGTGTATTAGAGTTTGTGAGTTACAAATACGGGTGATGCATCAGCTGTAAAGGCTTTGATGTACTTCAACTCTCAAACTTTTACCTTTTACCTCTTCGTGGTGGAGAGGACAATCAAAAGAGTATAGGAATGCTCTTCATGGTTGGACCCATGAGTAACAAAGGCTTTGGGCAAAGTATCACCTTATATGCTATGCAAGATGGACATGGTGAAAACCTTTTAAGGATGTCTAATACTGATGGTCTCACACTGGGCAGTCACAGCAAGGGTTGCAAATTTGGCATGTTATTGGTTTGATCAGAGAAACTGCTGTTTTATATGAAATATATGGCATCAAAAACGGTTAGGCTCTAAACAGATAGACCGCCCTCATGCTGTTAACTCTGCATCATTGATGGGAATTGCTTATCAATGGTTCAGTCATGGGGCAACGAGCCTTCTCGTACGCCGGACCCCATGCCTGGAACGCCCTTCCACCAGCGCTACGGAACATAAAGTCGCCCGTCGCTTTCCGTAAACATTTGAAAACACATCTGTTTAATTGTGCTTATAATAATTGATATAATTGACATTAATTGTAATGCGCTTGCTAACATTGATTGATTAGGCGCAATATAAATAGCTCATTACATTACATTCAATTACATTACATTGAGTGCCTCCGTAGCACCTTTGAAGCACGTTCAGTAGAGCATTGGCTCTATCTCTTAGATGAGCCATCTAAAAAGGACTAGATCCTAGGGAAGAGAGAGAGAGAGTGGTTGTGCATCTCAGGCACATGTGACATAGCAACAGGCATCTGTGGACATTAACACAGTCTATATGCACTGCTTTAACTCGGTGACTTTATGAGTTGAATATTTACATTTATGTTTACTTGCTTGTTTACACAGATGCAAGCATTAAATGAAATCATGTGTGTGTCATTTTAACCACTTACTTTACTTGCATAGCCCTTATACAACAATGGCCCAGTGCATACAAAATACATACAAAAGTATTCTTAATGCTCTTGACAGACTGATTCGAGTAGTTGTGTGCAAAATTTTTAAAACATGTGAGGCAGATAATGTCGAGTATATCAGAGTCCTGACGGGTTTGGATAGTATGCATGCTATTGTAGAAAAGCGACAAGCATCCTTTGTTAATAGATATGAGAAGAAGCCACTGTACTTTGCTCAGTGCATTACTAGAATTTGTCTGAGGGCAGAGGCTGTACTGTGTAAAGTTTGTTCTTAGTTTATTTGTTTATTATTAGGTTTATTTTATTATTATTTTATTATTATTATTATTATTTAGTTCTGTTCAGTTGATTTGTGTTTTTCTTGGTTGTGTACTACTGGTAATGATGCAATTGTACTACTTTTTATGCTGTGCTTGTCACGAATAAAGATGATTAAAATATATGACAGGTGTGTGTGTGCATGAGAGAGGAAGTCAGTGTGTTAATCTGCCACAAATGAGTTATTTACCAGCTATGTATCACTGCACACAGAATCAGATATTTTCTAGTCTCGTCTGTTTCTTATACTTTCTATCTATGTTTGTTGTTTCTGAAGTAATACAGGAGGTGTGGCAATTTATAAGAAAGCACTCAACCACTGGAAACTGGCAAAGCGGAGAGAAGATCTTCAACTGAAAGATTTTGAACCTAATGTTACATTAGGGGCGTTTAATGAAGGAGGTAATTATCGTCATTGTTTGATTTCAATTCAGTTAATGCAGAATAATTTATAAGTAGATTAAAAGAATGTTGTGGAAATTAGGTAAATATTGTGAAAGCAGCTTATAAGAGATAGGCCACATTACTAGTAACGGAAAAGAACAGAGCAAGCTATTTTGATTTACTGTTTTGTTTTGTGAGTAGAATTATATGATGGTTCAAGGTATAAGAACCTGTCTTTCATTTTAGGTGGCTTGTGGCACAGCACCTTAATTGAGAGAAATCTTATCAGCGTTTTCGTTCCGTTTCTGCCGCTCGAGCGAGAGCACGTCAAGCTCTGCATTAAAGACGATCTCTTATCAAAAAATCAGACTGTTACAGATGAGTTAGTTGGGAAAGTGGCAGACAGCTTGCAGTATGAACCACTGGACTCTCCGATTTACAGCAAGTCGGGCTGTAAACGGGTTTCACAGAAGGTCGACGTAATGATCGAAGACAGTTTATAGAAGAAACTCCCCGTTATTGAATAATTGTTTTTAGGAAAATCATGAAAACAACAACTCGGACATCGCTGTTTTGTTGCTTTAGAAGTTTTTGATTATGGTGGTGAACCTGGATGTGAAACTATATAATAAGAATACATGTATTGCCTCACTATTAGAATGATCATTAATTATGAATTTACTGTAGTCAATTATTGAGCTTCAGGGACTTTTAGTACCTGGAGTAGAATTTATAGTGAATTCTGTTTTTCCTGCCCTGGATACATGCATAGTTTTTTTATAACATGGGGACCTGGTTTATTGTGGTGCATATAAAAATGATGCAATTGTGAATTTGTTTTTCCCTGCTGCTAATTTATTATTATTATAATTGCTATCACTATTATCATCAGTAATACCGGTAATTATTAATTTTAATATGGTTATTATTATACCCTAATATAGTCATTGTTTTTGTATCTGTGTGTTATGATCAGCCACTTTACGCCTTTATTCATATGTCAACTGTACTTATTTGTTTCATCAAATAAACAGTTCACATTTGGTAACTGCTTGGATGCTTATTATTATTGTGCTTTTAAGGAATAGTGAGAAAGGTAAGCATATGTTTGGTTTTGTGTCATAATCTGAAGGATATTTTTGTGTTCTAAGAGATTAGATGCTGGTCTAGCTTGCTTGCCTCGATGGATGAATTGGCAGTTGGCTAATAGACACATGGTTGGTACAAAACCTAGTTTACTGTTATTATCTGTCATGCAAAGGTTTATGATATCCAGGATGAAACCCATCAACCAGGGATATATCTTTTTTTGATGAAAGAGATTTTGATGGTGTCATTCTTAAAACTGTGTTATGGACTGAAATTTAAAGTATAATGTGCATTTTTGTTTGCTGATAGCATAGAAAACTGGCTTTATCTTTTGTGCATGAATATTTGTTATTGGTGACCCATTGTTATTGATGAAGATATAAGAAAATTCTTAAGTGAGTGCCTTTATTATTTACCACAGTGAAATCTTGTTATCTCACCCTCCATTAAGCTGCCAAACTCACTTCTTGCTATGCATAAGCCTGGAATGGATTTCCTACCATGTATTTTACCTCCAAAATCGCCATCCTCTCCTCTCACCCTTGCCACTCAGTCATTGGGTTTGCTGCTTTGTAAAGTGACTTCATTAGCTTGCCTTTGGCCAGATAACCATGCTATTGTCATAGCCTTAATCGCATGCATAGTGAATTGTATAGCAATGAAGCTGTTAGAATTATTGTTGAAATTGGCTTTCATAATTAGTGACTGATGCTGTGGTTTTGTTCAAATTACCAATATGAGAAGATGGGTAAAAATGGGTCAATTTGTAACAAATATCTATTGTTTGTTTACAAACAAAGAATAAATATTATGCAATAGGGAATGACTGGGTGTGTCTTTACCACCAGCTCTGGAGATTTTGGGTCAATATTTGCTGGATTCAGAGCGAATATCACAAATGTAAACGGTGTGAGTCTAAACTGTAAAGAAAAAAAGACTCATTTGGCCATCACATGTGCTACAAGCACAAAATTTCTTTAAAAGTTTTAAAATCACAATTGCAAGTTTGCAGCTTTAAAGTTGGAAGTTAAAGAGAATCCTTATCAAGTTAAAATTGAATCATTTTTCATCAAAGAAATCAAAAAGCAAAGTAAATCAATATCAAAATCAATGTGACGATGATATTCAGATTCGGTAATTATCTGCTATACGTATTTGGTGAATCTGGATAGTGCCAAATACCTCATCCGGCCGGAGTAACTGTCCGGAGCAGTTTCCGGTCATTCCCTATTGTGTAACAAACACTATAGAGGTCAGTTTGATTAATATATGAACAACTGTCATTTGCACAATGCACACCTTCTGAAATGACTCTTTGTTTCAGTCAAACATGCATCATCATTGCCAGTTGGGCAGCTCTCTATGACCAGCTACATGTGATGCCTACTGCTGTTACCATCTTCTGTTGTTCGCTTCACTGAGTTCTTTGCACGCAACATCTGTCTAGATTAAGAGCAGCTAATGGATTACAGTATTTGTGGTGATACAGCTCTGGGTGTGAGATCTCATCTTTTCCCCCATTGCCCCTTTGAACTGCTAACATTGTCTCTCACCACAAAATGTGCCAGTAAAAAGAGTGGTGAGATAAGTGGGTTTCAATGCATTTTTTTAAAAATTTCCTTTGAACATGTAACTCTTCTAAAGCTTGAGTTTTCTTGACATTTAATGCAGCCTAGAAACTTTATAATGTTTTTGGTGTAACAGAAACACTAGATCATGAAGCATTTTGATTGTATTGCAAACCATCGAAATTTTAAACATTTTAATTGATGCCATTGTGGATGTGGTTGTATTTGTTTGTGATGTGAATCTTCAGTTAGTTGCTGTTGTTGAAGGTGATGTGTTGTTTGGAGAGTTGTTTTCATCATTAGGGACCTTCACTGTCTGTCAGATACACTTTTGTATGAAGATAGACTGTGAGAAAGTCTGTTAACTATACTAGTGGCAGTCTAAGTGCATGGCCTATAGGCATACAATTTCATTGGCCTGCCTTGAACAATTGTTTATAATTTAACAAGTATTGTAGTTGCACATTAATTACTGTATATCATCTTATAGGAAGTCAGATATTCCAATAATCTAAACAGTAAACAATAGTCTTACAGTGTGGTGCTACAGATTATTTACAAATTATTTTATAAACATATTATACAGTGTATATATATATATATATATATATATATATATATATATATATATATTTATAGGAAGTTGTACATAACCGATACCACTACACTATGTTTCATTCAGAACATTTTCACACACACCCCTGCAGGAAATTTGGTGTAGACCTACTTTTGCCGTATTTATATCCTGACTGCAACCATTTAAGTTTTTCTTTAAATTTCCAAAGTGCAGCGGCACCACCTAGCGAAAACCAGGATGAGGTAAGAGTAGGGCTGTGAGTCGTGAGCTCGGAAATTTCCTGCGGAATTATTCCGGAAATTTCCGGAAAAGTACCGCTACTTTCCGGAAATTTTCGGAAAAGTTTATTTCTTATTATTATTACTGTTTATTATTATTTATTACTATTACTACTATCCATTATTATTTTTTATTATCATTATTACTACTTATTACTATTCATTTGTTCAATTTTGTTGGGCATTTGTTAACAACTGTCAGGATTGCAGCGCTATATAATGTTTTTATGGACATGCACGCGGCGCTTTCGGTTGCATTTGCCGGAAATTTACAACCCTAGGTAAGAGCATGACTCGTTTGTAAAAATAGGATTATCCGGGGCATCCATAGATTATGGGGGCATCCACGTTTGGTTGCTAAAATTAGTTACTATAGAAAGATGCTCGCTTCGCTCGCAGTGCAGGATAATACTAATATCTATGCACATCGCGCAATGCTCACTTCGCTCGCAGTGCAGGCTCACTTTGCTTCGCTCGAGGCAACGAATATTCCAGAACGACCAATCAGAACGATTGAAGGTAACCAATGAGAACATCACATAGCCAAGGGGCTGTCCATTAATTACATCAACAATTTAGGAGGGAGGGGTTTGAAAAAGTTTGACAGTTGTTGACAGGGAGAGGGAGGGGGTCAAGAGAAGTTGACGTCAACAATTTCACCTTTTACAAATAATCAAAAAATAGGAAATTTCATGAAATACTACTTATTACAATGGAAAAAATGATGGCAAAAAAGGTCATCACCACCACATTTTGACATTATATGAGAAAAAAAGTTTAAAATGGTCATTACCGCCAAAAATAATAACCTTGTTATTGGGACCTGTCATTGATCTTGGGGGTCAAAAGTTTTTGAAGTAATTATGGGGGGTAAGTGAAAGTTGACAGTTGTTGACAAGGGGGAGGGGGTCAAAAATTGTTGACATAATTAATGGACAGCTCCCAACCAATCAGAACGCTCACACAGCCAACCAATGAGAACGCTTGAAGGTAACAGACATACAGAGGAAGGATTTTAATATTATAGATAATCAGAACTAGAACTGAAAGTGTCAAGATAAATTTTCACCCTTACTATCTTCTGCTCTGATAGCGTCACTGTGAAGTATTTGTTTTATTTGCAGTCTGTTTTTGTAAAGTAAATGCTAAAAATTTTAAAATAAGATTAACAAAATATCAAAAGATGACCGTCTCGGCCAGTGGCGGCTCTAGGATTTGGCAAGTGGGGGGCCGTTGGGGTGGCAACTTCTAATCATGGGGGGCCAACCATTTGTTGTTTAATGAATGTAGCATTAAGTATAGGGTCCTAACTGGGGGGGCCACTGGGGGGCCAGGCTCTCAATAGTGGTGGAGCCGCCACTGGTCTCGGCTAGGGTTGCCAGGTGTCAGGTTTTTAACCGGACTGTGTAGGCCTAATATCAAAAATGTATTACGCCATCTGTCGAACTTCTGAGCTTTGAATAAATGGCAAAACAAAAGTTCTGATTCAATTCGAATGGGAATATGCAAACATATTAAGCAGAATGCTTTTCACTTTGTCAAATAAGACAAAAGGAGAGAACTAGATATTGACATTCTTGAAAATTATCGTTTTTAAAATTTTGCCAGGAACATACCTTTGTTACGCGCCCGAAAAAGCCTATAAGTATGGTAAAATCGCATAACCGCTGGTCCTCAATGTCTTGGTAGGTAGCGTTCCCAGAGATTCTCTATTGTTAGTGGAGTTTCAGAGCAAAATGGTCGGAATACGCTCTGCTTGCGTTATTGCGGAGTAAGGTTAATTTTTAAAAGTACCAGTATTGTCATTTACAGTGTTTACTTTCAAAGGCCTCCATTGGCTCATATGCTATTGGCCAACTTGATCTATTGACTACATGGAAGAGAATTAGTTGCATTGTTAAAGTATATATTATACAACTGAAAAAAACAAGATTTCAATAAAAGCAGCCGAATCCAGTAAATAAATAGTCATGTAACAGTTTCTTTATTTCTTTATTGCAGATGGTAAAGTTTACATATATTTAAAAATTTAATGTTTTATTTACAATACTAGCTGTTTCCCCGTCAAAAATGACGGAGGAGAATGGCTGTTTTACTGCCCGATCTTTTGCAAATGTTATAAAATTTTGCGAAATGAATTGTCCTTAACTCGCCGCCTTCCCTTCAACCGAGTCAACGTCCATTCACAGCTGAGGGCGCTTGGTACAAAGTAAGTAAGTAAGTAAAATCTCAACTGGATTTCTATAGCGCCTTGGAAAGCAGCACAACAGTAGCTGCTTAAAAAATTGACGGGAGAAGCCTCTTAAAATAGCTATAGGAAAGGTGTGGGATCAGCCAGGCAATGGTCAATATCCGAAGGGCAGTGAGGCTAGGTTGTTACAGCTATGGCGGAAATGATTTCAGAAACAGGAAGGATTTAAGCTTAGACCTGAAGACTTGAGGAGATAGTGCGGGAATTATAGGAAATGAGGAATCAGATTTTATTGTTTTAAAGTGTCCAAGTGTGCCTGGAAGCTGGGATCGAGTTCCAGAGTTCAGGTGCAGCATATGAGAAGGCACTGTTGCAAATTTTCAGGGATGACTGATTTAGCTGGCGTGACAGAGTGAGATGAGATGACGAACGTGTGGGTCGAGGAGGCTGAGGGGTTAATAGTGATCTAAGGTAGACAGGTTTTGATGACTCTCTGAGCTATGTGTCTCTCTTATTATCTTATATTGGATACGTTCTGTTATTTTAAGCCAATGTAATGATTTTAGTATGGGTGAAATATGGGAGAATTTAGGTGACTTAGTAACAGCACGAGCAAGTGCATTTTGTATTGATTGCAATTTGTTGATGGAGGCTTTGGGAAGGTTATAGTAGAGGGAGTTACAGTAATCTAATTTGGAGTGGACTATAGAGGTGGCAATTGTGGAGGCAGCCTTAATATCGAGACAAGGACGTAGGCGACGAAGGTCACGAATATGAATAAAGCAGGCTTTTTGAAAGTTGGGAGATTTGTGATTCATCGGCTAAGTTTAGAAAAGAGTCAAATTTGAATCTGAGATTTCTAGCAGTTGGAACAGGGATTATTGTGGTGTCAGGAGCCAAAACTAGTTTAGGATTGTCAATTTTTTTGAGTTGTTGGGGTAGTCCGATTAAAAGAAACTCTGTCTTAGATGGGTTGAGAGCGAGGAGATTAGATGACATCCATGCAGAGATTGACGAGAATGCAGATTCAAGCTCAATAATAGAAGCATTGAATGAAAGAGGTGAGAAGGAAAGGAATAGCTGAGTGTCATCGGCATAGAGTTGGTGGTTTAATTTGAGGGAATTAATTAGAGATGAAAGTGGTGTGGTGTAAAGGCTGAACAGTACAGGCCCGAGAACAGATCCTTGAGGCACTCCATAATCTATAATATGAGAAAGAGAAATTTGGCCAAGACAGGACACTTGAAAAGACCGAGATTTGAGATAAGATGCAAACCAGTTGTGAGCTATGTCAGATATGCCAAACCAGAGAGAGAGAGTCGCTCGAGCAGAATTTTGTGATCTATGGTATCAAATGCTGCTAAAAGTGTTGCTAAAGAAGTTGTCAACTGTTTTTCGAAAACTGTGATAAAATGACACGAATTCTAGCTGTTAGTCAGAAAAAAATTGACGGGGAGAATGGCTATCTTCTTCCCCATTTATTGCAAAAGTTCATTTTATTATCACATAATTTTTAAATCAGAAAATGTGAAGTGAATGCGTGATTCACAGTGATTGTCATTTGAAATTTTTCCTATGGCCTCACTGGGTGGTCTTGCCCCCACCACAGGGGGTATGTACACCATAACGGAGCCCCCCCCCCAGTAGGGCCTCTCTGTCTCTCTGTCTCTCTGTCTCCCTGTCTCTCTGTCTCTGTCTCTGTCTCTCTCTCTCTCTCTGTCTGTCTCTCTCTCTCTCTCTCTCTCTCTGTCTGTCTGTCTGTCTCTCTCTCTCTCTCTCTCTCTCTCTCTCTCTCTCTCTCTCTCTCTCTCTGTTCGTAATGATGATGATGACGATGATGATCAGCGTCTCATGGTCCTTTCGAGGGAATTAGCTATTAAAAATCTCATATGACGAGATTGTGCTGCAGCGGCGAACGCCAAGCGCCGTGCAATATTAACGAAAGCCGCTGTTCAAAGGGCGGCAGCAGCGGTCGTATCGTTGAACTCTCTTGGGGGCGGGGGGGAACTCTCTTCCCTCTTCGTCGCGACCGGTCACAGCCGACTTCTTTGATTCCTCTTTCACGTTTCATCGGCTAAATTGATGAACTGATAAATTGGAACTGAATTTTTAATATCCTTCGGATACGAATCGCGTTCGACCGATCGGCATAAAAGTCAATATGAATAAGATAGCGATTAATTATTATAACGCATCTTTCGTCCGTCTGCCGTAAATGCGTCGAATGCATTATGGATGTCGTCTTCGGCATATTTCATCTCTGCTTTCGTCTAACTTCCATCTCGTAAATCATCGGCAGCGACATTCCCGTCGAACTAATCAGTCGGCTACGCATAGGACCCGCGGTCGTTGTGCGCCTAATATATTGAACACCTGATCTCAAGCATTAAAGACGACGACGCATCATGATGAAGATTTCGAATTGACGACAACACTGATGGAGTGGAGGTACTGAAGACAGGGGATGATGACGACGACGATGCCGCTGCTTCTGATGGCGATGATGATGTTGATGATTTTGATGATGATGCCGATGATGATGGTGGTGGTGGTGATGATGATGGTGGTGGTGATGATGATGATGGTGGTGGTGGTGGTGATGATGGTGGTGGTGATGATGATGATTGCGACGACGATGTTGATGACGACGAGTATGATGAGCCACTTAGCCTAACAGGACTAAAGTTTGAAGTTATACAAACCAACAGAAAATGTTATTGGCTAAATATTAGAGTAGGTCTACTACTTTTACCGAGTATGTAGACCAAGCAACAGGAGCAGTGGCGTCACGGGTGGCCCTGATGGCAAGTGGGGGTGTTCAAATCCCCTCGTGGCCTCGCCACTGAACAAGAGTGTTGTTGTTCAAAAGGTGCATGGGAAAGCTAGAAGCTAATATAGTGTCTTCGCTAAGTGTGTGTGTGAATCAACGATGGCTCCATATTAAAATCGAATATCAGCAAGCATCAGCACAATTCCGTAAAAGTTTAAAATCTCGCTTCGATGGAAACGAAGTAGTTTGTTACCGATTAACCGTTTCACAGCTCCTACTCACCGTCCATGTTCAACTTTCAGGAATTTGTAAACGATTACCTGTACAATTCTACTTACGCTGTAATCGCGACGCTGTCTGATAATGAATTCGCCATTAGTCAATAATGGGGACCAAAAGGCGCATTTGTTATAAAATAATTAGGCTTAAAATGCCGCAGCAAAGCACGGGCGACGAAACTAGATGGAGATGGAGAGAGTCAAGTATATAAACCGAACTGAACCGAAGTAGATAGAAATAAACGTGAGACTGATTCTACAGGCTACACCTGTATGTTACTTAACTTATCGAAGAAGTCTCTGTCAATTGCAGATACGAAGTGGCAATCTTTACTCCATTCGATATGTATGCATGTGGGAGACAGACAGACAGACAGACAGACAGACAGACAGACAGACAGACAGACAGACAGACAGACAGACACAGGACCATATTAAGGCGGGGGCTGAGCAATGTTCCCTCTAATTTTTTTTAGTGTGCGCGGAAAAGTATAGTGCCTGAGCGGCACACTTTCATGCTGAGCACCTGAATTTTTTCACATATCTCACCAAAGACAACAGCAAAATCAGTGTTATTTCAATTCAAACTGAAAATCACTGCGCGGCGGCTGGAAATTGCTGCGCGGCGTTTTCTTGTCATGAGCGCTGCCGCACAGGCGCGCATCTTAGAGGGAACATTGGGGCTGAGGGGGCTGCAAGCCCCAGGCCCACCATGAAAAATAGGCCCGCCGATTTTCCATCTTTTTTTGCTTGTCAGCACGTTTTGGAAGGGTGATAACCTTTTTTGCTTGTCAGAGATTTTCAGTATAGTCGACGACCTTTTTTCTCAGCCCCAGACCCACTCGGACCTTAATCCGGCCCTGGGCAGGCAGACAGACAGACAGACAGACAGACAAAGGCAAAGTTTAAAGTGGGCTTGTTTGCATTGCTGCCCTATTCGTGGTAACTCAGTGGTTCTGAGGGTGGGTGGGGGGTCGACAGAGGGGAGTCTGGTGGTGTTGTCGAGCGGTGGACGATGAACCTGCGCTCTGTTCTCGTCGTCTCCGGTAGCATCCGAGTATCTTCTGGAAAGCCCTCCGGAAGTCTTCGTTGAAGATCGTGTACATGATGGGATTGACGCTGGAGTTGGAATATCCGAGCCAGAAGAAGAACGCCTCCAGTTCGCGCGACACGGAGCAGCGCGAGCACCACCGCTGGACGACGTAGACGGCGAAGAAGCCGACCCACATGCCGCAGAAGAAGGCGATGATGATGGCCATCCGGATGGTGGCCTGGATCTCACGCTGGTCGAAGCGACGATGCTGCTGCTGCTGCTGCTGGCGACGGTGGTTCTGTTGGATGGCAACGCCGACCGCCTCCCTGCTGCTGGTCGTGCTTCCCTGCCTGCTTCCCGTTCCAGACGCAGAGCTCCACGACCGCTGCTTGAACAGCCTGCCCAGTAGGGATCGATGTTTTCGGTACTGGCGTCCTCCTCCTCCTCCTCCTCCTTCTCCTCCTCCTGTTGACGACGGCGTCGACTCCTCTGCGGTCTTGTTTGACGCTCTGGTGCGGTGATTTTCGGCGACTGCTGCGATTTCGTCTTCTTCGTCCTCTTCCACTAGATTCGTGGTGATGTTGTCCGTCTCTTCCTCTTCTTCTTCCTCTTCTTCCTCTCCTTCGGTCGGTCGCTTCGTCGTCGTCGTGCTTCGCTCCAATCCGCCGCCGCCGCCGTCGCCGCCGCCGCCGTCGCGTCGCGGCGGGACACGTCGTCGGGCCTTTCCGGTGGCCGCGCGCCCAGTTGGCCAGCTTCCACCCGGTCAGGAATTTAGCGGAACACTTTAGCCTTGGCTGTGATCCTCCTCCTCCTCCTCCTCCTCCTTCTTCGTCGACGGTCTTTGTCCCCCCGTGTAAGGAGGCGCCCTCTCCCCTGTGACGCAGAGCCACTCTGACGGCGGCGGCGGCGGCGGCGGCGGTGGAGCCGGCGCTCGCCTTTCCTCCCTGCAGAGGTCGTTTCTGATCAAGGTCGTCGCCGCTGTCGGAACTGAGGAAGCTCTTTAGACTACTTTCCTCTTCTGCCACCGCCGTCGCCGGCCTCTGGTGGGAGACGGCGGCCGAGGTCATCTCCAGCTCCGTCTGCTTGGTCGTCGTCTTCGTCAGTCTTAAGGTACTGTTCGGTTGACTTCGGTTGACGATCGGTCCTTTGGCGACGATCGCGGCTGTCGCGGTTCGAGTGGATCCGCCCTTCGCCTGCCGCATCTTCGCCATTCGTTTGCGCAGAACGACGAATATCTGGACGTACAGGAAGACGGTCAGAAAGAAGGGAACGAAGAAGCTCCCGCTGGCCGAGTACAGGACGTAGCTGGGCGACTCGAAGAGGACGCAATGGTAGACGTCGCTTGCGTTGTCGTAGACGTAGTTCTGCGAAAGGTCGTTCCAGCCGAGCAGCGGCGGGACGCAGATGGCGCTGGCGATCAGCCACACGGTGGCGACGTACATGGCCGCCTGCCGGTTCGATCGCTTCTCGCGGTACCAGATGGGATAGAGGGTGGCGGTGAATCGGTCGAACGCTATGACGCAGATGTTCCACAGGGACGCCGTGCAGTAGAGTACGTCCGTCAGCAGCCAGACGTTGCACATGGCGCGTCCGAACACCCAATGTCCGAGGCATTCCTTGACCGTCGACAGGGGAAAGATGGTCGTCGCCAGGAGGAAGTCGCTCAGCGCGAGGTTTCCGATCAGGCAGTTCGAGACGGTGCGCAGGTTCTGGTAGCGCAGGAGAGCGACGCCGACTAGCATGTTGCCGATGGCGGTGGCGATGATGACGATAAATAGGACGGTGGCGACGACGATCATCGTCGGAAGGTTGTAGTTGAGAGAGATGAGACCGGTCGAATATGCGGAACTGGAATTAAGGAAAACGGTGGCATCCAACTGCTCAATCACCGTCTCCGTGTAGTCGTTTTTTTCCATGCTGGAAACGACGACGCCCAGGTGCCAGGAAGAGCCAGATGATGATGGCGTAGGATTCATTGCTTGGGCGTCTGCAAGAAGGACAAAAAATTGGCGACGTTCTACTGACTTTCTTCTGTTTCCATATTTTCGACTAGAATTCCATAATTCCTTTTTACAGTACACCACACCAGTATCACTACCTGACGTCTTCGGCAAATAATCTGAACTATTCTGCGAATCAAGCTCCAGTCAAAACTCAACTGATAATAGGACTTTTCTATTCGAGAATATTCGTTCTTCGAATCCTTCTGGTCGCAGTTCACTAGTCGCACGAGACATCACAAGAACAACATTCGCGGTCCACAGAGTCCGATATGTCCGTGTTGGCGTCGTGGGCTCTTGGGCAGCACATCACTAAGAACACCGCGTTGACCACTACTGTGTCGTCACACACCCATTCAACTGGTTAAATTTGAAGATCGACTTTCGTGCTTGAAAAACCGTGCCTCGATTCACCACAGAGAACTGTCGTTCCTTCGTCGTCAGAGTGAATGCGTCGATGTGGACTATACAGTCATCAGATTTAGTCACAAGCATCCTCGCTTGCTTCGAAAGTCTTTCTCCTTTAACATTAGAAAAATGCATCGCTGTTGAAAAGCGACGAACTGCCGGTGAGAGACAGAGTTCCTCTGTATACGGACGAACAACGACGTATCGTCTGCAAAAGAATCCAAGCAAACGCCAGAATGTAAAGTCGTCGAGTACATGCATAATAAACGCCGTCCCAGACATGGGTTGGGTCGGGTTGGGTCCGCCCATGGGTTGGGTCCGCCCGTGGGTTGGGTTAGGTTGGGTCAGGTTGGGTCAGAAATTGTCGTGCTTACGAGGGGCGCTCAATAAGTTATCTACCTGACATATAAACAATTGTGCTAAGACTGAAGTGATGCCTGTTTTAGGTTGATATATCTGTCTGTGTGTTGTAGGAATAATTTCAACCAGTGCGGTCATCAGGTGTTGGCGTAGTCATTGTTGAAAGAAGGAGGGGGTGCCAGAATCATGGATTTACAGCAGTTGGAGCACAGATCGGTCTTGAAGTTTCTCTTGAAGAAGGGTAATGTTCCGAAGGTTATACACGTACACCTGTTGGCTGTCTATGGGGGCTCAGTACCTTCAAAATATCAAGTCAAATTCTGGTGAAAACAGTTCAAGTGGGGCAGACAGTCCCTTGAAGACAACCCCCGTACAGCGATGCCTGCTGATGCCACCACCCCAGAAGTTTGCCAGAAAGTGGAGGACCTGGTGATGCAGGACAGGTGAATTAAGGTGTCACAGATTGCTGGTGAACTGGGTGTCTCAGAAGGTTCTGTCATCACAATAGTGCACGATCATATAGTGATGTCCAAGGTCAGCAATCGATGGGTGCCAGAATGCTTTCACCTCTTCAAAAAGAAACACAAGTTGAATTTTCAAAGGAGAATTTGGGTATGTGGCAAGCTGACAAAGAATGATTTATCCCTCAAATAGTTACAGGCAATGAAACGTGAGTCCACCACTGGGATCATGAAACTATACAGGAGTCCATGCAGTGGAAACACAAGACTTCACCACCACCCAAGAAGTGCCTACCCAGCCGTCAGCAGGAAAGCTAATGGCTGCAGTGCTCTGGGACTGCAAAGGGATACTGCTGATCGATTACATGGCGCATAAGACCACAATCACTGGTGAAGTCTATGCAACTCAACTTGCCATGCTGAAGGATGCCATCAAGGAAAAACGACGAAGCAAGTTGAGCCGTGGTGTGATGCTGCTGCATGGCAACGCACTAGTTCACAAGTCAAAGAAAGCCATGGACGCTCTGATCAGGGAATGCAGATTCCAGGAATTCAACCACCTGTCATACAGTCCAGAACTGGCACAATGCTACTATTTTCTGTTCAGAAATTTGAAGAAGCACCTTCGAGGACAATGTTTTGGAGGTGACAATGACCTGAAGGTCGCTGTCTCACCCCCCTCTTTTTTCAACAACGGCTACGCCAACACCTGATGACTGCGCTGGTTGAAATTATTCCTACAACACACAGACAGATATATCAACCTAAAACAGGCGTCACTTCAGTCTTATCACAATTGTTTATATGTCAGGTAGATAACTTATTGAGCGCCCCTCGTATGGTGGGTTCGGTTGGGTAAGAAAATAAGGCACGACTTAAGAAACCGTAATGTAACAGGGTGGGTTGGGTAAAGTAACCCTGTTGCTTTCGCTTTTGTGGGTTGGGTTGGATCTGAATTTTAATGGGTTGGGCTGGGTTTTTTTAAAAATGGACCCATATCCATGTCTGCGCTGTCCAACGCCAATAAAGAAAAAATCGCTTAAGGACTTTAATGCCTTCGTTCTATGGAGGAGGCAAAAGTGATTATTCCCAGTCAATTCTTCAATTTATATAGCGCTCTGATAACAAAGAAACAGCAAACAGTTTAGGCCTAAGTCGCTACCTGGATCATGTTAATTTCCAGTCTGCGGCAATGGACTACAGAATGCCCTGGGATAGAAGGCAGGTTGACGGCTCATTAGTAGCGATGTGAAAAGAGCCGAACAGTTCTTAAACGAACCTAACCAGAACCCTGGTTTTGCTAAGAATCGAACCGAACCCGAACTCTAAAATAGTGAGCATTGTAGAACCGAACCGAATCGAACCCGAACTTGCACTCTACTAAAACCGAGCCAAACCAAAACTTGAATTCTATAGTTCTTTGAATTTAATGTCCAGCTTAAAATTTATTGCTGCGATAGCATGATGTCGGCAGTCTTGTCCTACGTACGTACTCTAGGGTCTCGCAATATAAAATACATAGTCTAGATACGATTACGGTTTCCGCCATATTGATCCTCATTGTGTCAAGTGTAAGAGAAAAATGGCGTCCGTTAATGCTCCAGAATCAGAAATATTGTCAATTTCAAAGCAAGAATTTGAAGAGTTTGTTAAAAGTAGCGATCCTAACATTTTTGAAATGTCTCGGCCACGTGGACCATCATTGAACACTGCATGGAAAAGCTTTTTGGTGTGGCAGAATAAATGGGATTGATGAAAAAATTTCGCCATAGGCAAGAAATGCAATTATAATATAATATTAGTCATTTATTAATTTGTTAACAGATGTAACAGTTATTTCAAAAGATAAAAGTGAGAAATCATTTTAACCTTGACTACTTTATACAAACAGCCTGGCTAATAATTTGATATGATTACTAGAACTAAACCGAACTCGTGTTTGTAACTTTTGTTAGAATCCGAGCCAAGCCCTTATTTAGAAATTTAATTATAATTATCCTCATTCACCGTCAACATCGTCATTAAAATTTAACTAGAACTCGAACCAGAGCCTTAGCCTTGAACAGAACCATTGCCACGCTAGAACCCGAATCAAATCATAACTCTAAATGTTGGGTTCTTTCCCATCTCTAGTCATTAGGACACGATGTTTGGCTGACGTTCTACCGAGTGAGCACTCTAGATAATCTATACCACGTCGCTACAATGAGAACTTCTTGCTTTCAGACAGGAATCTACTTATGAGGTTATGAGCTACCATGCGGGGAGTATTTGGGATATAATGTGACATTATATCCAAAATATTCCCCGCATGATAGCTCGTTATTACTGCCCCATATAAGGTGCGTATAATTGTCACCGATTGCTGAAATGCTTGGTCTGTCTGAGATTAAATTCGAAATTCGTCTCATCCGATCTCACTCGCCTTAAACAGAACTCGAACATTAAGCTACCACAGCACGTATATACGTAATGCATCATCAGTTAGACATTTGGTTGCTACAGTCTCATTGATCGATGCGTGTTGGCAAACGCATTCAAATACCCGATATAAAAACGGTTTTCTTGCTTTCACAGCATTAGTTTAAAATTTCCCTGAAATTTATTTCAACTGCAGTTGTGACTGACTGCAATATATGAAAATAAATATCCCATCTTTGCTTTAGGTCTTTAAGCGTGCGCAGTTTTCATGCTGAATGTCTTCGGACATCGCGAGTAATTTGCAGCGTATTCTGTCCGGACCTCCTTCGAGGGACAAATCTCAATTCGGCGTTGACATCGAATGTACATTTCAGCTGAGGGTCCATCTATCCATCCATCCATCCATCCAGTCGAATCACGCACAAAGAAATTTCCGTTCGTCAATAGGGAGACTGATTGTCCTTCTATTTGGCCTCGTCGTTTCTTCGTTTGTCCTCTTCAGTCTACTGCCGGCGCCGTCTGCCTTCATCGGTCCTGGCCTCCGCTTAATTGTCATCGTTGTCTATGGCCTCATTTGTCCTGATCCCAGTTCCGCTGTTCTTCTTACTGAACCTAGTTCAGGTAATAGACAAACAATGAACCTCGAACGGACAGACGATGGTTGGTGTATATTCTGTGGCCCATGAAATTGATTATAGACGTCGCAATTAGACGTTTCAATCAATTCTTCCGTCTTCCTCCATTAAGCAATCACCGAAATTGTAGCAACTGAAAATATCAAAGACATGACAGCGATTGAGTTTACCTGCACAACCATCGTGATGATGATGATGATGATGATGATGATGATGATGATGATGATGATGACGATGATGATGATGACGACGACGATAATGATGACAACGATGATTATGATTATATATCGTCATTCACCGTCATCATCATCATTATCGTCATCATCATCGTCATTCACCGTCATCATCGTCATTATCGTCATCATCATCATCATAATTATTATTATCATCATCACATCATCGTCATTTATCGTCATCATCGTCGTAATCATTGCACCTCTGTAGTAATTATGTCGAGAGGTCTTTTCATTCCGTTTTCTTTTGAAGTGCCGACATTCATTCGACAGTCTTTGCCGCTCTCTTTTCCTTTGGTTGAACGTGATGAATGACGGCTGAGTAGACCTATTAGGCCTAAGCATGGCGTCCAAACGACTTGCCGACGTGCGACTTCGTGGGACTCTTGCCACTCGGTCTCACATCACAGAATCTTAGACTGGAAAGGAAGAAAGGAATTCGAGCACAATTTTGTTTGATCCGTTCATTACCCGCTGTCTAAGTGGTCCCCACTGCACTGCACTTAGAGATTGTGACTGCAGTCAACTGATTTGCGCTCCATCGAACACCGATGTTCATTGCATCAGCGCAGTCGGCTTGAACTGTAGGCGCGACGTCAGTCAGTAAGAGAGAGAGAGAGAGAGACAGACAGACAGACAGACAGACAGACAGACAGACAGACAGACAGACAGACAGACAGACAGGCAGAGACAGACAGACAGGCAGAGACAGACAGAGACAGACAGACAGAGACATGGACAATGGCAGGGACAGACAGCGAGACAGACAGCGAGAGAAAGTGACATAGACATACAGAGATAGACAGAGACACACAGAAAAAGACAGAGAGAAAGGGGGAGAAAGAGAGGGGAGGGAGAGAGAGACAAGAGACAGACAGCCAGAGAGAGGGACGAGAGAGAGAAGGAGATAGAAAGACAGAGAGAGATACAGAGACAGAGAGGGAGAGGGAGAGACAGACAGAGACGAAGGGCTACAAAGGATCGCCGTCTTGGTAGCAGTCGTTTGGACCATTTTTCTGCTTATCCGGGCGATGACAGCATAACCTTGACAATCCAAAGGACCTTTAACGGATGACTTCCGGGCGTGGATCGGGACCAGACTCCCGGTCCATCCATCAGACCCGCCCTCGGTGGCTGGCGGTCAAACGGCCGTAGATGACAAAGGGCAAACACGTCTTCTCAACCGCGGAGAAAAGACAAATAAACTGATATAAATCATTTCCATAAGCTGTGCAACCTTAAAAGGAAACGAGGAAAAACGAGTCTGACGGAGCTTTATCCATAAAACATGCGACGATTCAATAGACGGCGTCGCTCGCACAGGACAGGAAGACCTTATCGGCGGATATAAGACATCATCTGGAAGAAGAAAGCAGACTGAAGCTGTCTCCTGCCAAGCGAATTCATCGTGAGGCTTGTCTGGCCCCTTCAAAACCAAACGCCTGTGAAATATTTGCATCTCTGTAGATAGAAGAAGGGGCGGGAAATTAGCAGAGAGGTAACAAGCAATGGACGATGGAGCAGAAGGTCTCGGGTTCGATATCCGCAGGAGCCCTAAGGTCGACTCCAGACACTTGGAACCGGGTCACTGGGTCAATGGGTCATTCGGGTCACTTTTGTCCACCGGGTCACCGGGTCTCCAGGTCATCTTTATGACCCGGTCTTAGACCCGGGTCATTAATTAAAATCTTCTTCAGATGCTAAGCATGCCGGTTCATCAATCCCGGAAAGGCTGAAGAGACTCTGCGCTTGATATTAGTTAGGTCCACAGACACAAGTAATTGATTTTATCACTGAGGAATGTTGGTCTTATTACTCTATGCAATGTTATAAAATGTAATGAAAAAATCTATGGTGTGATGACAACGTTTAATTGACGTCATTGATAAATATTCAAATATTAGAACCAATGACTGAGTCACTGGGTCACTGGGTCACTTTTATTTTGGGTCACTGGGTTGCCGGGTCTCAAAATGTGACCCGGTTCCAAGTCTGGTCGACTCAGCTTAAATCGCTAGAGAGCGGTGGTAAAATGAGGAGCAGCGTTAAGCTGCGAAGAAAAACGTGGGTCTGGGGAAAGTAATGACAACCGACCCCAGTAATGACAACCAACGTCGCTGATTGCCTGGACCTGAGTTAAAGAGCCGGAACCCAACGCTCGGACTCGAGTACGGGACCTACCTTTACCTTTAGACAGAAGCACAGTTAGCGTGTAGATGAGATAATCGCTTTACCAATTTGACTTATCTAAGGTCATTCGTTCTTATCTCGGATTGTATTTTCTAATCACGTTCTAATGTTCTCAAAGTTTCTGTCGGTCACCAGTTTGATCTCTCAGCCTTGAACTTGTAGGCGTAAATCGTCGATCATTTATTTATCCATATTCAGTCTTGTTAGAATTACCGGAAGTTGGGTGTTTCTCTTCCCCCACTGGTTGAGGATGCTACGAGTGGAAGTAGAGATGTTAGCTCTTAGCTGCCCTTCCCCAACTGGAGGTCGGAAAGTTTTTAAAACAGGACACTGATTCTGACCTGGCAATTATAGTTTACGCTTACTACAGAAGTGCCCTTCTTCTCGGCTCAAACTGCCGTCGTCGTTTTGAATTGAGACTATCGAGTGATGTCGTCATCCTAGACAAAGTTGAAAATCCGCCATCTTACTCCGTCGATCCTCCATTTTGTTTTCAACTGATTATCTAGCGCCAAGTCAGTCTGACTCAATTTCCCATTATTTCGGGATTTTTTTCTCACTCGCTGAAAATAACGAACTCGACAGAAGAAAAACACTTAGATGCGGATTCGTTGAAAGCTCTGCAATAGCTGGACAATAGCTTTGTCCTCTTTCGTCTTTGGGGCCGTCCATAAATGACGTCACGCGATTTTGGTAGTTTTTTGACCCCCTCCCCCTCGTCACACGTCGTCACAAAAAGTCAGACCTCCCTCAAATATGACGTCACAACGCGTTAACCCCACCTCCGTCATCTTGTCGTCTTTGAAATGTCACAATTAATGTTTCGTTTGAAAATATTCATTATAATTATTATAGTTGGAACAATATTCAAAAACTTTTAAAATTCTTTTTTTAAATGAAGTGTATAATAATTACACTGGTCTACATTTTTAAAAAAAATTTCTGCTGACTTAAGTATTTTTGCTGATTTTACCCAATTGAGAGGTGCTGATTCCAGATATGAAGTCAAAAATTATGCAATACGTCAAATTTTTTCGCAAATGAGGAATGCTTAATTAAAGGTGTTAAAGTCAAACATAAGGGAAAATAGGAAATTCTGAAGAACCGATAACACGTAATATTTTTTATTCAGCCAAAAAATGAGTCTGTCTTCTAACCAAGAGAGCAATAAGAGCAATAGCTAGTTGCTTAAATTTAAGTTTTGAGAAAGGAACCTTCTCTTTTTGGATGCTCCGGTATAGTTATGGTCACAGTTGTCACGCTGTAAACACCAGCAGTAGTCTGCCATAATGTTTGAGTTCCATCTGCCTTGATATCTGTACGTTCCATGGTCGTGATGTCTTGATGGAAGCATTCTCCTTGTTCTTCACTCATAGCTCCAAGATTTGAAGTTCAGGTAGCTATGAAGGAAATGCAACTTGACACTCATGTTGCTCCCAGTCTTCGAAAAGCAATCTTCGAATTTTGAACTGAAAGGTCATAATTCTCGACTCTTAAGTTGCCAAGTAAGTCAGTAATCAGGTCGCAAAAAGCATCTTGTCTACAACTATAACATCCCATTGATTCAATAAGTCCTTTGATGTTGATGCAGTATACAAACTCCTCCTCCATATGGAAATATTTCAAAAGATCATTCTCTCTGCCATGATACATAAGCGTGGTTCCTGGAGCCAACACTGAACAGGTTCTTTTTCTTCAGTCTTGAACTCTGCTGACGACTTCGGCAGATCTAGATCTCATATAAGGTCATTCATCTCAGCTTGGTTGAATGTTTGGTGCATTCCAGCGTCAACTTCTGAGGCCATGAAATCTTCACCATTCGTGTCTGTTGACTGACTAAATTCATCGTTGTCAGAAACACCCAAAGTAGTGCAAATAGGTACAGGAACTTCGTCACAGTGAGCAACTGGTCTCAGAGCAGAGGGGTGATTTGGGTACTGGATGAAAGATTTTGTCTTTGTGGACATGCCTGAAATATTTACCAGGCAGAAGTAGCAGTTATCAACATGCATGGTTTCAAGGCTCTCGCCACACCATTGGAACTCCAAATCTAAGACCAGAGAAAGCTAAGACAGAGAAAAACTCTGACCTTTAGTCACATTACGAACTGTCTGAGGCTTTCAACACATGTCCTGCACACTTTATGCGGTGCCCAAGGTTTTCCTGGTCACCCAATTTAACTGCGAAATATGCATGATAAGCTTTATGCACAAATTCAAACACCTCTCTCCTTTGTTTAGGTGCTGTAAAACAACCACAAATGTAGCAAAATTTGTCAAGATCATTCCTGCACTACCCATGAAGTGTTCCAGTGCTGGATGACATATTCCACAGAAAGCTATTTAGAAGAGTTACATTTGCTGCGACTTGTAAGCCTCATGAACGACTGAATGCTGCCGTCGGTTTCACGCTGCTTATATATAGGCCTATATCCATAAAATGCTGACGTCTGCAGTTTAAAACTGCCTATTAAACTGTTGTGTTATTAAATAGTCATGTCCACTGCATATTAAGCATATCTTTTTGCACATCCTTATCTTTTTGCATATTCAATATAGCTAAAGAATTATAATGCATAATGCCACGTTATTACTGTAAACAGTAAATCAGTAAACAGCGTTTTGCGGGAAAACTGGACGTGATGGGAGGAAATGGGTGTGATTTTTGGATTCAGCACACCAAAATACATAAAGATCACATGTTGTCTTCAAGTCAGCAAAATTGACGTAGACCAGTGTTATAAGTGTAGAATACGTTCAATTTTACGGTAACATAGCATTGCGGTATTAATAAAAATATTTAGTATTATGTGACTCACATTTCTGGAAACCCGTCGTCACACATCGTCACAAATGTTTGAACAGCTCCCCTCTAAGTGCGTGACGTCATTTATGGATGACCCCTCCTTTATGTATTGAGTCATTGAGTCTTCCTTTGAAATCCAAAGACCATTTGGTAATGAAAGTCGTCTTCGAACGAAACAAAACGCCAGAGAAACAGCCGCCGAAAAAAATCCCGTCTCAAATTCATCATTTCGAAAACCCGAGTTGCTTTGAGCGCCTAAGAATAAGCGGCTACTGTTGTGCTTCCCAAGGCGCTATAGAAATCCACGAGATTTTACTTTACTTTAATACTCCATGAGCTTTGGTTGACAAGCGCCTTTATTTAAAGGCAGTAGATTTCTAGAGGGGACGCTTGTATGACAATATACCGAAAGAGCGCGTTCGACGGAGATTCGGCGATGCCGGGCGTCAAATGGCCTTGTTCCTCCTGACGGTCGAGGACCGATGTCTTGCAGTGACAGGAGGAGGGAGGGACGACGGCGATTTCATCCCATCAAACGGTTCCTGTAATTTCTCCCTTACAATTTACATCCATCCATCTTAAATTCGATGCGATGAACGGTTGAGCGCAGCAGAGGACGATTTCGTATTCCAGCAATCGTCGCGTCGTCTAAATCCCGCTTGTCATCATCATCATCATCCTCTCATCATCATCATCATCATCATCATCATCATCATCATCATCATCATCATCATCATCGTCGTCGTCGTCGTCGTCATCGTCATCATCATCTGGGCCATGACAGGGTGTGGTGAGGGCTAGGAACGCTGCGGGGCGAGGAGACGAAGGGTCGGGGGTGGGTGGGGTGGGAGTAGAGGAGGCAGATGTGGGCCGTTCTTGGGATTCACCGATTTCGAAAATTTGCGAAAGATGAACGCGACCGATATTCGTCTTCGGATCAACAGCCGAATCTGATGGGCTGGGGGGGGGGAGAGAATAAGGGAATGTTTCGCGGAATAGGGATTCGAATGAATCGTTCCGAAGGCATTCCAAGGAGATTGGAGGATTACGCGAATTTCGTTGCAGCCATGTGCGAGACTGAACACAGTGATTGCAACAAATGAATTGGCAGGGAAGGAGGGACGGAGGGAGGAAGGGAGGGAGGCAGGGAGGCAGGCAGGCAAGGACTCATCGAAAAAAAGGGCCTCACAGCCTTGAATTACCTCTAAGCTTAGGCCTACACCGTTTTCGAGGGGTATGGACGCAAACCTGGTCAGAAAAACGGTCGTGTCCTATTTTTCTCAGGTGATGACTTTTTTGCTTTTTTGACTTAAAATTGCTTAAGAGAGGCGATACCTTTTTTGCTTTTTTACTTTTGACATTAAAATAAACCATGATTTTTTTTGTTATGTCATAGTCAAAAAACAGCCGTGTCCACACCCATAGGAACACGACCTTTCCAAGAAACACCCGTGTCAGGACACGAGGGAGAGAGCCATGTTTGCGCCCCTGTCAAGGGGAGGAACAGTTTTAATCTCAATGGGTGTCAAAGACCTGTTGTTTAAACGAGAAAGAAAGACAAACGCTTTGCGTTTAATATGAGAAACAGAAGCTGAGGCGGGCGTTTGAAACGGTGACAGGCGCTCAATAGTTGTACCCTAAGATTCCTTTTGAATCTACTGTACTACAAGATATCGATTCTCTCTCTCTCTGTCTCTCTCCTCTCTCTCTCTCTCTCTCTGTCTCTGTCTCTCTCTCTCTCTCTCTCTCTCTCTCTCTCTCTCTCTCTCTCTCTCTCTCCTATAGGCGCTTATCCTACTCTCCAGACCTTCGGCCATTCGTAGAGCAGCGGCAAAGTTTTCGCAGCAGCGCTACAGTTTCGTTGCTGAGCGTCTGACGACAGTCGAAGGACACAGAAGATGGAAAATATGATTGATTTTCCGTGACTCTAGGCTCGGTTCATCGCGTCCTTTGCCTTCGACGAGTTTACCTCCGCTTCACTTTCACACTCAACTGCCGCCGCCATGGGCTAACTCGTGGAATCCTAAATTAATTATTAGCACTAATAATTTAGGATTCCATGGCTAACTCAACGCACGGTTCAGAGAACTGCACTTTCACAAACGCAATTAAGTTCCATGGCTCTCCTACGAAAGCGATTTTTATTTCTAATTTTGCTTGCTTTTCTGATAAAATAGACGTTATCACTGTCAAATTTTAACTAGTTAAATAATGTCATTTCCAAAAATGTTAATACCGCAAGCAAAATATTCCTTCTGTTGTCATCATCTTTGTCTTGCTTGTGTTAATTAAAATAGATAACATTTCTTTCAAACATTTCTACTCCTTTAACTCAGTGTCTCGCAAACTGTGTGCCGCGGCACACTAGTGTGCCGCTAGAGATTCCAGCTGTGCCGTGAAAGAATTTCAGAATTTTACTATTATTTTAATTTTTTTGTTCCCTTCCTAAAAATTTTGCCGGATGAGCAAGTGTAAAAATGGCGTCATATATAAACCTCACACCAGCCTGCGGCACAGCCTACAATACAATATATCGGACATCCATTTTTTTATATAACGTTGCGCGCGCAACGATACAACTGCCAGAAATTAACGTCTTTCGTTGACGTCACCGTCCTTGCGACCTTTACAATGTAAAAACAACAGCGTCTGAGCGCGCAAGGATACATTTGACTCAATTACCGTTTTGAAATTATTATATTGCATGTGTTGAGATGTTGCAATAGTAGGGTAACTATAAGTATAGTAACAGTTGAATTTGATGCTTTTACCGAGATTTAGCCCTATGAAATTTGAAATGGATAAATTTTTGGCAAGATCTGAGAAAATGCAAGGTGAAAACGACACTAAGGAAAACAACGGCGAGAATCTACAGTCTATGAACGTTACTTTCGCGTTTGTTACATCTACATATCATTATATGTGACTGCAGACCCGGCAGTTCCTTAATAAAGAACACTCAATTTAATAAATTGTTGGTTGGTTTTTTAATTTTATGAAGAATGTGCCGTGAAAAAAATTTGTTCTGTTTAGTGTGCCGCGAGGTAAAAAGTTTGCGAGACACTGCTTTAACTAGATCTTGTAGTTCCTCTTCACTGCTGGCTACTAGTACAATGTCATCTGCATACTTAAGAAGACCATACATTTTCATCCGACCCAGAATTAGGCCTATATGACACCTTTAAAGCGATCTAACACATTGACATCGGATGCGACAGAATTGCACAAGTCATAAGAATCATATACTTGGGCGCTGTAACGACAGATGGCGCAGGTTGCCAAAAACGAAACGAAAACAAAACCAAGAAGCGAATCCTGACTCTAAGCCTCATTGAAAAGAAAATGAAACAGACACCACATAAATATCATCCATAAGATAAGACTGTGGAAAGAGCAGAGCCGTAGCTAGGGCGGGGGCGAGGATGGGGGGAGGGCAAGCTGCCCCGGACGCCGTTCTGGGGGTGGAGGGCGTCAGACAAGGGAAAAGGTCATTCTGCACACTACTTCATTCTTTCACCATTTTACTCCTGCAACGTCGTCAAAAGTCTGATAAGCAAAAAAGATCATCACCGATTTTTAGACTTTTCTGGCCGAAAAATTGATACCTTGCCCATCAGTGTTTATTCTAGGTGTTTATTCTAGGCCTTCTTTGGGGGAAATTTCCCCCTCAAAGTTTGAGATTTCCCCCTCAAATTTTTGACATTGGCAAGTAGTATGACCTCCACATAACTAACTCCACAATGTCTGTTTCCACCAAAAATTTAAAACTCCTCTCCTAGAATAGCCACTACTTACCCGGGGTGCCGAATACTCTAGCTTCGGCTCTGGGAAAGCGATGCCAAGGCTATTCTAAACATATGTGGTTGAAACATTTACACTCAATAAAGATAATGAAAGACGCGCCAAAGTATTT